>JABUIW010000020.1:7359303-7549256 GCA_013363375.1 Menidia beryllina
CACACACACACACACACACACACACACACACACACACTCAAACGCAAACTCACACACGTTCCTACACACTGAGTGCAGACTGAGACTTGCTCTGGGCTTCCTGATGACTGCAGCCACTATCGACACACTCTTTCTCCTTAAGGCCGGTCAGACTCTTTATGGACAGCTTGCTCAGTTCTCCGGCAGGACTGCCGCAGTCCGAGTCTCCACTGTCCTCTGCACTTAGGGACGGTGGGCGACTGCTGGGATTGGAGGATAAGTTTGTCAACTCCGTCTCATCCTGAGAATAGCGACCCGAGTCTCCAGTTTCGTGACTGCCCTCGCTGTTGGAAGATCCCTCCATGTCGCTGGGACGTCCAAGCAGGCACTGCAGGGTGGTGGGCTGGTTTTGAGAAATGGAAAGTTCTTCCTCGAAGGTCAGCACCGTGGTGCCTGCCTGGTAGGAGACCACCCCGTGTCTCTTATTCTGCAGCACAGATAAAGCCTGTCAGCATCAGGGCTCATTTGAACTGCTACAGACAGCTGATTAGATATCCCACCTTCACTGTAAATGACTAAACATGGAGCTTCTTGAATTTATTACTAATTACTTAAGTATTCAAATGTCTCACAAACAGCCCATGAAGTTGTGTTTATGTTTAGTTTTCAAAAAGCTATGGTTAAAGTTGGACAAATGGCATATGGTATGTATTCTGCCTAAAACCCTCTACATAATTTACCTTCCCACACAGAAAATAGTTTGTGATCTAATAAACACAAACGCATGACTCTCAAAGTTACCTGAGCTGCTTTGCTGTCCTTTTTTACATCGCTTCTGAAAAGAGACCACTTCTTTTTCTTCTGAGAGCTGAGCTGCACAGGGCCGAGAGAGTTAATGATGAGATTTGTTCCACCCTACGAGACGAAAACATCCGTCATCGTCAGAAAAAGCAGGGATGACCGAAATAGACAAAACATTTCTTACTATTCTTAAATTCAAAGATTTATCTTGTGGGTTTAACTATTTCCTGCAACCGAAAGCTGACCCTACAGCACATTTTCTTTTACAAAGCTTTCTTGGATTCTGATGACTTTGCTGTACCTTGGCATCGAGGAAATGGCTTTGACTAATCATCATGGGCATGGCCTCTTCGGTATTCTCTGCTTGTTCCTCCCCTCCCAGATGTCCTGCAGCTGCAGCAGATGTGCTTTGCTGCTCTTGGGGAGTTTTGACAGCTGAAAGTTTACTGCAGGGGGAAAAGACACCAAACAGCACACTCAGGGACAGTCGGCAGAATAGCAGTAATCACTGGTCTCACTGCGCTCAGAGACACTAAGTACCTGTGTTTGCCCCTGCAAATGATAATGAAAGCGCAGATGATGATACAGATGAGAGCGATGAAGACTCCCACACTGATACCCGTCATTGACTTTTGGTCCAGGTGATAGAAGCTGTCAGAAAAGCCTGTGAAGGATCACACTGTCAGACCGCCGTGCCCATAGTAAGACATAAGTCTGTTTATGTGATGCCTTTTCAACTGACCTGTGGAGTGCGAGGAACCACGAGAGGGCCAGATATCATTACCAGCGTAGGGATCTGTTCTCAATGTCATTTCCACCGCAGGAGAAAACGGCCCATCGCCCATGTCGTTGGATGCAGAAACCTTCACCAAGTACACCTGACCCGGCTTGAGGTTCTCCAGTAGGGCCATGGTAATACTCCCTGTGAAGAGGTTCAGCTCAATGTGAATAAACTATTGAGGACAGGATTTAGCTTCTTTAACTTTTATTACCAAGATTTCAGCCACTAAAAGCTTGTTTATGTTTGTATAAAAGCTTCTGTCTACATCAGTCTCATCTCCCACATAATGGGGTATTTGAGGTTATTTTTTATGCAGACTGAGATAGCAGAGAAAAAAGTGGCCACCAAGAACAGATTTGACCAACGCAAGCACAGTCCTCACCACAGATGCATGACTGAGACTGCACCAAGACGCAGCAAAATTACATTAAAAAATGTTTACAAATGTCCAACTTCGAGAGGTTGTAGAGCCATGTCGAAAGCATGGACAAACTTAGAGAGAAAAATACCAATTTCCCAAAAAACATTGAAAAGGAAAAAGCAAACATAGATCCCTGGGCATGTTTCCCAGGGATGTTTTGACATGTGAAGAACAGGATTTTGTGAAGCTGAGAGAGGAACAAAAAAAACGTCGTTAAGAGAGGGACATCTGAGGGGAGGTGTTCTGGGTCACACTCTCTTTGCCACCGTGTCTCCACACAGACAGGGTCCCAGCAGAGACTATAGGGTCGAAGGCTCCATCTGAGGTAAGAGGGGGCTGGGTTGGAAGGGATTTGTGAAAGGCTTCACTTCTGACCTCTCTGCCAGTGGCAGAGGGGGGGGTGTGTTTCTTTTTTGGGGTCATCTGCTCTTAAAAACACCACTGTGATGCCTCATGGATCAGACTTAACAGCAGCTTTACTCAAAAGACTGTTAACTTAGATATTTTTGTTTGCATACAGGGCAATCTCAGTCATAAGACTCTGTTTTTCACTGTCTGATGTGAATATCTATATGTACCCCCCCACACACACACCTTCTTTTTGAAGGATTTGCCATTTCCCAGCGATCCAGTCACTCCTGGAGGCATACAGGATTGTGTAGTGAGTCACAGGTACATTGGCTTCGTCTGGGAGCTTCCAGGAAACCAGTGCTGTGTCCTCTTCAATCAGAGCTACTTTGATGTTGGATGGAGGTTGTGTGGGAGCTGGGGCATGATGGAAGGACAATGTTAAACACAAACATTGGAACAGAGAGCCAGTCATTGGGAAAGTTGTTAAAACTGGAAGTGCATGCTTACAGTAAGTGAAAACTATAGCTCACTAGCTCAATATAGCTCAACAAACATTAGCTCACCATCGGGGAATGTACTCTGATAGACCACAGGGCTCCACGGGCTGGACAGCTGGTCAATATGAAGGCGAATGGCAAACTCGTACTTAGTGTTAGGCTCCAAATCTCGCACCATGAGGCTCTGATGACTCCTACCGAAAAAAGACATAACGAACACAGCAATTTCAAACCTGATCAAGTTCATTGATCAGCTAAACAAGCCAAAACACTGATTAAAATCATATTGGTCTAATGTCTGAGATGTGGTCACACTTCATGTACTTCGGGTTAACTGAGGTGCCCTGCGGTTATAAAGATGCCCAGGAGGTGGTGATGTAGAGCTGATGGTGAGATGCCAGAAACACCATCAGCTGATTCAGGCTAACTTGCCACGAAAAACTAATGCAAAGTTCAAGCTCTTTAAAATGTAAAAAAAATAAAGCACTATGGAATCAGTACTGCTTTTAAACAGTACCATACCGTATTTTTACATACAGTCATTTAAAAAACACAAATCCTGGGTGCTGCAAATGAGTTTAAACACAGGACAGAAATAAACACAAATAAAATACACCACAGAAGTAAGTGAGCCAGCACATATTTTTTGACCTTTCATGAAACCATCACCTGAGGGAACAAGTCCAAAGAAGCAGATGTGCTCGGATGTGTGATTGACACAGTGCAGAAGCTCTAAATGGCAGCTCGTGTAACTAGCTCTTACGTCTGCAGGTAGAGCACCAGCGAGGCATTCTGCAGGCCGACCGGGTTGCAGCGGATGGTGTAGTTGACAGTTTGGCTGGAGGTGAACGCTGGTCTGGCCCAGTGCAGAAAAACCGCAGATGAGCTGTTAGCCCTGGCATGCACATTGTGTGGAGGAGGCGGTGGGGGTACCAGGCGATCTCGAACAGCTGACAGGTACAGAACATTGTATATGTCATTTTCCCCACTTTGGCTCATATACAATGCTCTATGATTCACTGTGTCACTTACACACACATCCAGGCGTGCTGACAGTCTGATCTGCTTGGTAACCATCTCCAGCAACATTATAAGCCAGAAGCTTGACATGATACTTCTTTCTTGGATCTAAATGAAGAAAAACAAACATTCTCAGTCAAGCATTGTGATCGTCATTATTTTGCAATCAAAGGAATAAGATAGTCATGACACTGTGTCAGACTTCTACAGCTAACAATAGGCCGGGGTGCTATGAGAGGGCAAGCTGGACTGTGTGAGTGTGGGCTCAGTGAGTTTCTGGTGTGGTGGGAACAGGAGGAGAGGCAGGATGACAGATGCCCAGTGCCTTTGGTCAGTTCCAACAGCACACAGGGCAGCAGAACACAGCAGGTCCACCATCTATCACCTTCTCACCCCGAGTCTTTTGATTGCAAATAAGAAAGGTCTTTGTCCTCCGGTCAGGCCTACTGGTCAGTGGTCAGTGGCCATTTCTCCTTAGATTCTGAGTGCAGGGGTCAAACAGAGAGGCAGAATCCCCTGGGAGGGACACTGCAGACGGTCAACAGCAGTAACAGGCCTCAGTGACCCTGAAGGCCAGCCCCGAAACAATAGCCATCTGACCAAATGTCCCTTTTGCCTTAAAAAGAATAATGATCAGCCTCTCATTTAAATGGCACACACAATAATGATATCATGGCTCATAGGGGCCAACTCCTAACTAAAGTTAATGTTTCTCAGAATTTTTGGCTGCAGTCTATGAGGGACAACGTTTGGACAATAAGAAAAAGAGTTCATTTTGTCATGTTAGTCTTTTTGAATGATACCTTATCTTATTTTATTTTTTGTGTCTTGGACATAAAATAGATGTGAAAACAACAGGATTTTTAAAAAAAACTTTTATATGAAATTGCGCATCACCCACTTCAAAATAAGTTAATCTTGATCCTGTTACTTTTCAGAGTGTGACAGAAGTGGGAGACCACAGGAGATGACATTTTTTCCATGGAGGTTTGTTTAGAGGAGGAAGTTCAGAGGAGGTGGAGCTAAGCTTCTTGCACCCCCATGCAGCCCTGAGGAGTTTCACTGGAGCCACACCAGAGCCAGTAGGTCTGGCTGAGATTTAAAAAAAATGAAAGAATCCAGGGTGGTGGATATGTGACAGGACGTTTCCTCAGGAATCATAAATTAAAATCAAGGAAAAATAGCTGATTTGGTGTTGTTACCTGTGGGCTACAGGCCTCTGAGAGGAGTTTGTAAATACCTGAAATAACTAAACTAAGGAGGGAGATGATCTGAGACAGCATCTTTCTCCACTTCTTTTGAAAGATAGAAATCCAGGGATTTTTTTCTTTACATTGTCTTTCTTGTTATCCATAGAGTTTGGAGTTTGTTAAGCCTCAGTGTCCACCTCTAAAGAGGAGCAGGCATATAGAGGG
The DNA here is from genome assembly GCA_013363375.1 of Menidia beryllina. Taxonomy (NCBI): domain Eukaryota; kingdom Metazoa; phylum Chordata; class Actinopteri; order Atheriniformes; family Atherinopsidae; genus Menidia; species Menidia beryllina. The sequence continues at coordinate 7,364,569 of JABUIW010000020.1, forward strand.
CACCTCTTCCCAGCCCCACAACACAATGGGTCAGGCGTAATTATGCGACAGAGGAGATCTGAGAGGGGGGAAGCTGTGACATCTGGGCCATGACCTTTGACATGGAATCTGGGCAAGCTAAATCCTGCAAAAGGAGGGCTTACGCATCCAGCTCTGGGGGGGGGAGGGTCAAGCAGAGGAAGTGAGTACAAAAACAGGGAACCACATGAGGAGTCAGAATAAAATGTTTTGGATAAGTTGTGCATCAGTGTCCTGAAAACAGACAACTTAGCCAACAGGTTTGCTTTTAGCCATTGTGGAGCAGAAACTCACAAAGGCAACAAAAGCATTGGTCATGTGACAAAAATATATGGTTACATCATGAAGTTTCAGAAAATAACCATATCAGAACTTTATTACTAGATATAGTCTATACACTTTAAAAAAGATATACTTAACATTAACATTGCAGTTAATGTTTTTTTCTTAACAACATATTATCATCTGTATAGTTTTTTATCAACATTAATATGGTTAAAAAAAAGTTGAATCCTCTATTTACAAACTCATTTAGTTTTAACACTAAAGTTCAGCACTGCTCAAAAGCTTTTCTTTCTTTAAATGGCTAAAACACAATTCCCATTGGTCCGTGAAGTTTTGTTCTGTTGCGAAAGGCCCCCCAGGCATCAGCAGACCAGGGCTGAACAGGGGCTGTAAATGTCAACTCCTGCCTGAACCCTCACACCAGCATCTATCATTCCCTCCACCACCCCTCTCTATTGCCCTCAACCACACAAATCAACATGAAGACGCATACTGACACACATGCAGCTTGAGCATGAAACAACCTTTTAAGTTAAGACTGTTTCAGCCTAGTTTTCACACCAAGCCCACTTCACAGCATCTTTAACACAGGGAATGGACAGGATGCAGGGAGATAAATCTACACTTGTGCATGCTGTGCTGTCTGGTGCCAACAGGTATGAAAAGTATTTAAGCCACACTGACACTACATGTTCCTCTCATGGGCCAAACAGATTGCACACACATGTGAGGTGAGGTCACATCAAGGTGCCATTTATACCCAACTGGAGCCTCTCATAGACATTCCTGTCTCTTGTGGTGTCCTTACAATCATCTGGATTGTCATAAGTGATCATTTAACAGGGGGACAGTTAGGAGTGTGCTCTTCTACAGTTGTCCGCAGCGCTGACTCAGCTTACTGCTCAGAAATCATTATTAAGGGGGAAAAAAAGTCGTTGCTGCTCAAATGGATTGTAGGAAATACCATTTTCAGAGCTATCAGATTTAATTTGGACAAATAACTTGGTAAGAAAGATCAACTCTGAGACCTCACTATTTCATTTAAAAAACTCGAAAAATGTATTTCCATTCAGCCTGTTAACACCATTACAGTTAGAGAAAAATAAATAAACCCTGTAATTGCCTTCCCTCTTTGTAAGGTTTTCATCACTGATTAATATAACATTATCATCTGACTGCAGTCAATTACAGACTGTAAATAAAAATGACTAATTTGTTATTAAATTAAATAACTGAAGCATAACTGATCCCTCTCTTGAAATGTATTTTCAACATTCAGGTAAAGAAAGAATATGTATGCTACAACACAGGTTACAAACTAAAATGTGCTCTATGTGCTGAAGAAAATATACCTTTTGAATAGATAAAATGATATATACCTTAACACAGAAAACATTACTTTAATTATTCTATTTAATGTATAGGAAAATGTTTTTACTTCTGCAGCTTCTGCTTCGTATGATATAACCTGTGACCTATGCCGGCTAATGTTCACAAACTTTTAGTACAGTGTGAATTACTTTATAACCATTGTCTATGACTCCCATTTGTGTTACTGTAACAGCTGTTAGCATTACATAGGATCTTTGTGTGGATTCCCTCTAAATCTCTAAGTGTCACTTCCAAAAGCCTGTAAAAAAGTCAGTGTTTTTATAACATGTTAAGATCTTCTCTTGGATAAACTTTCCTCACATCAGTGTTTTCCCTGCTGCAGTATGTGAAGCCACACAGCAGGTTAGATACTTTAGCCTTAAAGCAGAGCAGCACCTTGGAGCAGCACTTTAGAGATCAAAAACCTGCCCAATGTTTGGTCAGCAACTCAGTAACTCGTCAGTTAGTGAGGAGATGCATTTCCTTTAGGTCCTGGCTAATAAACCATTTCTGTGGCTCTCAAAGCCAAACACAATGAGTCTTTGATGTTTGTGCTCCTCCAGCAACACTACTCAAAGCAGTCATAAAACACTTGATAAATCAGCCTTCGCAGAACAGCTTTCCTCTGTAAAACACAGCCCTTCAAAGCTCCTTTAACACAGTATGTTCCTTTTATATAACTAAAGCTATTTCTTTATTAAGCTAGTTTATGTTACATTTTGGCTAAATATTTTGGTAGCAAATCTCAGATCATCATCTATAGATATACTTCATTTGGCATTCATAAAGACTTGTTTATTACCTTTTGTTTTACTGTTTCTAGTCAGTCTTATCAGTCACCCCCACAGCAGCTATAGGGCAGCCCTGCAATTCACTGAAGTAAATGTCTAACTAATTAAATGCCTGCAGCAGTTAACATTAACACCTAATTAATTTATAGTGCCTCTGTGTCTCTCTGCCTTTCTTTTAGATCTCATTCAAGCACAGAGCTTACTGATTTACAAGTCAGCTGTTGACCACCTGGTTGACCCCTCTGGCCACAGATGGTCGGATGTCCACTGCACTGGCCTGAGCCCCCTCTCCTTTTTCAAACAAAACAGCTAAAATGTTCCTGACCTGAAGGCCAAAAAAGATGTGATATGCTCCAAACACCATTAGGCAGCAGCTAAAAAGCCACACACAAAAGTCCTGCTCAGAGGTTAGGAGGTCATAGAAGAGGGATGTGGTGCTGTTCTCCTAAAGTCCCAGTGAACCTCTGGCCAACACATGACAAGACTAAGGCCTATTAATCACTCACATGCTTGCCTGTCAACAGATGCTGTGAACGCTTTAAGCCAAATTTGTCCACCACAGGCTTTTTCCTGAACACCTTCAGTTTGAATGACTCAACTGACCATTCAAAGATGCATCTGAATGTATACTAGTCATTTGTAAAATATGTTTGGGTTTTTAAGTAGTCTGTTTTTACATACTCTAATAGGAGAACAACATTTAATTTGCAAAACAACCATCCCGCTGATTAAGATCATTAATTACGCTAATTCAGATGCATGCTGAGCAACTTTTGTGTATGTTTTCCTCATGAAAGAAATAATTATCGTTGTGCCAAACTATATATAAGGGGCTACACAGACACAAGGTGACATGAAGAAAAGCTCACCTAGGCCTTCGATGATGTGTGTATTGGCAGAGGCATGCAACTGAACCGGAGGACTCTCGGGCTGGCTCTCCTCGTGGTAGAAAAGTTTGTAGCCCTGCAAGGTGGCTGCCTTTCTGGATGTCAGCTGCCACTGTGCTGAAATAGTGGTGCAGTTCAAAGGCTCCAGGCGCAGTTCAGGGGCCAGTGGTACTGTAAAGAGACAGAAAAGATTCTGACTAAATGATGATGATGCGATGTGTTTTACTGAAACGAAAAACAAAGGACCACAAGCCCAGATTCATATAATCAAACTGATGCCTGAGAAGTTAATCTCTGTTTTTCCATGAACAGAATGACAGAAAACTATCAGGAAGCTGGCTTACACATCCAAAGTGTTGAACACATTAGTCTCCTGACCAGGTTTTTTTTAGAATAATTGTAATTATAGTATGAAGCTGTTTCACACTCGACACAACCAGATGCAATCATATCAAAACATCATTTGCACAAAAAGGAGTTTAACAATAAAATACTTCTGACAGAGTTTAAACTGGATGCTAATGTGCAGGAAAAACTAATCATCCCTACCGCCACCCCAGTTCCTCAGATGTACCTTCCAAAGAGCCATATACTCTTTCCCACCCGGAGGCCAAAGACGCTTCCTGTAGGACTAAAGTCCTCTGAAGCTACTGACAGTCCAGGGCATAGGTCAGTGAGTAAGAAACATTGCCTTTAACAACATTATTTGAGCATGCTCCTCTCTATCTCCTGCATTGTCTTGTAGTTTAATCTGAGCTAAGCAGTTCAGTGATAACTGAGCTGTTTGGGTCAAACTCCTCTCTGTCACCAAGAATACTCCTTTAGGAGAGTTGCACATTTTAACTTTGTAGAGTCCCAATTCTCTTTTAGTTGTTTCAAAAGTTTGAGGGCTAACGCACCTTGAGCACCGGATGCCTTTGGAGTTCGGTGAGACGTCCAGGCAGACTGCTCGCCCCACCCTACACTGGTGGCGGCCACAATGCGCAGAAGGTAGATGGTGTCTGGCTGCAGGTTTTCCAGGAGATGATGGGTAATCCCTCCGGGTAGCTCTATCTGTGACACTGCACTCTCTGAGCTGGTGCGGTAGGATAAGCGGTAGCTGGAAACGTGCCCACGACTCAGCTTCTTTGGAAGAGGCTGCCAAGACACCTGGATGTCTGTGGGGCTGCGACTGGTAAGGCTGAGCTCTGGAGCCCGGAGGGGAACTGTGGAGAAATAAAACCAGAAGTAAAATACAACAGAAGTGATTGTATAAGGGCCACGACACAAAACCAAACGCCTCCACAATTAGAAGTAAAATAAAATCCCAACAAGCATCTGTACTTCAAGGTTTGCTTCCAAGAAACAGAAATAAAAGTTCACGCCTTTTTGTTATGATGAGAAAAGACATTGACTTATTTAACAGCGAAATAACGTGACTTTGTTTGTCTGCACTTTAAACAGACATACCACTGATAAACGTTTACGTCAATAATTATGGATCAAGAAAAAGTGTCCAGTTTGTAATGAGCCACAGTTTAAAACGTCACAGACTAGTATAAGCTTCTGTTTTTTTTATAAAATACTTGTTTTTACATCATGCTGATATAGCATTGTATTGTAATAGGTGTTGTTTAGTTTAATTTTTTGACTAAGATAAAACTTTTTTTTAAATGTTATTATCCATATTTAATTCATTTAGTCAAAAATGTACCATACAAGAATATTTACTGACTGCAGTATAAATGTATCTGTGAAATGTAATTTCAGTAAGTTCCCTGGCAGTAGTAATTACCATCTTCAAGTGTGTGTTGGATGACATGGTCTGACATGCGACTGGCTCCCATGGGCATGTAGGCCACCACGTAGAAGGTGTAGTTCCGAGCCGGCTCCAGATCATCAACAATGTACCGAGTTGTATCATTTCCAATGACTACTTGATATTCTTCATTGTTTAATCCTAGAAAATTGACAAGATCATAAAGTTAGCTGGAAAGGCTCAAACTATCCTGTTGGATGTGGTTTTAAGTTTTCTGAATTGCAATAAGCATGCTTCTTAGAAAAAGACTAATGCTCTGCTCTGAGAAATAATGACAGAAAAGACCAGTGCAGACAGACTATAAAAATCCACCATTATTCTCATGGTTCTATGGTTAAATAAGCTCATGTGAAATAAAAATCTTGCAATTATCATGTGGGGTTTTCATGATTTTATAACTCAATAACTTTAAATAACTAGGTTATAACTGTCTGCATAGGTTAAATTAATAACATCTATATTTCCCATTTTGGGATTTTTTTTTTTTTACAGGTCGGAAAACATTGTCTCAACTTTTGCTTCCCAATAGGACAAAAGTAGTTAAGCAAAGTTTCTCACAACATTTTTGCCCACTGGAAAAAAAAAATACCTGGAATGATTTCTGACCTGGTAAACAAGGTACTTCAGAGTAAACAAAAGGCATTTTAAATAGTCTGAATGCCTCAGTGAGCCTCTTTGAAAAGACACAATGCTTGCTTTTCTTTCCAATTCACACCCGCTTGCTGCCTCACAGAATACACACTTTTTGGACACTCCATCACACAGACTAATTAGTTCCTCCTTTCAGCAGGGCCTCAGTTTAGTGCAAAGCCTCTCTGTCATCAGCCTCAGGTGCAGAGTGCACTGTCTGATACTTTGTCAATGTCAATAAACTATTCTCTCTGACTGGGAATAAGGACACTCCCGAAAAGATCTATATCAAGAGCTGAAAATCCTCGATTAGCAGAGTATTTGTTTAGATTTTTTTTTTACCTCCTTATTTTTAATCCAGCAGGTGCTGCGTTTTCCTAGCTGAATTCAGCATATGTCCCTCCCTGACAGTGGAAGTCAGTGGCATTGTGATTGAGTGCAGTACTTGAATGGACAGGCAGTGTATTTTTTTAGAGATGTTGCGTTGTTTCAATGTGACTCTTATTATCGAGAGCAAGTTCCCAGGGAAGCTGAAAGGCCCTAAAGCTTTTCTGCTGCCAAACTACAACCCCCTTTTTAGTGAATAGTATTGTCTTTGTGTTTTTTTTCACCCTATGTAGGACCCTCTCGAAATTCTACAGGTCTGTGGTCTTGATGCTGGAATGTTCAAAAGACCAGTGTTCTACTTTATTTTGAATTTGTCTTGTTTTTGACCTCCTCTGGGATATTACTAGCAACTCACAGTTGGACCATAATGTGCCAGCCAGGAAGATAAAAAGGCATGGTTATGGTATTTCCTGGCATAAATATAAAAACTAAACAAAAAAACAAATGTGATCACACTTGTGGGGCACTCACCCTCAGCCTTCATGTAGTGCACAGAGTAGGCAATGACTTTATCAGAGTTATACTGAGGACTCTCCCAAGCCAGAAGGATAGCGGTGCTCGACACAGTATCAGCTCGGATATTTCTGGGTGCGCTGGGTCGGTCCTCTGACATTACCACGATGAGCCTCGCCATGGAGAGGACTGATCCCAGCTCATTCTCTGCCTGGCACTGATAAATGGCATCATCTTCGAGGATGATCTGGTTGATGACCAGTTTGCTGGGAATCACACAGACACAGAGTTAACATCAACAGAGCTTCTCACAGAGGCTCTTTCTTTAGGGCGTTCGATAATTACTTTAACAAGCAGTGACAGCTGCATACAGAGCAGGCGTAAATTATTGGGAAACAACTTAAATCCAATTTGCACGGCTATAAATGATTCAGTGTCCTTTCTACTGTTAGTGACATGGCGAATAATTTATTTAAACGGGTTTAAAGAGGTTTACGACAATCCTCTCGTGGTCAGATGTGTATGCACACAAAGCAAAACTGGTGAGCAAACTGGTGAGTCAGACAAAGGTTTTTTTAAAACCACCAATTAAAGTGAACCTGACAGGAGCCCACCTGTGATACATCTTGATCCGCCCATTGGAATGAACCTTCTTCCCGTTCTTGAACCATGTGATTTGAGGTGCTGGAACGCCTTCGGCATGGCACACGAAGCGGGCAGTGCCAGCACGTGGGCGGGTCAAGCTCTCAGGCCATTCCACAAAGGAAGGTGGTGCTTCACGGACATACAAAACAGGATGAGGAATTAAGAATGAACGATATGAATCCAAATGCATACAGTCAAACTGCTCTATGCTGCCTTTACCTAACACAGTGACATTGGCGGAGGAGACGGTATAATTCCGAGTGCCGGGGGTTGTGGCTCTGCACATATAGACTCCTCCATGCTGCGGCTTGATGTCTGTGATAATGAGGTTGCCATTTCCCAACACTTTGCTGTTGTAAACATCAATAGACTTGCTATCAGCTCGGCTCCAGGAGATGAGGGGTCGTGGGTTTCCTGTGGCCAGGCACTCAAGGATGGCACTCTGGTGCAGGGACACTGAGATGTTCTGTGGTCCAGCAATGATTCGTGGCCTCTGGGGAAGCTTGGGGCCGGGAGCTGCACAGAGAGAGGGGGGCAGCTTTAGTGCATGCTGTGAGATGTGATATGCTGAGTCAAGTAAAACCACCATCGTACTGACTTTGACCGAATAAATATATTTTATCACACGTTTATTCGACCAACATGTAGCTGAACACAATGAGCTGAAAAAAAACTTGTTGACACACCTGGGGTGACAGTGAGAATGGCCTCTGTGCTTCGGCGACGGCTGGCGATGTTAGTGGCAATGCAGCGGTAGTGCCCAGCATCTGACCGCTTCACCCCATGGATCTGAAGAACTCCACTAGGCAAGACCGTGATTCTGAAAGACGGAGGAGGGACAACATGTCAATCACTTTTAACAAGTGATATGGCTAACACTAATCACATTAGCCCAGTTAGTCAGGGAACAACAGTACATACCTTTCAGAAGACAGGGGTAATGTGACCCGATTGAACTCCCAAGTGATGATTGGAGGAGGGTGAGCGCTGATTTTACAGGATAACCTGGCAACTGAGCCTTCAGTCACCACTATGGATGTCGGCTGGAGTGCAAAAGAGGACATACCTGCACAAAACATCAGGTGGAACAAATTAAAAGCTTTTAATGTGTTTGAAAGTAAATTTCACGGTCTGTCTTGTGCCAAAAAAAAAAATCCATATTCTATCCAATACCAACATTGTTTCTTTCATCAAACAATGAAAAAACTGCCAGAGATACAGACATTTCAGTTAAGATAATATCAGAATGCTATGCAACAGCTACCAGAGGCACAGCTCCTTATCCCGGAGTAGTCGTCTTTGAAAAAAGTCACAGGAAACTCCCTTGAGATGATTCTTTGTAGTAAAAAGCAGTGTTAAATTTCACTCACTCGGTTCAAAACATGGTTTTGAGAGAACTTTAGCTGACTCTCAGTCTAAGCAAATTAAATTAAACGTCTAAGCCTAACACAACTGCCTATAGGGTAGAGACTCTTCAAATGATTTGACAAATCTATTCACATCCATTTTACACCATCAACTTACACCATGTAAATGTAAGGTTCTATTAAAAACAAACAAGGATGTTTCAACAAGTACACAATCCAAGTGATGGTCATTTTTGTGTGAGGGTGACATCAATGGCACTCACCAAACATTAAAAACATTTCAGACATCCACCCATGTCAATCAGAACCAGCAGATGTCATAAAACAGAGATTCCAACTAGCAAAAGCCACTGACATGCTGAGAGCAGCGAGAAGGTGTTGACTGGAGTGGAACAGCTACATCCTGCATGGATAGGGTTTCCCTGAAACTGAGCTGTTGTCAGCCATCAGCTGACCAGGAAACAAATGAAAACCCCCATGAACTACAAGCAAGGCCATTTATCCACCTTCATATGTCCACAAATCTTACATAGACTAAAGCTGTTTTTTAGACATTGTTTTGCCAATAGATTCTCCCTTTAAGAGGAGTACCTTGTGAGCCATAAAAGTCCAGAAAAGGTCACCCACAGCTCTACCCTCCCCCTCTTCTCAGAGAGCTGCTACAGTGTGGTCAGTCATTTGTTGAAAGAAATCAATAGCACTGCTGTATTTGACAGAGACAAAAGTGAAGCTCACAGCATGTTCACTGTTAACTGCAATAAATACATAGAATAATCAATGCCACCCAGAACAATCAAATAGTTAGAAATGATAATCATGTTAAAAAGCATGTTTTGTACCTGTTTTCTTAACGAACAGAATAGCTGAAGATACTACAAGTTGTCAGTGCATGAAAAGATACAAAAACTCAAATACTTTCAAAATGATTTAACACAATCCTTTAGAGATGTATAAACGCTTGAACATCAGGATAAAGATTGGAACAGAAAACACCTATTTTTTTTCTCTTTATGAAAAGATGAAAGGAGAACCACAAAAAAGTGGAAACAGTCGTACAGACCCTCAAGAAAACACACTTTGACATCCATCATCCTAATTGTGCTTTCCTCCAACATACAGCACCATGCTGTGGTCACCTCTGCTTTGGAGAAAAGGTCTACAGGAAGCCACTACACTGCAATAAACACATGCTGGTGTGGTATGAAGGGAATGATGAATGCCTGTGTGTAAGCAGAGTTGCCAGGTGTTGTGGTGCTAAACAGCAGGACAGCTCTGACTCTCAAAAGAAAAAAAAAACATTCTATGAATTATGACCTTTACACGCTTGACAGCAACTTGTGAGTAAATTGAATTTTTTACAAAAACTGGCACTTCATTTTAAGCTATTTCAACAAAAACTTGAGAAGTTAATACAATTCTAATAGTTAAATGATTGTACATCTATCAGTCCTAAAATTAATATTTTTTGTTTTTTAAATAAAGCAATTTAATGCTTATTGAATTAGGCAACATTGTTGTTTATAGGTATTGACACCATTTTTCTTTCTGCCATAGTACCGGTCAATGGGGTTATAAACTAAGAATTAAATGCACGACTGGTGTCACTGTGATGCTATTTTCCAGACAATGTCATCGATATTCTTGCTGGACAAGAAGCAAACTGTGTTCTGGATCAAATGTCCTCACTATGGTCCCATTTAATCAAATTAGTCTTGAGCAGTTGCCCCTTTAACTCCACTGTGGCTGTTTGATGTGAAGTTAGAGGCAAGGAGAGGCATTCAAAGCCCCTTTCCCACACACACCCGCCATGTGTTGAAGCAATATGGCTGTAGGGCATGGGAGATCTGCTGCTCTGATCCCTTTGCCTTCCTGCTTTGCCCTTCTACCCAACCAAGCGATTCTGAATTGACAAACAGCAGGACGTTCATTGATTATTGATAAACGACTAAGACAAGGTGAAAAATCTATAATTGCAAGAGGTTGTCGCACACTGCCCAGAAGATTCCTGCTGTTGTGAGTGATGACGTTTGTCTAGGGGGCATCTAATGTGTGGATTGAATTACCATGGCAAATAACTCAAGCTTTGCTTAACCAAACACATTTACTCGTTCCACCATCTATTACCTCCTTAGTCTCACTGAAAGGGGGATGCAGAAAGTTTTTGCCAGCTTGTGTCTCCTTGTAATTTTCTTCACACCAAAACATAGAAACATGAAACCTTCTACTGAACATTTTGGCCTCCATCCTAACTCAACCACAGAATAAATACCTCAGCGTATTCCCCAAAAGCTCGAAGAAACAGACCCGACCATCTGCCCTTCTCTGCAATCTCACCTCTCACCTCTGACCTCCACAAATCCCGGCTCTCACTTAGCTCAGGGGGAGAGCTGTTTGACCACCCCAGACCAGCGCTGCTTCTCACTGCCGCTGAGCAAACCGCCTACAAGTCACTAAGATTTTCTGTGAGGATTGAGGATTATGGTTTGTAATGATATCACTTTCTGACATATCGGTGAGACATGCCTGGTCTTGCGATGGGAGCGAATGAAAACATACAAGAGAATCCAGCTGCTGAAAAATATAGCCTTCCGCAATTAGTCTGATGCTGTTTAATCATAAAGATAAGTTTGATTTCATGTGTAAATAATCAAAAGTTTAGCAAATACTTAGAAATAAGCAAACAATCAAAAGAAAGTTGAGTTATTATGCTTTCATTGCTGTAATCTAGCACGTTCACTCCAGAGTCCGGAGGGATGCGTATGAGAGCTGTTTTTATCACACATTAGCTTGCAGCAGATGGGCTTTCTGATCCTGGCAGCTCAACAAACTAAAGGTCAGTGAACAGGTCAGACCCAAACAAGGCTTCCTCTTCAAATGCTAGGAATCACTTCTGCTATGCTTCCTGTGGCTACTGTGGTCAGTTTCTTACACAACACAGGACAGCACATACTTCACCTGCATGTGAGAGCTATTAGTTTTACTTGACGACATTATGTTTCTCTGTTATACCTCTTTGTGTGTATGGATCCTTAAGCAACAGCCATTTTTTCAGGACAGTACTCCTTTGGTCTTTTGAAATTTGATACGAACTTTAACACAGAAAACTAAACCCACCCCCACCGACACAGAAATATAAGAGATAAAATGTATTTAATAAATGGTAAAAGACAGAGTGTGTGACTAAAACTGGTGTTGCCATAGGAGGCATGTGTGTTTAGTTATGTGGATGGCTCTGATGTGCCCCCAACCATCTCTCTTCTTACCCACCCCCCCAGGGTCCAATCTTTACTGGGAGACATAAAAATTGATCATTCTTCTCTTGAACCTTCAGGCCACATGCAGAATTGATGGCTTTCAGCTTGTTGGATAAGCCCTTAAAACTTTTACTTCTACACATCTTATCACTCTGAGTCCTTGCTTTAACAAAACAATAACAAGTTTCTGTTTTTACTCAATCCTTCACAGTGTTTTTTTTATGATGTTCGGCTGAACATGAATAAAAATGCCTAGAGAAAAAACAGGGAGGGCTGATAAGCAAAAAGAGGAATGCAAAGCATAAAAGCCCACAAATCAATCACTGGCTGGTTGGCAGATGTGCTCTTGCTCCACACAGGCTGCAGGACACTCAAGTGACCACTGGCCTGGCCAAACAAAGATCTATTCCCATGAGCAGTGTGACCTCTCAAAAATGGGATGGTCAGTGGGGGAGCAGTGTCAGAAAGAGCATTCATCCCCTCCTCCAGGTCCTTATCTCTGCCACAAAGTTTTCCAATCACTCAACAGCACCCCTCCACTTACTGACAGTGGCTTCATTGTTTTAAGCCTCCATTTCAGATGAGAGTCAGGACAGTCAATTTGTATACCTGCACTCTATTTCAAACTAGGTTTCATCATTTTTTCACATTATGCTATACAAACAAAATCATACATGGTGATAAAAAGTTGATCAAAATCACAGCAGATTCATTTATTACTGGCAAGGTAACAAAAAAAAAACTTGCTGAATATTTGCTGTTATTTTGCAGAAGTTTAAAGTTCTTCCTTCACAGCCCGTCCATCTTTTAAGCAGTTTAAAGAAACCTTTGACCTCTGGGCCTTCCGTTGAGGGGTACCATGGTAACCTTTCGTATCCAGCAGAGGAGAAAAACAAGACTCCAGGCTTTGAGTTGTCTCACTTAAGGGCATTTCATTCAGTTCACAGTGTGCGAGCTTTGCTTTAGTATTATTGGAGCTTCTAATTGTGCCCAACTGGTGCAAGTCAGACGCATTCCCTAGCAACTTATCGTGGTGGTCCTGACCTACCTGCTTATGGACACACAAGTAACATAAAATAACTGCAGCAGCTCCTTCACATACTGTCTATAAATCTTTTCCTGCTATAATCTTTATAATCTTTGCCTAAATGTATCTGTAACTTGTATCGTTGTAAGTGGGTTTGGAAAAAAGTGGCTGCTAAATGCATAAATCTAAATTAAAGTCATCATAATACAGGCTGCCTCATCAGTTGTGCCTCATAAGGAAAATTAGCACATTTGGGCTGTTTATATACTTTCCTCCAAGAAAAAAAAAATCTATCAAAAGACTCTTCAACTAAACAAAACAGCCCCTACAAGTTTCAGCTGTTGCTGCTATGTGGTGTTTTGTGTCCAGGCATGACTCCTGAGTTCACTTTTTATCTAATCAATAACCCTAGTGAAAAGCATTACCATCATTCACCGATTTGAGGCTGCCAATATACAGCAAGTGAAGTCATCAAGATCAAGGCAGTAAATCACAGCAATACCCCCAGCAATCTGAAGTCTGTTGGCTAAAGTCACACGACGAAGCTCAGGTGTCACATTCCTTTTCATCAAGCCCAAATTCCATCTGACCTGTGTGCTTCATGACCCTATGTTTAAGATTACTCTACATTGACAACATGTCCCTCAAATGACAATCAGGAGTTTCCAGTATATGTGTAAAGAGTTAAAAAGCCCCTTTGGAGCATAACTCCCTCACCCAAGTCATAAAGCATGTCTTTAAAGTTGGCAGTGAGGCTCCCCACATGTCATACCATCAATCTTCCAGCTGAGGTGCTAACATAAGAGAAGACCTCGGGTCACCACACCACGTGCATTAAAATGTTCATAATAAACAGAATTTCCCCACAGACCATCCTTAAAAAAATATATAATCATACATTAAATAACATTTACCGAACTTTTCTGCAAAAAACGAAAACTTATTAATGTTTAACAGTCACAATTAATGTAACTCTGATGACCAGGTCCAGCAGTTCTGTCCACTGAGTTCAGGACAAACAACTGGCCCCAAAGAATACCTTTTCTTTTGTGAGCATGGGAGGGAAGGGGGACAAAAACGGTCAGTGAAAAGCTTTTCACTCTTTCACTAGTGAGGCAGAAAACAATAGTGTGCAAAGCCTCCAATCCCTCCTGACCTGGGAAGGCCTGCAATAAAGTTTGGTCATTTAGACACTCAGGGTAAAGCCACAGTACTGGGAAACAGCATTTCACATTTGTGTGTGTGTGTGTGTGTGTGCCACTTGTGACAACCCCCACAGCTACCTCAGTTGTGTCCTTCTACTGAGCATTTCTCAGGTATGTGAAAATTTTATGAGCTTCCAGATAGACCTTCAAGCAGGTCTAAGTGCCATTTTAAAACAAACTAGTAAAGCTTACTGGCAGCCTTTATCGCCTCTTTACTTCAAGCTATAAAGCAGGTAAACTACTTGATCAATTAATAAAACTTCATGTATGCTTTAGACACTGCATGTACTTAAGTTCGGCTGGAGGATAATTCATGTGATCTCTTTGTATCTTGTATGCAATTACAATAAAGTTTCTCAGATACGATTGAACACTAATGACATGGAACAATCACAAAAAGCAACTATTTTTCTAACTTTTAAAATCTACTAAAAGGTCCAAATTTGAATCTTAGACTTCACTTCATTGATCCCTTTATGATGACAGCCTCGGGGAAATTAGATCTTAAATCTTGGGGAAGGACTTTAAACTATGTTTCTCAGCCCAACTGGGGATGCTTTTCTGGCAGGGCTGAGTGGTAAATATGCAATCAATAAAAAGTGCCATAGTAAGATGCGTGGCCTGGTGGTGGGAGAAAATGATGTAATGTCCCAAAAGACCAACTCAGGCTGAATCTTCCCTTCCTCCCCCTTAAAAAACATCATGCTGCACTGAAGGAGAAAGCATTCCTAAAGAACAATTCCTCAAGCGATCAGGGCGCAATAACATGAAAGCCCAGGCCTGTGAATAGGGGTCATCTGCTCTTTAGCATCGGAGGGCTAGTATCCTGGACAGCTCGCTCCTTCATTTGCACACCAATAGGCTTTTTCCCTATCCAAGCAACATCTTTTTTAAGCTCTAACTTTGAAGAATTGTTCCTCTTCCTGCAACCACCAAGGCTGCCCTGAGTGCCTGACAGAGCAGCAGAAACACAACAGATAGTCCAAGTGAACATATATCTGGATAAATCATGCATTTAGATGTGATTGCTGCTTATAGATCTTTCTTATTTCTTATTTCCTCTGGGATTATTAAAGTATTCTGATTCTGATTGAAAAGTTAAAATAACACCTCCTCAATTCTTTTACTTTTCCAAACAACTCCAGCATAATACTCACTTGCGATTGTAAGACGGGCTTTCTGGCTCAGGATTGTTCCATACTTGTTCTGAGCAAGGCACTGATAGCACCCTTCATCTGATTTGTCTCCTCTTCTGCTCTCCACCTCGGAAATATAAAGGGAGCCATTGCGGAGCAGGTACACCCGTTCATTCTCAACTAATTTTACTCCATTCTTGAGCCACATCATGTCCAGGGGTGCCTCTCCCCGTGCCTGGCAGTCCAAAACAACAGCTTCTCTCCGAATGACAGTGGCATCATGGGGCTCTTTGACGAAAAATAACTCACTAAAGCACAAAACACCTGTGGAGGGGGGAGACACAAGGAGAACAGTCAGATAAAAGCCCCAGGTTCAACCCCAAGGGGTCCAGCAAAGAATTCAAAGCAATTACACACCAGCTTGTATTCTTGTCATTATCAGTATTTACATTATTCAGTGATAACGTTTTTTTCGGGGGGCTATGGCATACTATAAATGGGTATCATGGGAGACACAGATTGAAGCAGAATCTAAGCTAGTATATCACATTTACAATAAGAAGACTGGATTGCTGCGAGCTGGAAATACAGTGTCACACTACAGCTCCATGAAGTCTTTGGGCTCTACTCACTGAAAGATATAAAGTAACCAGATTATCCTGCTTTTCCCCTTAGTTTTGAAGGAAAATGGAAATCTAATGCTCAACTCCAAGTTAGCACGTCCCCTTCAATAGAGATACATGGAATAACATTAGACTATGTTTCAACTTATCTCATCAGGTCTGGAAGAAAACGACTCTCTCCAAAAGGAGCAGACAATGTTTGGAGAGTTTCCACTATGCATTTACGTTTATCATCAAACATGCGTTGGTTAGACCGATTACCTTAAATTTCACCCATGTTGGAAACACCATTACATTAGCTACAGATGTTGTATAAAGCTGTCTATTCACTTCTATATATAAAAAAATGGATGCTTTAAGAGCGCTTAATTCAAGTATGTAACGACCGTATAAGTCACACTGGGACGATTCAAATTAGAGTCTTAGAGTCATGTTAAAGTCAAATGTCAGAAAAAACACCAACACATTTCACCCACTATTTATACTCTTGTAACTATTATTTCCATTTACAATTAAATAAATTCTTTACCCAACAGCGAAACCGAATAACAGAAGTTTTAACGGTCTGACAGTTGAATTAGCGAGAACCGTACATTTATTGACGTAGTACCTCTCAAAGATAATATACTTTAAAGTTTTGGTGCAGTTTGTTAATGTAAATGCATGTCTCAGCCAATGTATGAGTAAAAATAGGCATACGACGCATTAAAAGAGCAGGTTGTCCGTGTCTGGCGGTCAGTTGTTTATAGACAGCTAGCCAAACGTTGACACTAACCGTCGGCTCTTTAAACTTTAATTCACAGATCGGTTCTCGGCTCGCCGCACGCGCCCACAGACACACAGCCGCGCGGTTCGGGGCAGCCGCCGACACGTTTAACTTAAAGTGGTGCAACTCGCACAGAAAAACGTCTGTTTAAATGTTTCTTACCTGATATTGGGAAAAGAATTACAAAGAACAGCAGAGGCTGGCAGAATTTCCTTTGGACTGGCGCCATTTATATTAATTGTCCATGCATGCTAGCTACTCTTTCATGGCTGTTTCCTCCACATGATCCGTACTGATACTGACGAGGAGGACTAGTGGTCAGAGATGCTGGGGCGCAGATTCCCTCCTCTGGGATGGACAGTCACATCAACGCCTCTGCTGGTCAACGCGGAGAAAGGTCCAGCGCCATCTCCTGGCCGAACACAGACATGACACCCTGATGTCTTTAGTCTGTATTATTGCCACTATTGGCTCAATAGGGAAATTATACAAAATGTATTATCAAATTATTACCACTCTTGGCTCAATAGTCAAATTTATCGTATGAAAAAGGCACACTTCTGGCATAACCAACGCTTACGTCGCCTTGTGCATGGTATCGATTTAAGTCTCAGTTCACTCTTCGGATAACTGAAGACTCTCTAAACAGACTGGATGTTCAGTCTTTTGGAAAAGCATCAGAGTGGATGGCAGTTTGTCATCTCAATATATTCAAAATGACTAGTTAGTGAAAATAGCATATTGTCACCTTTAAGTTCAATCAAACATGCGCTCTTTTTTTGTTCGGGCTTAACTAAAAAATAACCAACCAAAAATTATTTGGGGTTTGTTAAAATGTCAAGAAGAATCAGTCGGTGCCCGGAGACAGCTGAAAAGTGTAAACAAATTCTACTTACTAAACACTGTGTGAATATATTCTTTCTGTGTTGTATGTTTAGTTGAAGAATAACACTTTGTGCTAATTTTAGATGATTATGAATGCATTGTTTGAGTCAGATCAGTTCTCATTCTCTCTAACACAAGAAAGCCCAAATATCACTAAACCCTGTTCAGCAGGATTCTTTAAAGGTTGTTACCTGAGTAATAGATCTTATTAGTTTATCCAAGTTAAAGTTGTTTAATATCACTCAACGTAACTACTGCAGTAGCATCAGTAACAACATTTGTCTGGAGTGTTTATAATTCAAGCTTTGCATGACTAACTTAGTGGCCCTGTCCCATTGAAGTCGGAACATTTTTCTTTTTCCTATCAATAAAAGTTAATGGTATTGATGAGGGCGGATCCTTCAGTATCAGAGAACAACTTCACACCAAATGGTCTCTACTAGAAAACATGCAAATAGAAATGAGTTTGTCCTTTGAATGTGCGACCGGCAATTATAGAGAAGCATTGATAGGAGCAGGACAGCTGCTGTGTCAATGTCGATATTGATCCAGTGTCCATCACTTATTGTGGTGAGACATCGGCCCCCTTCCCCCACCGTGGGCCTTCCCCTTCTCCGTCTGTGAACCCCTATTCAGCAGCAGGACCGCCACCCAGCTGTGATGTTCAAAAGGAAGAAAATACAGAAAGTGCCGATTCAGTCTCAGAGCAGAATGTACTCCGTTTTAAAGGCTTAAAACTTAAAAAATGCTCCTGTATTTCAAAATTGAACCCACCTTTACCCTCCGACCAGAGTTTTAGCTGTTATTCTCAAAACTTCAAAAACCTGGCATTTGTTAAAGAACATGAAGTTTCGATAAAGTTAATCCAAAGAGGCTAAAAACATTTGGTCAGAACATAATAAGCTTTCAGTGTTAAGATTAAGACAAAAACACATCAATGAGTCTTCAGGATTTAATGTTAGATCTGTAATCGTTGAAATTGTATTTTGACAAAAAAATATTTATATTGACAAGAACAGTTAAACAAATCAGCATAAAGGAAATATAGCTGATTTTAACTCAATAATTAAATAGACCCTTTTCTTGTGGAGAAGGTAAACTTGTTGCTACTGTAATGTCTTTTTCTGTTGTTGAATCTCTTATGCTATGGTAGAACAGATTTGGTGGTGAGCACTTCTCTTACATAACGTGAGAAAGTGTAAGGCGGACCTCATTCATGGTCAGTGAGGCTCCCTCTGGGTGCCTAATTAATCATGACTCCAGTTTGGGCACCTGCCAATAGGGGACAGTCGGTGGGTGAGGGATGTCCAGTCTGCATGTGAACTCAGGTCAAGCTCTGTGGCCAGATCAATGGGGCATTAGTCATCACATTTTGGATGTTGGTAATAAAAAAATGAATAAAAAAAGGAGCCAGCTTTCTCAAGACCTTCTGCCATTGGTTGAGGGCAGTGTTCTCCACCTATACAAACATGCCCATCCCCACTGACCTCAGAAGTGTCCGAAAGGCTGTCCTGAATCGGGTGTGACCTTTTCTAATGACCTCTGAGGAGAGAAAAGGCTTTTAGGGCCCCAATGGGGAGGTTGTGGAGAAATTAGGACTGTGACTTTTCAGCTGAGTCCCCCACAAAAGGTTTCAGCAACAAAGACATCAGCGAGTCCCTTCTACATGCTGCTCCTGATAACAGATAACAGGGACCCACAAGCGAATCCGTAGGTTACTCTGCATAGGGAGGTTGTAAATGAATCCTTTACTTAATCCCATAAAAAACAGAGGGGAAACTTAAGAGCTCTCTCTCGGGTATCAGCTGAAAGTTTAGTGTTGCCACTCTGGAAGATGCTGTGTTTTAGCTCCCTCAGCTAGAACAAATCAGCACAACGCTCTCTCATCTACCCACCGTTCATAAGGATATAGTTAAGTATTAATTGGGGGAAATGGAAAGAATAAGATGCTGATTCAAATGAAGACAACACATCCAGTTTAAAAATATGTGTGGATATTTCTAAATCTGTGACCATCAGACACAATCCTTTGAGTTGGTTCAGGAACTCAAATATGGAACCCAAAAAAACATGTTTCTGTAAAAACTGACTGCATATCACAGCAACCTTCAAGCAAAAGTTGTAGTTCATGATACATAATTCTGTGCTGTCACAGTAACATGACAACTACAAAGCATATTTAAGCAAATCGGTCCCAAAAAAACAAAACAACAACAAAAAATCCCTCCACACAAACAGAAGACGTGATAGTCTTCTGGACACTCACCCGGTATGGATGACCATGTTATTTTCCTCATTCCGTATTCAGACACACACAAAAACGTTATCATATCTGCATATATCACAAGTTAACCCAGACATAAGGATATTTCAGTGCACTGCAGCTCATTATACTTCTCTTCAGGTACCCTGGCCCACACCACTCAGTTCCCAGATAGAACCGGTGCAGCAGTAAACTAGTAGGTCGCAACATTCAATAGTGCAAGAAAGCTTGTGCACTTTTTCATTTTGCTATTACTCAACAAGACCACCATCTCCAAGTATGACATATTTGCACCACTGCTACCTTTTCTAAAATGTGTATTTTCATACGAATTAATTAAAAAAAAGAG
The DNA here is from genome assembly GCA_013363375.1 of Menidia beryllina. NCBI lineage: Eukaryota > Metazoa > Chordata > Actinopteri > Atheriniformes > Atherinopsidae > Menidia > Menidia beryllina. The sequence goes on from JABUIW010000020.1 coordinate 7,384,709, forward strand.
CATTAGAAAAGGAAAGAACAGCTGGATGAAACGGAGAGTTAGACACACTGAGACACAGCATCATGGCTTTTGTATCCATTTATTATGCCACGACATTTATATTCAATTTGGCGCGCTGTAAGAGTCATATCATAATCTAACATCTTATTTCAGCCTTTAGACTGCTGTACACACAGCCAATGTACACTGAGTTTGTAATGCACGTACAGGTGTTGATAGCTTTGACCAAAGCATTGTACTCAGCGGACAATATACATAGTTCAGAGATTAGAACATCAATAACACCGTTGGATTCTATGAAACATAAGAAAAAAGGCCCTGATATTTCATCTTTAAATAGAAGGGAAAGAAGAGAATGTGCTAATTTTTACTGTAGCAAGGTTCACATGTAAACATTTAAACACATGTGCACTTGAAGCATAGAATCATGTTTTAAAAGAGTGATTTAAACAGTCCACAGGTGACAGATTGGCAAAGATTCAAACAGTTTAGAAGTAAGACTCATCAAACATTAACAAAGTGCTTCACTTTATAAAAGCGTAAGTAGAAAAGAGAGTTGTCAGAGACAAGAAACTAGCCCATATATTCATCCTTTTCTCGCCAATCTGTAAACATGGCAGCTAGTGTAAACATGTTCCACCGTCAGAAAATGTTAAAGCCACTGCTTTTGTTCCGTGTCGCCTTCAAAAAGGTGTCACGTGTGACTTTTCATTTTGAAAACAATAATCTGTACATATTTTGAGAACCAAAAAAACTAATTTTAAAGTTGCACTCTTAAAATAGAGTACTGTGCTGACACCCATGATGAGTAGAAGAAATAACAGGATTTAAAACTGACAACAGGCAGCAGAAATATTCAACATGTTGTATGCAAACAGTGTAAGATTAGCGTTTTTTTAAATAAAATGTATACTAAGCTAAAACCCAGAAAATATAAAATGAATATACATTCATTTAGTTTTTCTAGAACACAGAGTTGAACATGGGTAAAAAGAGCTATAGATTACAAATGAAGAACAAAACATGATGCTTAATGACAGTTAATAACAATTTTAGTGACAAATGCTTTACAGGTCTGTAGACCTCAAAGTTATATTTGCATATACAATATATTTGTGTAATACCAGAGAAACACAAAAATCAAGTGGTATTCAGATATGTGGAGCCAATGTGTACAAGTATACATAAAATGTCAACACAGTAACACTTCATGCAGTCACTCCATATCTGTGGGATACACAGATACAGCATATAATTAATTTAGTCTTTTACTGGTCCTGGTATTAGTAAAACACTACCATCATTACTTAGACATTGAAACAATTTGTTCAAGTCACTCAAATATGTAGGTAATCTGCAAATTGTCTGCTTTGAATGACTGTCAGGTCCATGAATGTTTTATCTACTGCGTCTGTGTACAATGAACAATGAATGAACAATGTAAGAAACAGAAAATACACTTATGAAATTTAAACTGGCAAAAATCTGCTTATTTAGGATGACTTTTACAGTTATAGCATATCGCACTTGCCTTACAAACACATTATGCATGCCAGTATGTAAAATATTCTAAAATGACACATATTTTGTTTCCCTGCATCTTTAAAAATGTTTCATCTCTAAAGGGGTGCCGAAAGGATAAATCCTTCTCAATCAGTGGTTTATCAACTCAAAGAAAATATTTTGATAATATTACTACATTGCTCCGATTAAATTATATTAAATCTACATAATGTGCTGTCTTTAGTTGGTTATATTTTTTACAATGCCATTTAATTGATGTGTTTTAACACTTGAAACTGCTCATAGTGGATTATTCGCACTGAGTTATGCAGTGAAGACAAAAGTCAATGGCTTTCTAAAGATAAGATAAGAGCTTCTGATTCAAAACATATTGATGTCCTTTAAGCTTGAACAGCATTCAGTCACAGTAAATTTTTTTATAAAGGTTCACAGAATCAGTTTTTTTTAGAATATTTAGCTATTTGAGATGAACAAATAAAAGTAAATACACCTTTGAGCAAATTACAATATAGAATCAAATAGCAAAGAAACCTGCTTTGTAAACCTGAGAACACCGGGAGTGGCAAATGTACCTCTGCCTCTCCAGATTAAGTGTTCGTTCTTCATGTTTGCCCCAGCTGAGGGCCAAAGTGGAGGCTGTGTGACGTTTCTTCATGCGTCACACAGTTGGCAGGTTAAGACCCAAGTGGGATGCACAGCTTGTTTTCTCATCACATCCCTCTGTATGGCTCTATGTTGTTTCCCTGCAAACGCTCTAATCCACCCCGTCAAAGCCTTGTGCATTTTCAATAGCAATGTGAAGTTTCTCCTTCAGTTCCTCAAAGGACTCATAAGGAGGAAGGTCCAGTCGGTTGAAACTTTAGGAGATGACAGACAAAAAGACAAGTAGAGTTAAAATACATATAAGCTGTAGTCATTTTAGAGTTGTGTTTGAAACTGTGGACATCACTGAGATGTCTCACAGGGAAAGGTGACAGTGTTCAGCTCATCAGCTACAGCAAAATCCAGCCACTAGGGAACATTTTCACAATTCAAATCCATACATGTGTAGCCTCTATCTGACTTACAACCAGGACACCAGCAGGTGTCTCTTTAAACCACTACTTACATCCCCCAATGAGAAAGATCAGTAGTGCTGGAGGACTCAACGAAACATAAAAGTCAATACAGTTCTGTAATAACCCAATTGGATGGGACTTTGTTTGATTTGTACAACTGTGGTGTATTCTATCATAACAGCAGACATTTGGGAAAAAAGGTCTAGTACAGATTTTAAAAGTGGCTTTTGGTATTTGTAAACTGTAGTCTTAGAAACAATTGTCATGTGTTAACACTGCTCTCTCTACTTGTAAAACCTGGCTGTAGAAAAATACATAAAAACTGTCAAAAGAGTTGAAAGGGACATCAGAACTGGAAAAATCAGCAGCTGGTCAACTGCAGGGCTTGGCAACATGAAAAGGACCAGAAGACAGGAGAAGTGTGCATGTGTGTGCTCAAAAATGATGAGATATGCACATGCTGCATCCACCACTGCTGTCATCCTTCCGTTTTATACAGACGAGCTCATGGATGCGTTGTTTTTTTCCACAGTAAAGAAAACTCTTCAACAATAGAAATAAAGTAGAACACATCTTTGGAAAGAGAAAGACCAGATTAGACTTCGGACAACTGAAACTGAGATTGTAGAGGCTGTAGAAGTAAAAGGCTGGCTTTCATGAAAAACTAACCCAGAAATACAAACAAACAACACCTGTACACAGCTGTGGTAATAGCCTGGCAAAGCATTACCAAGAAGGAAATCATGCCTTTGTATGGACAGCTGAAACTAACAAAGTGTTAGATACAATAGAAAATAAACTATTATCACATCCAAAAAGGAATAAAAATATATAATTTCATTCAAAATCCATGCATGAAATGTAATGTAAATTAACTTTTCTATGTTCATTTTGTAACTATATTCCTCATTTTGTGACACTTTTGTTTTGGGATTATTTCCCCTTTGAATATTAAAGCCCTCCTTGTCCTCATGTTCATACTGGGGACACATTGAACCACAATGAAACACTCACCATGTGTGGGCTCTGGGAAGCTTATCTCGTGTGCCCCATTGCTCGATGGTAAATAACTGCGGTCCATTTGACCCTGGAGGAAAAAAAGCATCATTAATGGAACCCATCTCCTTAGCTCGGGCTAATTTTTAAGAAGCACGAAACAATAAGCTGCTGGTAGGATGAAGACAAAAATACTGAGTGCTGGGGAAAATAACAAGGAAAGGGCAGTCATTTGTTTGGACATAAAGACAAGAAAGGGAACAAAGTAATTATCTAAGTAAAGAGAATAATGTGAATCATTACATAGATTTACACAAGCAATGATAAAATCAAAGTACAAGATCTCACCGTAGAGTTCAGCAAAGCCATTCATTGGCACCCTGGATGTTCCTGTCACAAACTGTAGGAGCCGGATTCGCTTTTCTGCATCCATCAGCAGCACAGTCTACAACAACATGACGCAATGATAATAATGCAGAACTACAAAAAATCCTCTTACAGGAGAAAAATACAGTGGTCCATGTCACGTGTCTTGACTCAAAATACTGAAAGTTGTCTTACTTTCCAGAACCAGAGGATAACTGCGTGATCAGAACAGTAGGCATTTTTGTATTTGGTGTTCGCCCTCCAGTCATTCACATCAACGTCTCCAAGACCACACATGAGCAGCTGTTGAGCAAAAAAGAGAAGGAGCTAGATTAAAATCTTTTTTTGACGTCAGAATTTTGATTACGATCTTAGCAGCTAAACTGGAAACTCACCTCCAGCTCATTCTCGTCAAAGATCTTGATCAGATCTTGTGGTATCAGCTCAAAAAAACCCTGAGGCAGAAAGTTGCATCAACACCTGTTCAGTTAAGAAGTGCAGGAAGTTTATTTTTGAAAAAGTGAAAAAGAAACAGGCTGGTACCTCCTTGAAGGCACTCATCTGTTTCTGTACTCTGTGCACAAACCTCCACTGCATCACCAGGCTATCAGACACAAAATAGAAGGTTACCTCACATAAGAACTCTCTTCAAAAATAAGAGAAAGTGTGTTTTTCAGGTGGGGAGGATGTTATGCTCTTACTGGATATATTCATTTTTGTTCTCATTGGTGATGATGATCTCTGCACCGTCCGGCTTCAGCTCATGCTGGTGAGTCTGAAAAAGAAGACAAACAATAATATATCAGAGATTCACCTGTCATAAAATAAATGTTGTGAGAAAGCTTGGATGTTTAAGCAAACCTGTCCAAACAGCTCCTCATCTATGGTGAACCTCAGATCCAAGTCTGTTGGGTCATTATCCAAAATCCACTTCAGGGAGTTGAAATACTCACTATCCTAAAAAAATAGAACAAAAGCACATTTTATCATGAATATGTTCCTCTTGAGATCTTGATTAAAGCCCCCCCCCCCCCGCCCCTACTGAGACTGAGACTCACAACTGACTCCATGTCCTGCAGGGTGATCGGCTTCTGCAGCATCATCTTGTAGAAAGGTCGAATGAAGAAAGCTTTAAAGAAGGGAAGAAGTTAAAAGGACATTCACGTCTTGAAAATTCTACATACAGCTTTCAGTTTGATCAACTGCGTAGAGCGGGGCTGAACGCACCATCTAGGAGTTTGCCGTGAAACACGGCCATGCCGGCCACACGACCAATGAACTTGAAATAGGGTAAGTGGTCCTCGTTACATAAACCTGAGTTGGGATTAATCTGCAGTGTGTAGTTGTCCCTGCGAAAAAAACAGAAACATTTTTCATTGATTGACAGGCAACGGCTTCATGAATAAGTAATTCAGTATAAGATCCAAAATATTCTAAAAATATTCTAAAAAAATTCCTTCTTTCTTGTGGCACATTTGTAAGAGGTGTAGCCCAACACAACCATCAGATGTTTTTGTGGTGTCATGCCGAATGAAGAAAAAGAAGTTAGCACTCTGTGTGTGAAAGTCACTATACTGGTTGAATAAATACATTCCTTTACATCCATGAAAAGCTTATGAAAGATGCTCCTTTCATTCCCTAAACAGGCTCTCTCTGATAATGTCTTTAGAAATGAATTATCACTGTCATCACACCAGCTGACTGTCCTCATAACTCACACCTGCCTGTAGCTGTCAGCAGTGGATGCCAAATACTGATGCCAGCACTGGATACCAATTTGTCTCGCCAAGCTTCGGGCTCAATTCTTTTGAGATCATAAACTTTAATGGATCTGCCTCACAAGTTAGCATCTCAATTAAAACAAGCAATGAGTAGCTGAAACCATGATTTAGGCTTTCTGAGTTGAACCATTTCAGTCTTTACATACAGGCTGTTACTGTGCAACTAAAACTATGAAAATAAGCAAAACCTTCCTAAAACCTCAACACAAAAAGATTTTATCATCAAATTTCTTCACATGTACCGGGCATACAAAAGAACCGAGACAACAAAACACATAAAGATGCAGGGACGTATTGCAATTGGGGAGCCTTCGATTGCAGATTATGTTTAAATGCAGAAATGAGATTACTTTTGACACTTTTTATTGTTTTTAATACATTTTGAACAGCTGGGTGAAATCAACCAGTAATCTAATGACAAATACAAGAACAGCAAGGCAGACTCACGTTGCAGAGTACTCAAACAGCCCGTAGTATGGGTTGAACATCTCCTTGGACATGAGGAAGAACCACTCTCTGGCCAGGCCACCATAATCCAAGCCTTTCTCTCCCTCAAACTCCACCCACAGTCGGGCCTTCAGCAGGTCTGCCCTCTTCACTCCGAGAATGCGTCGGTAAGAGTCCTCCAGCACTGCGTTTCGTCTCAGCTTCATCTCAAAGCGGTTTGGGATGTCGGCCTTTATTAAAAAAAACACACAGCTATGAGACCTTTGCAAGCACATTGAGAGATAATCCTGTCCAGTGACATGGCTGTCCAAGGACACTCACCGGCTTCTTCAGCTTCTTTCTGAAGTAGTCATACTTCTGTTTATAATCTCGAGAGTAAGGCACTGCCTACGATAAACAGATGACCATGTTAACATACAAAAAAAAAACACTGATTTAATGTATATTGGATGAAAACAAGTCAAACATGGTCAATACTTACCGGTCCGGTAATAGCGGAGTTCTGTAATCTGGGATCATCCCACTGGGTGATCCTGGTGTCTGCAAATTAAAATATATTAGACACCATTTAATTTATTAAAAGCAGTAAAATGTCTGAGATGCATTTTCTGGTTTAAATGACTAAAAATCTTACGCACTGTGATCTATGAAAAATGTCCTTCCATCAGAGTGGACCCTTTCCTCCCAACCAGGCTAAAAAAACAGAAAACATAAGTGGGTACTGCTGGCTGTGATTATCATCATGTGTATTGTTTTAAATCAGCAGCTAATGACTGAGGTCTATACATATCTTTCATTTGTTTTGTTGCTGATATTGCGACTGACTTACTGGCAAAGGGCCGAGATCAGCCGGGTCAAGCGAGCCCCTTCTCCTCATCTGCACAGGAATCTTTAGCCTAGGATCTTCCTGTTCAGAGAAAGAAAAACAGGGTGTGTTACAGGAAAAGAGGAAATACTTACACTAGAGGCATTGCTGACATACCTCTGACTGTTGTACAGTGTGTATGTCGTCACGAAGAAAGAAATGACACAAAAAGATGCAAAAGAATCCCTTTTTCATTGAGAAATGAAAAAGAGGGTTGTTTTTTTAAAGAAAACCCAAGACATTTTTCAATGCTAAGTTTTTTTTAAAAATCAGATGCCTTATGGGAATCTGCATTCCCAACAGAATGGGGTGAAAACTGTGTGGTCGAAGTACTCGTCTCACCCATGTGGTTGTCTTCGTGTTGTGATCGATGAAAAAGGGCCTTCCATTAGGAGCGCATCGAACTTCCCAGCCAGTGGGCATTGAACCAGACTCAAACGCAGCATCTGGGCTTACAGTGGGCTGAGGAGACTCGCTGGGCAGAGCAGGCGGCTCAGATGGAGTGGGGCTTCGAGAAAGACCAGTAGATGTCTGTGGTGCTGCCGCCGGCTCTGAAGATCTCTGTCCAACAAAATATACACCAGTAAAACAACAACTGCATAAAAGAACACTGGGAGTTTAGCTATTTTAGGTTTTCACTAGTTCATGTCCTTCAACAAGACATATAAATGGGTACCAGTGGTACTTAAAACGAGCCATATTGCGTATCAGTTTGTGTGGGTTAATAACAATGTAATGACAAAAGACGAGCTATTCCAAGCCATCACATTACTATGCTTGAATCTGTTTATGGGTATGTGCATCCACCACATCCAAAACCAAGCACACTTCACAGAACATGAATTGAGTATTTGCCCTACAAAAGACGGCAGACCCATGTCAGTAATTAAGTGCACGGCATACCTGGATGACAGGTCGGACCCAGGTGGTAGTTCTGGTGTTGTGGTTGATGAAGTACCGTCTTCCTTTGCTGTCGCGCTTTTCCTCCCAGCCTGGTGGTAAACCAACCGATGTCGGAAGCAGCTATTTAATCACAAAACATTTGAATGCAGTGAGTTGTGAAAACAGAGCTTACGTAACAGAGAAACACATTGTCGTTCCATCTAGAATTCTTTAGAACACGTCGAAAGGAGTAGAGGCAGAAATATTCACCATAGGATTAACAGGATGTTCCTCTCGTGCGGAGGACCGAGCACTTTCTCTGCGACTGGAATGGCTTGAATTGCTCACATGATTCTGCAGGACACAGATAAACAGATACCACCTATGATCACCTGGTAGTTAATGATGAAGTATTTTCCATTACACTTTATGTGGCTCACACAAAGCAGTTTATGACTCTTTTCCTCTGGCTTTCAGTAATAGGAACCTCTTACTTCTCAGATAATGACTCACTGTGTGCGAGCTGCGCTGTTCTCTACCTGACGACCGTGTAACACTAACGTTCCTGACCTCGTCGCAGAGTGCATTGAACTCTGGAGGCTCTTGGGATGGAGGTGATGAGACCTGGTTGTTATTGTGACATGAGGTGAATTCATCATCTGTAATTATCTCCCAGCTCTGGAAGATGAGAGAGAGGAGAGTCCAAGAAGATTACAGCCATTTTATGCTACATTCTTACTCAACATTAATTGCATTATTTGCCAAACTACCTACACACACCTGTCACATTCATTGACTTATACTACATCAAAAACTCTGTTTTCATTTACTAGGAAACACTTTAGAAGAAATCTTTTTGAGAAGCCACAAAAAAAAAAAATCATCCATCAACAGGACTTAAGTTCAAGATCATTTTGGGGAAAACATGACAACAAAAACTGTAGTGGACACCTAAGTGAAGGAAAGGGAGTGAGTTTATCATCAGGACATAATTTCTTGCCTGGTAATATCTGTGAAAAAACAGGTCAGTCACGTGATCCTGTCACATACTTTTATCTAAGTCTTCTTTTACATGGGCAAAAGCCCTTTAAAATGATCTTATAAACTCTTACCATTTTTTTCAATTGTGTCCATTCAAAGGTTTATTATCTGTTTCTAAAATTAAAACAACATCAACTGAAACTCAATAAGAGACAAAACATTTTAGTTCATTCTCCTCCTTCACACTAAGTCTGGAGCCTAATGCCTGACCTGATTACCTTAAACTGAGTCACACATAAGTAACAATAATATGACATCACAGATCAAACATCAGACTGGGACCTAAAAATGGTCTATTTAATGTTTTCTTAAACAAAGTTTACAGAATTTAGAGTGAAAGGGTGACAGTGGGTTGTTACCTCAGGAGACTCATGCGGGATGTTCTCATGGTCTGAGATCTGTCTGCGCGTAATGAAGGTTTGCTCTGTATCCACGTTACTGTTCTGCCTTTGAATTTCAACTTCACTGTCCCTGTTTCAGGGGGGGACACAAACATGCACTCTAACTCATCAAATACACACAAAATAATGTGACTTGCTGGAAGATGGGAGTCATCCTACTGTGTAGTGGGTCGCTGCCACTGCGTGGTTCTGCTTTCATGATTCACATAATAGATTCTTCCCAGGTTGTCTTGCCGCTCCTCCCAGCCAGGGGGCAGAGGAGGCAGCAGCTGGCTTTGCCTGGGACCGGACATGTCCTGAGACTCCAGGTGATCCCAGCTAGGCTGCACAACAACATGGAGACAAAGTTTTGAAAGGGGGAAAAAGGTGAATATGCAGATATCAGTTGGTTAACTGAACACAGAAATGATGATCTGTAATAAAGGACTCCTGTCCTGTAGGTTTTGTCTTCAAATTGAGAAGACAAGCAAATCTGTGCCACTTTGGCTGTCATGCTATCAACATTTTCAGATAAGTCAGGGATTTCCACCTGTATTCACACTCCACACACTGTATTCAAGTCCATGTGTTACCCAAGACAGCTGATTTCAAGTTTTAAAAAACAGATTAAGCAGCAGATGTATTTGCAGGCTACAGGTCAGGGCTTCAGTTACATGCTGGTACTCATAAGTAAACCTCTCCCAAAGTTTGCTCAGGGGGAACTGGGGCTTAAGTGTGTGACTACACCTGTTATACTTCCTCTCAGCTGTGAACAGACTGTTCCTGGTATTCCAAGTAACGCACTTTGCAGAAGAGAGGTGTTTTAATTCTGAGCCTTGGCTGGTGGACACCGTGGGGCAAATGAGTGAAATATTCCGCAGATGACGGTGAGAATAGAGCTCCGGCAGATGCCTCTGTGACTGGGGATGAAGGCAGAAGCAAACCTTCCACTAAGGTATACATGAGAAAATCATTTACTTACATCTATGTCTTCAGTCTGATCTGCGTGTTCCTCCTCTGAGCCTGAATTTTTTGGCAGGTAGGTCATTTTCAGACGCAGATGACCTTTGACCCTCGATTTATGACTGTAGGAATGAAAAAAAACTGAATAAATGTTATGACGCCGAGCAGAAAACACCTCATTGTCAGGGACATTCCATGATAAAGGATCTGGGATCACAGATCCTGTGCAGCAACAAATGGGCAAAAACGGAATGGAAAATGGAAAGAACAATTAGATCATGAGTTGCCAACCTTCGTGGGTGAAGCAGAAAATCCTTGAATGTGTATGGCCTTTCTGTGTTAGGATTTTCTGTCTGAAAAAAAGGAAAGGTGTAATTCTACGGTGCACGTTTTAACAACGCTGCATCACAATACAGTGATCTTAAGATGACATGTAATGATGGTGGCAGTGCACAATGAAGGCAGATTTCTGGGGGTTGGTGTTTACAATTAAACACAAGCAGAGTCATAGTATAAACATGACATACTGTGTTTCCAAAACTATGTAAAGCGATATGGAACAGACGCCAGAATAAGGGTGTATGTGTGTTTACACAGTGACATGGGTCAGATTGAGGGCAAGAGTTCGTACAGTAAAAACAAATTATATAATGCTCCCTCTCCGTTTGTAAAAAACACCTCCATGGAGCAGGTCTCACTTTTTGAATTCAAAGAGATTTAAGAAAACATCCAGTCCATCTCGCTGCAAATGATTTAACTTGCTATTAAGGGCCTGGTTTTGCCATTTGATGCATGTGGTGATGGATTATTCTGTTCTATTCCTCTATGTCTCCTCATGTTATGATTTTAGACTTTTTGGGCATGTATGGGATGCTCCTAAACCTGACAATAGCAAGAATCCAATATCCAATTAAGGTATATAAATATTCAGAACATATCAACTAAATTAAGTCAAATATATCAGTGTAAGAAACAAAGCAGAAACAAAATCAGACTCACCGGTATCTGATTTAAAGGAATATCCACCTGTCCAAGAAAGTCATCACGTGTCTAAAAGGGAAAAAGGGAGTCGAACAAATGTCAGAAACATCTGAATGATGCCACATACACACTGCAGTTCTGTTAGTATCCATATGTTCTGTTACTGTATAGACACTCAAGTATACAGCCAGTCTGTGTTACATGGTATAAAGTGGCATCCTTTTCTACCAAAATCAAGTCAGGATGAGGACATTTTCAAGAGAAACATTTCTGTAAGTTTACCTCCTCCAGCCATTACATTAGAGACGAAGAATCTCTCCCCCACAGCACAGTGTGCTCTTTTACCCTCTAACCAGAACAGTCATTTGACTTGATCTATTTTTGTATATATTTAGTTTGCAGCATAGATAGGAATGTGTTTATCAGCCCTAAACTAATGGCTGCTCTGTGTTACTGCAAAGACCAGGATCAAAATAATGTAGCATTTGCCAGACACATGGGCTCTGATTTGAAGGCCTGACACATTCACTGCATGCCCTTTTTTTGCAGTCTTAAAAGTAGACGGCCAAAAGCGGGCACTGTACAGAGGGGGTCCGCTTTGTGAGCAAATTAACACTCCTGACAGGTCAAGCTGTCTAACAGCAGCACAAGTGTTCACGTGCACAAATATAGAGAGGTTCAGTCAAGAAGAAACAGCTAAAGTCAGATCTTAGATCAGCATGAAACAGCACTTTTAAAAAAAATCCATACTTGTGCATATTCCTTCTTTAAAATGATCAGGATCTGTTGCCTTTATTTGTTAGGTATTTTAAAGAGCGCAGCTGTTTCTAATGTCCCAGAGAGGCAAGCTCTCTGCCCATGTTCTCAAAAGTGCAGCATGTTTATCATCATTGCCAATCTTCTGGGGAGTGTTTCATTTCCTGTGAGAAGCTGTTCTTCAAAATACCAACTCTGATGGCAGCCTCAGCACTGTCACTGATGTCAAATGGATTAATTTATACTCCACAGCATACTCCAACTACTTTCGGGACTGTTTAGATATGGCCGATGTGCGGCAGATTTAGTAAAATGCCATTCAGCATGATGTGAGTGCTCTGCTATGTAATTCACAATCAACCGTTTTTAATCCCAAATCAACATGAAACAAAAGAAATCAGGGAATATTCCTTCGAACTGCTTCCACTGACCATGATTAGGCTGAAACATACCCTATGACATTCTGTCTTCAAAGTTTGTGGCATACTTTTAATTGAACTGGTTCCTCAGATGCTCAGAAGATGAGCCATACAAGCCATACTTGTGCAACAGCTATGCATTTACAATTAAAAGCTAATGATGACGCTCGTGCTAGCTTGAAAAGTCAGATCTATATCTGTATCAAACAGTTTAGAAATTGAAATAATTTCTTCCAAGAAGTCTCCCCGGTGAGGTGAGATGAAGCGCAACAAAGGGGAAGTGGAAGCTCATGCCATATGAGTAGACTGCCCTAGATGAGGCTAACGACAGACTAACGTTTATCCGGAGTATCCCCGAAGGTTCAGGTAACACTAAATGCAACTCAGTTTAGTCGTGACCATCCCATGCTGTTTGTGGTCTGTGGAGAGAGCTCAGTGACATCCACTTTATCTGTGCTCCTGTTTCACAGACCCTTTACGCCTCAAGACCCTCATTATTCATACTCACAGAAACGGTGTTGTATGTACAAAGCATATTTATTTTACTCCCACAGGAAAAAAGGTCACGTTCTACCAAACCGTTCAAAGTTCGAAAGCTGGGCTTTGCACTAAGTACCTATGGAGAGAGGGCACTGCCTGAGCTCTTTCCAAATAGGGGTGTGACGTCCCCTCCAACATGTTATCCTTTCTAAAGGAAACTACAGAGGCCCTAACATGATCTACGAATGTGGCATTTACCACCCCATTATCAGCTTTCAGGCACAACTTTGCTCAAATCAGTGTCTCTAAAGTTCTTGATCTCTGCTAAAGTTTGACTGCTAAATCATCAAAGCTCACTTGACTTTGAATACCACTTAATTGCTTTAAGATGATATACAAATCAATGTTTCAGACTGGCTCAAAACACGAAAGAAAACTGCTGTGATTCATGTTTTCCACGTTGCTTGTGTAATATGATCACATCTGGTCGATCATTAACTTATACTTGAAGAGTAATATGAGAGTAATTAGGCCAATGCAGATAAGAGCGGCAGAGCTGAATGGTTCTATAAAAAACCTCAACCAGTTCCATCACAACCAAGGAGCATGTGTTTTTTAGTTTTCAATTTTAACTCTAACCTGGCTAAAATAAAAATGGAGGTGAGCCATCTTTTTGTGTCCTCATGTGTAAGTAGCACTAAGTGGAATATGAATATAAACAATATATCCTGTGGTTAACGGGGCTATTTTTGAGGCTGCTTGAAGGAAACACAAAAACGTATTGATATCTGTCGCAGGAAAGTGACTGTCTAATTACTGAAGGAGACCTTCACTCTTGACAACCTGCTAAATGCAGGGGGAGGCCGACACCTGATATTTAACAAACACTGCTTGGTAGGGGGACCCACAAGGAAGGTAACGCACCACCGTTTACTGGAAAAGGCTTACACTCACCAACTCACACACGCACACACCATGTCCGCAGATGGCTGGCATGACTGCGCGCTGCTCTAGTATCACGCTGTTAAATTTGAATCCCCAGAGCTGGGCAGTGCAGCAGAGCACCAGACTATCTGGAGTCAGGGGAAACATTTCAGAGGCACTTTATTTATATCAGCAAGGGGCACCGCTTTTCCCACCACTAAAATTAGCCCTGGTAAATACTTAGACCGATCACTCATGGTGCTAACAGAATCATAAGAATGGAAAACAATTCTTAAGTTGAGTTACACTCAAATGAACAGCGAGATCCACAGTATGAAGGGGAGTTGGTCTTTTTTTTCTAAATCCAATGATTCGTGCGAATGAACCTGCTGATGGATTTACAGCATTGTAACCGAACACCTCTGAATGTTTGTCCACATTGGCCTTGTTAATTGCATGACTTAGCCGTACAGATCTACTCAGTTACTGGAAGTCGCTCCGTCTTGTGAGAAACTTAACTGCTAAACTGGGGTAAACAAAGTTTTTACGGCCTTATAAGCAACAGCAGTCATTGCTACATCTATAATAAAATAAAAAAACAGGTAAAAAAGAAAAATGATATATATATATATATATATATATATATATGTACGTACATATATAAAAAATTATGTATATATGTATATGGCTCATCTTGCTAATACTTGCACTTAAACCCTTTTGTCGGCAGCATAAGCCAATGAAGCATTTTTTCAAAATAATGAGTTGTAACTATGACTATTTGTCTACCATTCAATTCAACTCTGTATGTAGAAGCTGGTGTTTACACAGTGTCCTGAAGAGCCGGACCAAAGCTGTGTGGAATCTAATTGAACCAGTCAAACAACATTGGGATCCATGCTGCCCTGTCATAGGGCCATTGTGCTTAACATATCTAACAGCTTCAAAACGTTCTGCTCGTTCCATCACACAGGAGGCATCACTCGAAACACTCACCTGGGCTTTTAGAGCCAAGCACTTTGGTGCGTTAAATCTCTGGCGGGAGTTAACGTCAGAAAAAGAGCTGGGCAACTTTGGCGGGCAGCATGGGGACACATGAATGTGCACATGTGGAGTGCAAGGGCTGCAGAGCTTAGGGTTTGAAACGTGACATGAAATACCGGTGTTGGGGTAGGGCACCTCAAGGGAAAAGCTCCTTTGTATGGCACGATGACAATGGTTTTCCTCAGCCCTGTCTTGGCCTTTTCCTGGAAAACAGTGCTTATTGTTTTTCTCTGGTGGTTTTGTTGAGGAAAACAAACAGGCAGAGGTGCTGCGGTACAGTTTTTTGTGGGCGTCGTGTTCCCTGTCGTGGTGTGCGGCCGGGTAATACGCCTCGGGATATTGCACGTTGACAGCAGCCGTGGTTGTATTTCCCTTCGACAAAATCATTGGTCTCTGGTGGGCAAAATGCAGCAGCACGCTGCTCGAGTGACGATTATATCTGTCTGGGACTGATGACAGCTCCATCACAGTACTCCTGTCCTCCGTTTTACCTTTTGGTTCGTCTTGTAAAGGAATATTAAAGTGCACCATATGTTTCATGTCTCTAAACTCGGCCAAACAGCTGGACTGACGATGACCACTTACTGCAGCGGCGGTGGACCCTTTGCAAGCCACCCTGTCATTGTCCTGTGAGAAATCACTGGCAGACGTCTGAAGAGATGATTGATAAGACCCCTTGGCTGGCGGTAGAGACGGCAGAGCCACGGGACTTCCTGGGGAAGCAGGTGGCGTGCTGCAGGGGCTCTTTGGAAATATCACCAGGGAGGAGCACCGTCGCAGTGGGACCTTGGACTTGCAGCCGAGCAGACCCCTCTCCTGGTTGGTCCTTTGCTTTTCCGGAGCCTCTGGCTCAAAGATGCTGTTGCTGCTGCAGTATCCGGCATCGCTGGCCATGCTGCTGTTGCACGAGCCTCCTGCTCCGCCTTCACTAAGTCCGGGGTCTCCATCCTCTATGCTGCCATCCAGCTCTCCACTGAGCTTCCCACAGGGCTGCAGCGAGATTTGCAGAATGCTCTTCTTATTACACCCTCCAGTGTTAACCCTGGGTATGAATACTGAGGAGCACTGACTGTTGGCAAAGTCCGGTGACAGAGGAGTCACCTTCAAGTGGAGAGAGCTCTGCGCCAGACTCTCTGCGGGGCCGTGAGCTGACACATTAACTCCACTTTCCTCACCATGGCTGCTGAGGCTCTCTGACAGGGGGTCCGTGTTGCTTCTCCTTGACGCGAAATGCAAGCGGAGCCGACGTGCCATTTGTTTAGCTCTCTAATCCATGCAGCGCCACATAGAGCAGCATGGTCAAACTTGCGACGAAAAAAAGAGAGCAAAGCAACTGCTTTGCACTCGGCTCTGTGATCACAATCATTAGCTGCGGTTCATTGCTAAAATAGCTCCGGTGACAACCGACATTCCTCTACAGGCTGATCTCAGCTCTTAGTCAGAGGAGACCGGTGGTTCTGTTTGGAGACATGACCCAAACATGCGACCTTTGAAACTAGAGCGATCCACAGAGTTGGCTCCTTGTTGCCTCAACAGAAAACAAAAATGATTCTAATACATGAAAACCAGACTTTCCGCTGATGCCCTGCCTTCTCTTCAGCTTTGGACTAGTTAACTGAACGTCCAGAAGTGGAGACAGATTCGTTTGCCTTCTCTGTGCTGCAGCCACTTAGGTCGTGTTTACTCCAAGGAAAAAAAAAAAAACCAACACGGCAGTCCTCTATGCTGCATCTCAGATCAAAACTCTGCTACACTGCTTTACTGCTTCAAGGCACTCACTCAGGACTCTCCTTCCTGGTGCTGCTATGCTTCTAATGTTTCTGCTGGTCTGTGCCCCCACAAATATTTTTACCCGCTGCTATTGAATTACAGGAAATCAAAGAGAACAACTTTCAACATGATTCTGCATCAAACTAGGGCCGGGTTACCAAAACAAACACCATTCTTTCGGAAAATACCAAAAACCTGGGAAAATATGCGACAGGAATCACACTTAATTCATGCTAACGTCAAACTTTAGCTGTCAAATATAGCGGGGAGTGCCATCTGTGCTAACCACCTCCTGGAAGGAGCAGGCTAGTGGCTGCACGCTATCTGCTGGACAAGGAAAACTTAAGAAGATACGAAGTAGAGAAAACTGTGATCCTGTGACATTACAGTGACATGACACCAGTTATGTGACACCTCATGTAACAGTCAGAACTGGTCTGATTTCTTCTCCATGGCTGTTGACAGTCCAATTTATTAATGGCAGTCTATTGTGAGCCTGGCTGACCTATTTCAGGGCATTATACTGCTTCCAAATCAGTTTGAGGGTAACATTTAATAGTAAAAGGCACAGCCAGGATAAAGACATGAGTCACTGACGTACACTGCTGCCGTGGAACTCATCACCAATTTTTAAAACAAACGACAGGCTGCCAGGAAACCTCGTGACTGGGTATTAAAAGGACCATCTGGCCAAAACATGTAATTGATGGTTGCTTGTGGGCCATAAGATAAGACTGGTGACTCACGCTGCACATTTACGCACAGGGTCACATGGTGTGATGCCATATGCCAATAATAAAGCAAAGCTGCCAACAACAGAGCCAATAACTTACCTATGATGTTACCTAAAGAAATGACTTTGAAGTTAGAGGAGCAACAGATTGAGGCGTCGGTCAGTGAGGTGTGGTTTGCTCAGAGGCGGGAAAAATCAATCACAAGGTGCTGCTGCTGTAAGTTTAACACATGAGTCTTTTAAATGTATTTATCGATGGCCCTTTCCTTTTAAACATATGTGGCTCCAAAAACAACTCCAGTAGGATTTTGGCCGCGCTTTGCACAGCAAAGACACAAATGTTGCACAGATGTGAGTGAGGAGAGCCTCACTGTGCTCACGCAGGGGCATAGCTGTGCAAATACATGTCAATAGAAGCTGGTCTGGGACTAAATCTGGCTGAAGCTGAAATCTGAGTTAAATAAAATGTTGAATTCGATGTCACCATGGCAACCTCAGCTGCCACTCAGCTGGTGGACATATGCTAATCAGCAGCTTCTCTCAGCTCTGTCTGTTTGCACCCACTTTGATAGATTTACATTCAATTATTCAGCAGCTAGCAGGAAGCAGGGCACGGCCAGTCGGAGCAATCCCAACACAATTTCTACTGAAACTGCATCCTTTAATTAACTCTGTGACATTCTCCATGAAACCTCAGCATTTTTTAAATAAACCAGCTTTGAGTGCTCTGGCTGGTGATATCAAAAGGAGAGGAACACTCACAGAAATGACCATCTGAATTGACAACTTTGTGTACCGTACTAAGCTCTGAAGGAACAATGACTTACAGAGCACATGCCAGGAACGCACACTTTGCCAGGAAAAAAAATCTGTCTGACTTTCTCAAAAGCTTCCCTTGTGTGTTTATCTCGTATCTTATTTTACCTTAAATCTGAGCAAAAAATAAATCAATAAAAAATGTATATAAATGCACAAGGCATTTGAAGCCTATCGTTCAGGTTTAAAATATTACATCAAATAACTGTTGCTTTAGAGGTAATTACCTTATGTTATGTGTACGTTTCAAAATACTTTTGTTTGCATTTTCCACTGGGCCATTGTGATGAGTTGATGACATGCAAATTATGCTGTTCTAAAGCCCTCCTGTTCTGTCACAACAGGTGGAAAAAAACACTTTGACATGAAAGGCCAGAACGAGTTGGAAATAATCAGAGAGTACCACCACCACTGAAAAAGGCTCTGTGTCTATTAGATATTATGACATACCTTCATTTTTTTCTATTACCATTGTATTTTAGACAAATATAATTCCAGAATGTATTTGTGTTAAGATATATCTATTATCTGGTGTCCTGAATTATTTCACAAGCAAACGAAAAGAACTGCATGTCAGCCTCTTCCGCCCACAACTCAAGCAAAAGACCACAACAGTCACTAGAAGAGAACTACAAGGTGAGTCATTGTGGTGTTTTGGTGTCATGTCATCAGGCCCCTGCTGATGACAAGCCTAAGTAATAAGATGGGTGAACTTTGCAGAACAGGAATTATTCCTTCAATGTGCTGCACGATAATCATGACTAAATGTAGATAGATAGACATACAAGCTGTGAAATTGCATGCATCTAAATTAATTCAGTTTCCTTCATCAGTAAAATAATTCTTAAGTTTGTTTTCATGCAGTCATGTGCAAAACAGGGCCTTATCATTTAATTTTTTCCCCAGTGACTGCGTGAAACCATGACGCAATTGCATTCAAGACAGGGTAACCTAAGCAACACATACGTTGTTGCAGGCGCATGCATATCCTCTATTCATGCCAATTCTGGCAGAGAGACAGGGCCTGGAAAGCACACATGTGAAAATCTAAAGTCGTACTTTAATAGTTGTAATAGTTGTTTGGTGATTATTTGAATGTTTTCTACACTTTGTTCACTGTTCTCTGTGGACCCATCTGTTTTTAAACCAACCTGGACACAGAAAGAGGCAATCATGAACCCAGACTGTGGAGTCTGCGACAGTTTGACCAGGAGAAACCCCAACTAAAGAGCTTAATTTGGTTGGCATAAATAAAAAAGTATTTTTTTTCTTTCAGTAGCTTTAACAAAACATCTACTTGTAAAATAGCAGCCCAGTGCTGTGATGTCCAAAGCTTTCACCACTTTTCTAAAACATACAGTCTGTCCATACCACATTCAGAGATATGTCATCATGGCACTTTGTGAAAAGTCAAAGGTTAAGTTATGGAAGTTATTATTACTGATTGCAAGTTAACAATGAGTCTAATTAACGACAATAAATAATTAGAGTACGGTTCCTATGTGCCAGAAACAGGGAATTTAAAAAAAAATCAATTTACAGTTTTTCTAAAGCCAAAACAGAAACAGTCTGCAGTAGTTTTGGCCCAAATCTCAATCTTTCGGGATAAGTACTGACATGCGCATTTACAAAAAAAAAAAAATCTGCCACACTGCACACCCACTGAAGTGCTAGGAAACCTACCTGGAGCATGACAAGACAGAACTGAGTCAGTCACACCCAGGTGAATTTTACCATGTGACTGCAAACCCATGATGTAGTGACACACTCTAAAAACATTCGCTCAATACACCAACAATCACACATGGACATAGGAGCGAATAATGGCTGACAACAAACGTTACACAACAAAACAAAACCATAAGAGCCATTACAGCTTCGAAGGAGTGGAACAATGCAACCACAAGATGTTGTTGTGGCACTGCATTATTAGTTGTGTGCAGAGCCTCTTACATAGTGTGTGTGTGTGTGTGTGTGTGTGTGTGTGTGTGTGTGTGTGTGTGTGTGTGTAAATGACCGGACTTAAAAACTAAATGGTTAGGAATGGCTGTGTGTAGACTTGCTCCTCTAGGAAACTATTTGCTGCAATTTGGTAATCACTGAGCTGACTTTACCAGAAAGACAGGTTGATGAGGACTCTGTCTTGCCTTGAAAGCACTACATTTTTAATACAGGATACATTTCTAAACCCTAAATACTAAGACAAACACAACAGAACAATGATGCCTCTGAGTGAACTTTGTTTAATTTCTCTTTTTTCAGATAAGTCAGTCCTGGTTTAAACTCCACAATTTCTGGTTGCAGAGTGGCCAGAAGGCTAATTCGGAAAAGACCATGCAGTTTGGCGGAGTAAGTGCATTCAGAAATCAATATTTGCCTGTAAGGAGATATTTTCCCTGGTCAGAGTCAGAACTGTTGAGCTGCTCAGATCCAGTTAGCAGTATTTCTCACTTACAAGTAATGCTGTTTCTGAGATCTGCTGAAAATAAAATAAGCCAGAGGAACTGACATCCTGGAACTAGCCAAGCACCACTCCCAAACCTTTCTCAAAACTGTGCATAAAATGAGTTACAGGTATAAAAAAAACACACGATAGATAAAGAAATATAAATTAATCAGAAAACTAACATCAGTTCCTTCTTTTAAGCTGCAATATATCTCCTAATTTCCATCTACAAAGACATTGGGATGCCCTTAAACCAGCCAGATTTGCCTTTATTTACAGCACTGACTAATAAGGTACCTTTGGTTTCCAACAATATCACACACATTGTGGCAAAACAAGGGCCCCTGCATCTCTGACAGGAAGACTAACCAATGTCAACCTCCCACTGACTGGAGGATGCCCGCATCTGCGGAAATATAACACATTCCCTTGTTTGCCATTCAGTGTCTCCTTCAGTGTACAAAATAGACCGATAAAAATGGTGTTTTACATCTAAACAACTGAATAATTTGTTTCAATTTCCACTTCACAGTGCTGCATGTTCACTTTCCAAAGAACTGCAAAGAACTAGACATATACAGAGAATTCATACAATTCCACGTAAGACCTGTTCTTTGCCCGCCCACAGAGAAGCAAGCGATTTCCACAGGCTGTTTGTTTTATGACACATTTAGGAGACTGATTGCAGTTTCCATTTCCTGTGTAACAAAGAATCCTCTTTAAATCCATTATAGCAACTTCTTCCTTTAGAGTTTTCTCCCGTAAAGTCTGTGCTGCACATCTACGTGACTGATGTGAACTGTTGGGTTGTAAGAGTTTAAATGTGTTATTTTGCCAACAGGAAACAGGCCAGGACATGAGCTGAAAGTGAATCCCAACTTTGACTTTACATAACCAAGAATCATAACCAGGATTTTGGAAACAAAAATGGACTGAATCCAAAGGATCCCTCAGGTTTTCTTATGTATCTTTTAAAACAGTTTGCTGCTGCTTAGTTAACTGTCCTGACACTATAATTTCATATTTATTTACATATTTTATATTTTCTTTTTTTCTAATCTTAATCATGTCGTGACTTGACACTGAAAGAGTGGGTAGGAGATGTGTCTGCGTTTAAGAAGGTAAACCAGGGAAAATGAAGAAATTAGCTCAGGTGGAGTTAATCATTTTATCTTCTTACTTCTCACATAACAAACTGCTTTGTGGTGCTTTTCTGAGGCTCCTTTCTTAGGATTTGCTGAAGTCGTACACAAAATTTGTCAAAACGTGAAATCTATGTACACTGTAAATTGACCCCTAGGTGTGGTAAAATGCATCTTTTGAAGAAACAAATGGAGCAACAGTAATTGATCTGAAAAAAACCTTCAAAAAGTTATTTAAAAGTTTAACAAAACCAAGACGCTCACCAGTCGGTTCTCATCAAACACCTCCAACAACAAACGATGCTTCCTGGGGTCCACCTGCAATACAAACACAGCTAATTGTGAAACATAATCCTGGATTTTGTATCTATTCCTTTGCTAATAATACGTCCATATATTAGATATCAATTCAATAATTGCATGATAACGTGTGAATAATGCTTTGAGCTGCTTACTCTGAAAAAGAACTCCTCATTCCATTTTGGATCCAGTGTCTTCAGGCAGCATTAATGAAAAGAAAGAGACATAAAAATGAGCCAAGCAATCATTTTTCATTTAAATCAGATTCTTCAAATACCCAGACGGCTGGGGCAGGTGTGAATTCACGCACCTTTTTAATAGTCTTAGTCTGCAGACTTGTGATTTCTCCATTAACAGGGTCGTAGAGAGACAGCTTTGTGTAAGGGTCGCTGCATCGGGAGAAGAAAAGAGACAGCAACATTCAAGTTGATGGATATTTACTTTTTTAAACCACGGTCCTCTGCCATGTGTGTGCCATTAAAAGAATAATTAAAGATGTGAGAATCTGTGGCATTAAAAGAGCTGAATGTGCAGCTTTGAAGCCTGTAAGAATGATGCGACTCTGCGAGTCCCGTTACCAATTATTCCTCTCAGGGGTAAACCAGCAACAAAAATATGTTTGGCTGGAAAATCCCAGGGGTTATTTTTAAACTTAATGTAAAGAATAACACACTCACCCTGAGGGACATTTGAGAAAGTAAGGGTTTAACTCTACTAACAACACAACAAAGTCCTTTAGTAGAATTTGGTGGATGGTGGAATACACAAAACTGATTTGTATTATAACAAAATAGTAAACAAGCTCTGATTTTCCAGCTTTACCAAATACTTATTATTTATTTTAGCAAGTGGATGTGAAAATTTTCCATTTACCATAATATCCTGTCGTATTTTACAGGGTTAGGGTTGTGGATGCTGGTTAAATTTACCCCTGGATCCATTCACAAAAAAATGTTTTCTCAAATCACTAAAGCCATGTAATGAGCTTCAATATTAGATGCTTTTTAAAGCGTTGCGAGACCAGTAAAAATGTCTTTGTGGGGATTTCAAACTGGCTGAATCGTTTAATCGTATATCTAAAAGGCTTCTTAAGCACCTCTCCAACTCACCTGGCTCCCAGAATGTCCTTTTTGGCCAAACCCATACCGGCAATCACTTTCACTTTCAGGATTCTGGATCCATCCTGAATAAACAAAATACAAAATTGTTCAAATTCCTGTTGTAATGGGTAGAATGCTTGCTTCAATTCTCGTTACAATTTATAAAAAAAATAACAAAAACAAAATAAGCCTGCAGTCATTCAAGTTGTCTGTGAAGAGCTGGACCTAAAACAGCAACTCGCCTAGTTTCCACTTCCTCAGCTTTGGTCAAATTTATTAGTTGCTCTTCCTCATGGCACTGAAGTCTACTTATTAAACCAGACGTGTTTCACTGGGGGCGCGTTTTAGTTTCAAGGCACATGAAAACGTTGAAGATCAATATTTCAAAGTGGAGCATAAAGATTGTGACCCACTGGCTGAATACCAGTAAAGTCAATTACCTATACTGCCATTAACTGTAGAAATTTTGGTACGAGGACCATCAACTAGTCTAATGACTATGATCTTAAATTCAAAAAAGCAGAGCGCTTTATGTACTGAAAGGATTGTAAGACAGGGTCTATAACTGTTAACTGTGTTTCTGAGGTTCCCACATCTGTTGCACAAAGGTGTGTTTCATACAGATGTGTTCCACACAGATGTGGTTCAGACAGGTGTGCAGTGGGAGCAAAACTCCACGCGGACAGCTGTTGCAGTAGCATGCAGCACAGTCCCCGTTTATTGCGCAGATTGTGTAACATCCTGACGGCAGTTTTCCAAACAGATCCTCAGGTTTTCCCGGTAACTTTGTGAATCACCGTCAGATTTCGCAATCAGACGCTCCGGTTTGAAACTTCACGGGCCCATTTGTAGGTGTCGGTTCAGAGATTGGTGGTGGTGGTGGGGTCAAAAACGGCGTGTACCGCTGGCAAAAATAACCATTTGCAGATTTTTAAACAATATCACTTGTGAGCGTGCTGACGGCAGAGGCGTTCACAGCCCGGTCGGTTTCCTGTTTGGGAAAGTGCTGCTAGCTGCGAAATAGTTGGACACGATCACTTATATCGATTCTTTTTGTTTTCTGCCGATAGGGCACACGTCGCCGTAGTTAAGACAAAACACCCTTGAACAGAAAGTAAAGCAGGAGATGGACTGTCTGTCAAAGTGAACCCGCAGCTGTGTCCGCCCTTTAGTTTTCTGAGCTGAGCGGAAACTAGTTAGCTAGCTGGCTAACGACGTGTCACGTGAGCAGCCTCGTTAACAAATGTGTAAGTTTACCTCGTCACCCTGAAGTCCTCGGATTTGGGGAGAAACTGCAGCCATAACGTCCCCGTCCTTCTTCCTCCGGAGGGGTGACGAGAAGATGAAGGCAGCGGTCTGTCCGGACAGCAGTCGCTCTTCAGGTGGTCGCTTGCTCCTCCGCCTCTTTCTTTCGGAGAATGTTTGCGTGCGTGTGTTTACTCACAGATACCGTGAACCTGACCGAGTGGCCTGTTATGGCATCGTCGTCACTGGCAATGCCCATCCTCTTCCTCCTCCTCCTCCTCCTCCTCCTCCTTTTCCTCCTCCTTTTCCTCCGTTCCCTTCTCGTTCCCTCATTGCTGCTGTAAGGAAACCGGGGGAAAACAACAGAAAGCAAAACTTAGGGCGTATTGTGTTGGAAGCAGTGATATATCAGCCTAAGTTAGATTTACACATTCTATTGACAAATGTGCCCACATAGGCTGAAATGATTTATTATATCTTTCCTCTTTATGAGGATTATCGTTATGATAATCATTCTAATTGTAAGGATGATTATTATTTTTATTATCAGCTGAAAACTTAACGCGGAACTCATTTCATTTAAGTGGAATAAGGAATACTTTTTGTCTCAAATCACAGAGTGTGTTCAGTCAGAGGTTTCTTCTGTTTTGCTGCTGAAAAGAACAGAACTCAGAGGTCAGCCCTGGCCTCGACCACAACTAGCAAATACTTATTGATGCTCATCTGGTTTGTAGAGGTCCAAACTGTCCTAAACAGATTGGAGTCCACAGAAACAGATTCAAACCAGCTGCACAAATCCAGGCCATGTTTACCCTTTTTATGCAGTGGTGAGCAATGGTGACCAAGATAGAAATTCAAAGTTAATATGTTTTGCATTATGTTTGATTATTTTTATTATGATTTATTATTATTATGGAAAAAGACAGAGACACTTTGAGCTTTGGGCAATAAGCTTCCCGCGGACCTGGTGTGCTTTTGCTATTGAGTTTATTATTTATTCGACAAGACGGCAGGATCTGGTTTCTAGCACAGGTTTTAGCATTATTGCAGCTCACCAGCAGCATACAGTTGCTTCTGTTGTTAAAAAAAATCTTTGGCACAGCTCAAATCACATTAGACTAAAATCCAACCTGCAGCGATAGAAATGAATGAAAAGTCAATATATGTCGTGAAAACGTTTTCTTCATTTGGTTAAGTCGTTTTAGCCTGAGCTAACATGCTACATTCTAATTTTAATAATCACCTTCCTTCCTTCTTGTGGCATAACAGTGGAATAGCACTTCTTTTAAGCACGACTTCTGCTGTGTGTCTCACGTGAGACATGGTAAAAGTGCTAAATGTCCTATTGTGAGAAAAAAAAGGTGTTGGGAACGGTTTCTACAAAACTCACAAGATATTTCACTTCAAATTTTCTGTAATTTTGATTGTTTTGATTCAATTATTGATTCAAATAATATCCCCCTCCCAATTAATTCACAATCAGTCAGTCGATTAACCACAGCGACCTAAAAAACACACTGTGGTCAAAATGATCCCTTATAGGTTCAGTTTAACCTGCCTTAGGTGGAACGGTGGCTTAAGGGTTAACGTGAGGTGTTTGTTGTTTTATTCCCAGAAAATGTAGGACATAAACGAGACGAGACGTTCAGCAGTCACCCCAGTAACTGTCTGCAGCGTCCTTGAGTTAATTCCTTTGTCCCACAGCAGCATCTAAATCTAAACAGTGTCAATGTTTCCATGATTGTTTTCAGTAACCAGTGACGGCTGTATGTCTTCACCGTTGGAAAAATGTGACATTTTATGCTTTACCATGACATACTTTATGTACTGACCTCAATAGTCTGCAACCTGAAGCCACTTCAGAAATCATTCTTTCCATCCTATCCTGTCTCCTCCTGTAAATTTCCACTCTTTGACCCCCAGCACATACACCCCTTTTTCACAATCAGGCAGTTTGCTTTGAAAAAGGAGAACATATTATTATGCAATTATTAGAGAAGATAATGCTTCCTGAAAACTTGTAGTGTATTTGCTAAGAGCCCCCACTGACCTGTCTCTGTGTTATTCCTCCACCCCTCTCCTAATTGCTCATGTCAGTGTGAACACGGTGAGTCAAAAGTCACAGGACACCAGTTCATTTCAGAGATAATAAAGAAAAATGACATCTCTGAATACTCCAGCAAGTAATGGGTGAGGGCGCCTATCGTTTTTGCTATATCTATGATTAATGTGTAATTAATGAGTGAGGATCTCCAATGAAATAAAGTAGATAAAAGACATTGTTACCATTAGCTGCTGTCAGTATAATGCCTGAAAAAGCATCTAATAGAATACTTCATCATGATGTTCCACATGTCTGTCTCATCTTTTTTAAAATAGTTTTTTAATTTTCTGCAGAAAACATTAAACTTAGAAGAAAAACAGAAAACTTCACATAATTTACTTCAGTTTTGTATATTTAAAAATGTTTATTAGTTTTAAAAAGTCATTAAAAAATGTATGAACAAGCACTTCCCCTTATAAAAGCACCTGCCAAAATGCAAAAAAAAAAAAGCCATGGCAAAAGATTCATAGTCGAGTGCAGCTCCACAGCTCAGGACCACTTACAAGAGGAAGGGTAAAGTCTTCATCCAACAAACATCAATGCTAACAAACACAGATCCAGATAATGCCTAAACCAAAAATACAGATCAAAATCTTATGTATACCTGTAAATGAGACAGGGTTGTCTAAATTCCTCAATATCAAATTAGACTTGATGCTAAAGTGAAACAATCTTCTTTTTAAAAATGATCCAGACTCACTGTACTGCATTTATGTATCCAGACATTAATTTTAGACCGTATAATTATACACATAGTGCCACATCCACATTTTCCACATTTTACAGCAAGTGCAAATGTTTTCAAAACAATAATTTGCCAATGTCTAGTTCTGAGTCCTAAGAACATGAGTGTGTTGTCTCCTTATTCACCATGACATAGCTGGAGAGAACTTCTGCTAGGGGAGAACAAAACAAAAACAGTACCTCAAGGTTGGTAGTTTGCTACGACATTTCAAAATGTATGCTACAAAACATCAGTGCAGGGTAATGTGAATACACAATGATATCAGGTTTGTATAGCTAGAACTTTTGTACAAACAACACACTGAATATAAATAGCAGAAAACGATCAAAAAGCTGTTTAAACCTGGCCACACTTCCAGTTTGAAGGACAAATAAAGCAGTGCAGCGTGACCAGAAAACAGAGCTAACGCCAACACTGAGAAAAAATTCTTCAATAAATTACAAAAAACAAACAAGCAAAAACTACTGTGTTCACAAACACATCAGCAATAGTAAACAAAAAAATCCTTAATGTTTCCCAGACAGATTTTTAGAGACAAATGTCTTTCCAGTGTGATAAAAGTCACAAAAGCCTCTTTTAATCACATTGTCTTCCCGTGACTTAGTGCAGTGCATGCCTTACAGCTGTTTCCAGACACGTAGCTACTGGTTTGAGCATCACATACAGGGGTGTTACGTTACTCTACGCTCATCACCGCGGCGCACGTTGTTGGAGGTTACATCTTTGGCATGGACATAAGGCTCAGAAACCAGAAACCCTCAGAGGCATCTTTGACTCGGTGGCTGCTCGGCATCAGTGTAAAGTTAGACTTTACATTAAACGGCTCCTCGAGACAGGCAGTAAAACCTCCACCACACAGGCTAAACACAGTGTATTCTTTTACATTAACACAACAGATTGTCATTGCTTTACAGTGAGTGTAATTGGCTTGCAATAGAATATGATTGTATACATTTGTTTAGTGATTTTCAGCTGAATCATCTGAACATCATAAATTACAGCTAAGTGATCCTGTTTCAACATAAGTGCATAAATGGCCTATTCAAAGGTTATAGCTTAATAAATGGGTTTTATTATCAAGGTTTAGGTATTTTTATGTAAGGGGCAGCCTATAATACAAAGTCCCACAAACCTGCATAACTGTTGTGTGACATAACCACCATATTAAACCTTAGTGCATAATTAAAGCTATTTTTAGGAGCATCAGAAAACAGAGCAGGGGTCATCCTTCTTTCCTAGCTATCACCTGTTTTCTTGGCATAGTGCAGTGTTTGTACATGGAGCGTGCTATTTAAAGGGATTTATCGCTTCATTATGTTAAAATTCCAATTATATTTAACAAATGTTTCCAAAAGAGGTTTGTAAAAAATAAGCATAAATGCACAATAAGAGACAAAGCTACCTATTGACAGCATCAACACCAGCTGTTTGATAACTGGATGATGTTTGATGGCCAGTTCAGGCACACATTAGCTGACACTAAATCTATAAAACTGCTTGTAAAGCTTGAAAAATGGTTCAGAGATGCATTTTCCTTTCTTTTGTGGTTCCTTGTTTAAACTGACTTTTTGTATATTCAACAGTGTGACTGATCAATAAAGAGAACTGTATGTTTAAAATTAGATTCATGGTTTACATGACATTTTAAATGTTCTTAACATCTTCACTCTCTTATTCTGTGATTATAAATACATACTTAATGGATTCACATGGATGAATTGGGTCCTATGATTTTGTTATGGGTCAATAGATTCTGTTGGTATACTTTTATGCATATTGTTAGTAATTGTTAATACCTTTAAGTTAATATATTTGTTTAACACACTAATATATCAGTCTTCAAGGGTTTATATGAATATTTGTTTAAATCTTAAGCTTTAATCACATGTTGACCGCAGTTTTCAGGCTCTATACGCCATGATAGACTGAAGCTGTTATCACAAAAGTGCAAAAGGCCTGTTAATCACAATCTGCGACTTATATTTACAGGGGGAATTCCACAGCTGTGGTTGGATTTTTGTTTTACTTCTCAACGTTCAGTGTAATATGCAACATTAAGTGTAGGAAGACATTTGCTCTTTTTGTGTAGTTTCCCGGCTGGAAGTGCTCTTGCGGTGATATTGTACACTTGAGAGGAAATGACCAGCATTTTCCTCCAGGATTCCTCCAGGTCTCAGTTCAGCCTGGACCCACCTCAGAGTGCCCGCAGTTGCGTTTTACAGTATAAATGCCTGAAAAAAAACAAACAAAACCAACAGCAAAACCACAGATTTGCATGTTCAACATGGGAAAAAAAAGCAGTGTTCTCAGCCCATTAGCCCAACAGCTGGATGATCCTTACTCTCTAACCAGTCGAGCCCACCTGAATGTGGCGTGTCGTTGGTCATTTGCTGAAACAGCTGATCACTCACCAGCTCCTCTGGAGTGGCGTTTTGATATTGGCCGTGTTGCTGGTTGGGGTCAAACAACAGATTTGTGTCCAGTGCGTTAAGGTCGTTGATGCTACTGGACAGCTCCGGCGTCATTCGGATTTCACAGGGGAAATCTGTCCCGCCCGTGCTCAGCTCGGACTCCTGTTCCATGAGCTGGGTGCTGTCCGTCAGGAGGTGCTGCGCGCTGCTGAAATCCAGCTGCTGCTGCAGCTCCTCTTGCTGCTGCTGCTGCTGCTGCTGCTGGGAGCTCAGGGCTAACATTACAGACTGGTACGGCTGCTGATGCCGCTTTCCATGGGCTGGTTGGACCTGGTTGGTGCCTCCCGAGAAAATCATTTGTTCTTTAATGGCGTTCCCTATGAGGTAGTTTGGCCTCTGAGAATTGCTGGTGCTGGTGGGGTCGGACGACATGGGGCCGAGGTGGCTGTCAGTGCAGGGGAGGCTGCCGTTGGACTCCAGGATCTGGGTGAGGTTCATCCGGGCTGTGTAGGTAGAGGGTAAATTATTTATCCCCAAACCCCTCAGCGTGTCATTGTGGTCGGCGTCCAGCTTGCTCAGGAGGACGTTGGTGATGTTTTTGCTGGTGCATTGTTGGCCCGGTGGGGGCGGGACCTCGGTTTGCATCATGATGTTGAGCGGCACGGAGCGGCTCCTCTGAGCCATGCTGCTGGCCCCGAGACCTGTCTTGCTGTTGGCAAAGATGTTCAACACCTCAGGGGTGACGGGGGAGTTGAAGGGGGACACCACGGAGCGGGGGACGTGAGGGTGGGCCATGTTTCCGGTCGGATTCCTCTGGTGCACCGCGGGGCTCACGCTGCGACATCGAAAAGCCGCCGACGCGCCGTTGGCTTTATTATCCAGGGGAGCGGGCACGGCAAAACCCTCCTGCCTGGTGACATTTGCAGCGCTGGTGGCCTGCTGCTGCACGGGTGAGATGGGAGTCAGGCGGCTGAAGTGGCCGTCCAGGTGCCGTGTGTGAGGAATGGCGAAGGCGTGAGGCTTTTGGAAATGGTCGTCTATCAGGCCCTGGTAGCCGGGGAGGATTCCCATTCCAGCTGTGGACTTGTTGGCGCTCCCCGCGCCGCTGTTGTAGCTGTTGCTCATCCACTCCAGCCTCGCCTTGTCGGGGTGGGTGGCCATCGGCCTCTGCATGGGCTTGACTGGACTGCTGGAGACGGGGCTGCTGTCGTGGAAACCGGGGATGCTGGAGTTGATGGGCGTGAACGCGAAGGGGTTCCTGCACTCCACTGGGCTGGGAGGGACGGTGCTGCTGCAGTTGGAATGTGGCGTTCCAACCGGGGTGTGGCGACTGCTCCCCAAAGCGCTGTCCACTGGGGTTGTGGAAGCAATGTGGGAGCGGGGGCTTTCTCCAGTCAGGCTCTGGGCTCCTCCCATCATCTCTGAGGTGGGCGTGGATGTTTGGACTGGGTTACTGCCGTTGTTGGCAGCATGATAGAAAGCAGTCATGGCCTGACTGGTGGATGCTGCCATACCTGGGAGCACAGCCTGTTGGCCTTGCAGGGGGCCACATTTGCCAAGCTCCTGCAGGTGTTTTAGTTTCATCTGCTCCTCCATCTGCACCAGCTCTTCAACAATGCTGTCCTGAGTTACATCATCGTCAAAGGAGAAGTAGTCCATATGCTCCTGCACCGGGAGCTGACCGGACGATGCTTGATGGAGAAACTGTAAGGGGTCAGTAGCAGAACTGGGCTGAGCGTATGTCTGATGCTGAGCTCCTTCCACTCTCCCTGTGGCGGTGGAGTTGGAACTCACACCCTTATGTTTCAGAAAAGCTGGGTAATGCACTGGGTGCCCATGCTGATCCTGTAAAACTGACTCACTCATCGAGGTGCCACTTTCCATAAGAGTACAAGCGCTTTTCCTTTGCATTGAGTTGTAAGGTTCGTCAAAACCACTGTTTCTGAGAGAGGAAGTGTCTTCTATATGGACTTGAGTGGGCAGGAAAGAGCTCATTTTCCTCTCAACCTCTCTAGTGGCTGGTGCGCTCTCAGGTCTAGCTGGAGCGCTCGGCCTGGAGACATTGCCAAAATAGCCAAGACCCACAACACCCTCTGCTGGCTGCTGAGGCATGAAAACCCTTTTCACTGGGGAGAGGTCTGGGCTGAGGCCTGATCGTTTCCTGAGACTTTTTGTTGACAAGAAGCCTACCTTCGTTTGGCTGCTTTCTCCAAACGAGGCTAATCTGCTGGTGTTCTGGGAGGCAGCAGCACTGGTATTCAGAGAGGAGGCGCTTGAGAGCAAAGTGCATGAATTATTGCTGCTCTCAACCCCAGAATTAGGGTCTGAAGAAGACCTTTGGCTACATTTATTGCTGGCTGTTTCCTCCAGAGCCAGGAAGTATTTGGACTGTGGTATGGGCACGCTGGCAGCCCTCTGTACTGCCCCATCAGCTCTATTTGCCACCGCTGCCTGTGACAAAAGCTGACAGCTGGGACTTTGCATTTGGCTGTTCTTATGTATAGCTTCAACTTCCATTTCAACATCCATGCTCTGAGCGTTAGGGGTCTGCTCTGACCTGGCCACCGGGGCCAGAATGGGGACCGCTGAAGCACTCCTCATGCTTTGATTGGATCCGATGTCTGCAGCAGAACCGATACCGGTAGATGCAGGCTGCAGCGTGGCGTCCGTGAGGGACGTGACGGTCTCACTGCTGTTAGGTGCCAGTGATATGGCGGCCATCTTCACCAAACTGACCGGGCTGACGTGGCACGTCGTCATCACAGTCTTGATGGGGCTGTTGGCAATGAGCATGGTGGAGGGCGAGCGCAGACTGATGGCGGTGGTGGCCGAAGGTTTGGGCAGGATTTGAGCGTAGCGCTGCTTAGCCTGGACTGAGCTGGCTAAGATACTTTGGGCAGGTTTGGGGCTGGGTTTCACCGAATAACCTGACTGGGTGACCATTTGGAAGTTGATGGGCAGCACTTTGCTCTCCACCGTTCCCACTGGACTTGGAGACATCAGCTGCCGGCTTCTGTGTACCTGCAGAGAAAAAGAGCAACCGCAATGTTTTGTCTGAACATCATGTCCTCAAGTTTAAGGCTTTTTTAAGTAGATTTTTTTTTTTTATATCTTCTTGTCTGTTGTTAAAAGGCTTTTCACCTTGGGCGTTTTTGCTCATTTTAGTCTCAGTTAAACAAAACACCAAAACAATAAACAATACAATTCCTCTGTAAAAACAGAGCTGTTTTTAGTCTTCCTCAGAAGGTTTCCTTCATATAACTTAATTACTTGTTCATCAACTTATTTGAATTAATCAAATACTTTTTCTGAGAGCTTCATGTCTCAGGTGAAATAAGTTTCAGTGGTAAATATGTTAGATTTTTTACGTCTGCCCGTCCCATAAACAGTGAAGTAAACCGTTTTGCTAATCCCAGTTGCCACAGGTTTGTGATGGCTTACAGATGTCAGTATTTAGGTTTTTCTACACACGCAGGACTCATGCAGGACTCCTTTGCATTCCTTAGAATATTAGTATTCCTTACAAGTAGCCACCATAAATAGAGTGCCTGATTTCTTTTCTTTTTCTAGGACCAAAGGCCTGAAGAATTCTTAGAATTTTTTTTCCATAAATCATATTTCAAACCTGTATTGTTTGGCACAAACAGTACTTAATGTTCAGTCAGTTTGTCTCTGTCTTTCTGGCTTTGATTCAATCAATTTATTTATGTGTCTTTAGGATTCATTAATACATTCTTATTTTTTATGTCAGTTTCATGTAGACTTTGTAAAATCGTTGTTATTTTATTAAATTCTTGTGTGGGCCAATACTGTTAAATTTAAAAGCATTAAATCACGCACTTTATCATGTCATGCAGTGTGAATTACTGTATGTACTGTATGTCCTCAATTAAACAGCACATTATGCTGTCTTGTCAGATTTGGTGTGAAGGTATCCTTTGGTTACCAGCATGTAAGTGTGAGTAACAAAAAAGCATCAGCACCTCTTAACGTGTGGTGGATCAAAACACATCAAGCTGTGAGTTCTGAGGGGCAGCTGAAATGGACTCGGTCAAATTTTGATTTTAAACAAAAAACAGTCATATGTGTATACAGATGCTCCACTGCGGGCACTTTCCCACACATCTGCGTTTATAATTTCAAGACCTGATACATGATTGTGGTCTCAACTTTGCAACAACTTTGATGATTTTCTCTTTGTTTTAACCCACTGGCATGTAACTTCAGGTTGAGTTTTCTCACCGTGACGGGGCTTGGGACGGCAGCCACCACAATGCCTATGGCTGGCTGTGGAGACGGAGGGGCGGGACTACCAGAGTCTTCCCTCTTAGCTTGTCCATCTCCAGGGGAAGGGGAGTGCAGCTTCTGCTCCTGTTGCTTCCTCTGGATTTTCCTCTGCAGCTGCTGCTTTGCATCGACAGAGGGTGAAGTCAGCATCGTCATGTGAGGCTGAAAGGGGTGAGCCTCGACTGTGGGGGCGAAGGCTGAGGCGCTCTGCGCAGGTTTGACTTCTGTAGAAAGAAGAAAACAAATGTTTAAATGGGTAAGTAAATGCGCCACCAGAATACTTCCTTTACTAAAGTTTTGTTTTTTTCCGTGTCATAAGTCAAAAAATTACAGAAACTAAATTTTTATTCAAAGTCATCATTTATTGTCTCATCATATTTTGAAATAAAATAAATAAAATAAGTAGGCAGTGGTGTGGTTGTTGCCCTTCATCATATTTCAGATGTCAAAATGAGTCCAAGCTAGTACAAAAATGCAAACTAAAAAAGATATACGCACATTTAATCTTATTACTTTTTTGGAAAAGGTTATGAAAAAACTTCCCCATAATAATTCCAGGCTGGATACAGAATTTATGTAGAGACGGAGGCAGTGGGTGCATGGGCAGGCTGCTGCCAGCAGATGCCACCACCGCCGCGTTCAGTGGGCCTTCGCTTTCTGACCTGTTGATGTGCCGGTCATAATGGTGAGCGCTGCCAAAGATTTGTTGCTGATGTTGTGACTGTCGATGAGAAAGCGAGCCAGGTCTTCCACGACATCGAACTGACGTTTCAGCACCTTCTGGGCCCATTCGCACACAAGATCACAGGCTGCGAACCGCACCTCCTCCTTGATGCCGCTGAGCTGGCCCGGTGACTCCAGCACGTCCCCCTGGTGCTGCACAGAAAGGACATGGTTTGGTTTTATGGGCAGGACACAAACACAGAATTCTGAAACAGGTTGATGCTTTTACTCCATCTGATGTTTTATGGAGATCCAGGGCGGGTAAAGACGGCATGTGAACGTAGTGCCTCTTCCTTAGACCACTATAGCAATATGTGAGTCAGTGTTAAGAGAAACACACGTACACAAGCTGCGCAAAACAATCACAAAAGACAGCAATTATTGTTTCTCTAATACTCTGCAGTTTAATCTGTCACGTAGATATATGAAATCAAACTACAGCTTGTCAACTAGAAACACATTCGTAGACTAATGGATTGAAATAACAGCTTTTTATTCCTATTTTCAAATATAAATATGACAAGCATTTGCTGTGGGGGAGGAAGACAAAAACACTCAAATTCTTAAATGAAACATACAACCCAAAGGTTGGTGGG
Organism: Menidia beryllina; assembly: GCA_013363375.1. NCBI lineage: Eukaryota > Metazoa > Chordata > Actinopteri > Atheriniformes > Atherinopsidae > Menidia > Menidia beryllina. The sequence goes on from JABUIW010000020.1 coordinate 7,420,034, forward strand.
TTTAAAAGTAAAGTTTTACTTTCTTTGCATTGTGCCAGTTAATATAGCAAAGCTTTGCGCTCTGATCTCAAGGTTTTGTTAAAAATGTTTAATTATTCTCGGTAAAACGTTTGTTTCACTGTCTTTATTGTGCGTTAATATAGGAATAACTGTTGACTGTTTAAAATGTGTTTTAGAAATAAGTTTAGTCCATGACTTTTATTTCCAAACACTATTCTTATGTATGAGGTTTTTTATATATCAGAAAAAAATTACGTTCATATAATATATAAATAAACATTGATTGATTGATTGATTGATTGATTGATTGATTGATTGATTGATTGATTGATATAATAACAAACAATGATCAACTGTTACGACAGTTAACAAGTCCAAAGCAAGGTCCCTTTAACTGGCTTATCGACAGGGTTTTTCAGCACCACCTGGCAAAAAATACATTTCTGAGTAACTGTGCTTCGACCGTGTACCGTGTCAAACCAAGTGTCACACTTTGACGTCACAAACTGTACAGGAAAGGAAAGACAAGTAAGCCTGAAGGTCAAGATCACAGAGCTTCCCCTGAGGGTCTCTGTATTATCCTTGTGCCTTTGAGGCGGAGGGGGGGGGGGGACTTCATTTCATTTCGGGTCTATATTTAGAGAGCTGATGAACTGCAGCAGCAGATGGTTGGTGACCAGACACAGAGGCCAGACTGATACAATCCATTCCAGTAAAGGATATTTGGATTTTCCCCTCATGCCAAGTCGGCGCGCCTTCATGTTCGGGAAAACGTTTTTCATCATCTTTCCGAAGTCTGCCGCGCTCAGGGGGTGGTAGTTGAGGTTGTCACAGAAGCTCCTGGGACACAGATGAACAAGCATAAACAAATACACAATAAACAGGAGGGAGTGTCGGCTCCGAGCATAAGCAACAAAGAGAGTTTGCATCCTGCTTTAGCGGACGGCTCTTTTGGTGTCACATATCTTTTAACACGTTACTGCCGCCTGTGGATCGCTGGAATTGTGTGAAGGCATTGGCAAGGTTGAGCGTGTGCCGAAATAAACAGGTCAATTGGTGAGAACCGCACACCCTCTTCATATGTTTGTGATCGATTGAAAGGTACAATTGAACTCTTACTTCACTTTCACTCATTACAAAACACACAAGTGTGCGTAATTGAGCAACAGTCTGTGAATGACTGAAGCTGGCCCTATAGGTCAAGTTTGAAAATGACTGGCTGTTTCATAGTGAAAAATGGCGCTCTTTGTGTCTTTTTAAAGCCTTTTCAGCGGCCTGTCCTGAAGGCGCCAAAGCTCCTGGAGGGTGCTGTATTTCTGTTCTAGTGGAGTTAAAAAGATAGTTACATAACACTGTCAGAACATTTCAATGACTGTCTCAGATTTTCCATTCTAATATTACCAACACATGCTGCTCTTTGATTCTCATGCCTGCTGCGTCTATTTATACAGACGCTTTAGCCTGCAGTAATGTGGAGCAGAAAGACGAACGCCATTAGCTGTCGGCCGTACAAAAAGTAAAGAAAAATCGGAATCAGCCTGTGTCTTAAACACCCATTTCATCATGATTGCTACAAAAAACAAACAAAAAAAGTTTTTATAGTTGCTTTCTAAATCAGTAGCCTGACTTCTTCTATCTGTACCTACTTGTACTCATCATAGACCTCCTGCTTGGGAAGAGAGGTCTCGGGGTATTCTTCCAAATGATCGCGGATCCAGTTGAACGCATGCATCTGCTGTGTGCGGCTCGAAGACAGGGCACTCTGGTCACTGAGGAAAGATGGGAATCAGTAACTTACTTCCAAATGACTAATAACACAGTACTTGGAGGATTCAAAGCCCCTGTGAGGCTTTGAATCATCCAGGCCCCTGTCAGCCTCTGTGTGTTACAGATTCAAACTTTTGACATTTCACATAATCACATTCAGACACAAAAAGGTTTTGGCAATCGCCACATTTTTCTTGGTGCGAGCAGATGATCGAACATTCTGCAAAAACACAAAGATTCTATCATAACAGGCTTTTTAGGGTTATTTGCTAAACGCAGCCATTGCTCAGGAATGCACAAACTTCAACACTTCATAAATACTTATATAATAGACTCCTTACACCATATTACTAAGATATTTTAACAGCTGCCTGTAGAGAGCAGAGATGGCTGATGCCCACAACACATGAGAAGGACATAAGTGGAGTGTTAAGCTTATTCAAGTAGCTGCTGCTTCCTCAGTTAATAATGTAATTAAGAAAATGCAGTTTATATATGGAGGTCAAGTGGAGGTCTGGAAGACCAATAAACAATCATGAGTGAACTGCTGGTAGGAGTGCTAAAGCAGCTGAATCAAAACCTGTGTCTGACTGTGAAAGACCCTCAGGAAGACAGAGCAGAGCGGACTAAATGACCTTGATGGATGACTCTTCAGAGGACAGCCTCCGCCACAAAACTCTGTTTTGTAATCTGCACTTTTAGCCATGTCTGCTACCTTTTAAAACCAAGTCCTTTAGACTGATGAAGTTTAAGTACATTTTTCTAAATAGGGAAAAGGGTCCCTGACAGATCAGCCTTGTTTTGTGGTTTTATTTCAGCTAGTGGCACAATGGATTTAGCTAAATCCCCCCAAAACACCGAAAATAGGTGAGGATGGCTGATTAAATAAAAGAATAATAATAATGCTGTCCAGTCAAAATTCCCCATAGACAGACAAAAGTTCTGTCATCACGGTAATCCCAAACAAGCTCAGAAATCCATGAATGGACCTCAAAAGTACAGTGAATGCACCACGATTCTGACCAGATCATTTCCATTTTGTGGTTTTCAAATTAGACAGAAACATCATTCAAAACATGCTCGGAATAAATAGCGTTTCCCTGCTTCTACAGAACTTCTAAAAATTGCTGTTTTGTTTTACCTTTTGTCAGCGCTGCTGCAGGGACCAGAAGGCAACTTGAGGTAGAGGTAGAGTTTTTCGATGTCTGAGAATTTCTCAACATCCTGCTGCAGATTTAAAAAGGGAAACATGGAAAAAGAAGTAGCTGTTATATTGGCTCTTACCCTCCATCTGTTCCATCTGTTTTTTAAATATTATTGGAGCAAATATTCTTAATTTTCACAAAAATAAGAAAAAAACTATTTTCACAATATATTCGGAAAGATGGCATCCACAGAGTAAAAAGTGTTTATTTGTTTACATGCAACTATAGAGACCTTTTCATGTCAGATTTTCACTATGTCCACACACATTTCAGCTCGTCTGTCAAAACCTGCCTGGAACACACAAACATGCACAAAGGCCTGTCTCGGAGGAAAACGTCCATCTAACATTTACTCTATGTTAAAACACAATGAAAAAACCTCCACAGTCTAACTCATTCTGATACCTTGCTAGTGCCGTTATTCAAAAGTAGAAAAATAAACCTGAGAGTCAGCAGGTGCCGTTTCAGACAGCAGCAGATAACAGGGTTGAAAGAACATCCATACTCTTAACGAGTGAATTTAGCAGCAGACTGTCTTCACTGGCTATATAAAGCATCAGACTGCCCTTCAAAATTAAGGAGGCATTCCTCTAATCCATCAGGGGGAAAACACACATATTGGTTTTAATAATTAGTTAGTCTGATATAGAGGTGTGTAGTCTTGTTCTTGTATCTGGTAGCCTAACTTCTGTTGACTGAGCACTCAGGTATACCCTCAAAACTGCACTCCTTAAGCATAAGTTTATATGAAATATCTAGAAAAGTTTGTTGATTCATTTTCGTGGAAGAAAATGCAAAGGTAGAAAATGAAACATAAATACAAAAAATAAGGGCAGAGGAGGATGTAGAGGAAGCCGTGAAATCTGAAAAATAAACCCCCTGAGTCAGCAGAAGGCTGAAAAAGTTCCGATGTGGGCGCTGTGTTTTTACAAACAGACGTTGTTCTTACATGAGGGCAGTGAAAAATCAATGAGGACTCTTTTGTTTAATTTAAAAGAATCTGCAGCTAAATCGTATAGGAATGAGAGTCGGGGGCAACTTGGAAAACTTCTCAGGGTTGTAAAGCCTCCAAGCCTGAGTGCAACGGTCCAGGATGTAACTGCAGCATGTCTCTGCTCCTTGGTATTTAGCGGTCTGATCAATGTGGAACATGCAGGATAGGCAGACATTTGGAGTAATAAAGAGCTGCAGACAGACAGGCTTCTGCGGGATGAACCAAAATCTACTGCTGTTAACACTTCTAATGCAGCTCAGCACGACCAGCCCAGAGGAGCACATCCGCTCACAACACGTGGCCTCAGTCACACACATTAACCTTTAAATTGGCTCCTCGGAGTGATTACTCAGAGCTCAGCCCGGCCTTAAAGTAACTGACAAGAAGCAGCATCAACCAAAAAGAAGGCCTGCGGAAATATCATTAAAACGCCATTGAAAATATCAAAGATTCCAAAAGATGAATGGATTTTAAAAGGTGCTTTTAAAGTCCAGTTTGTGTAAGACTTAACCAGAATTTCTTTCCAACATCACATAAATGTGGACAGTGATCATCCTCTAAAAAAACCCTGAAGCTTAAATATCCTGGTTATTTCAGGTGATCCAAACTTGCGGCTAAATTCAAAGGTTCTTCTTTTAATCATGTTCAGACTTGCACCGCAAACTATTTTTAGGTTTGGTTTAGGAGAAACTCAAACAAGGACCAAGTGTCTCCACCGCAGCTTTACTGAATTTCTTCTAAGAAAAACATGGGAGCTACAGCACCACAAATGGCCATTAGCTTTTCTCCTCACATGACTAAGAATCTTTTTGACACATTATAACACTTTAAGTTTCAACTGTTTTCCACAGTGACATTGGGATAAATATTGCAACATCTAATGCACACCGTGGAACCAGCCTCGTTTATTTACCCAGCATTACTTATTTAGAGGGGAAAGATTGGAGAAAGGATGGGGTGTTTCAAACGTTCATGTCAGACACAACCGAAACAATGCATATGCATGTCTGGTTTAACTGAAATGTTGACCCTAAAAAAAATCTGTTTTAACAAAAACTGCAATGACATATTTAGAGGCCAAAGGAAAAAAGGTCAGATTTATCAGGAAAGTTGAATTTGGGCACACCAAATCATTATTCAGCAGATGGAATACACAACCACTGCTGAACAATCTGTTTGTTATAAATTAATTGGATTTGGAACTTTAGGAATCAAGCAAAGCTCATCCATTCTGTCTATAAACACAGTTCCCAGCATGCAGAAAGACCTCAGGAATGTTACACCTTCACAAAATACAAACACAGATAATTAATCTTCATGAACCCTGAATGTTTCACATCTCTGGTTTATCACAGCTGTCTCAAATTTCAAATGAGGTCTTTGGGTGGATCACGAAAGCTGTTTTTTTCTCAAAAAAATTCAAATTCGATTGACATTTAACAAGCAACTTGCAACTAAGAAACAATGAGAGGGCATAATGTTTTAAATGAAGCCACACAAACTCTCAGCTACTTGAGCTGTATTTTGACAACGAAATTACCCCAGAGCACTTCATACCTAAGTACTTAATACTTATATAACAAAACCTTGAAGCTCAGATCAGGATTTTGTACCATTTCAAAATAAAAATTGATCCAGCTAATACTGATCGTATATGAACAAAATTCAGAGATGTTGAATAATGGCTTTTCGAGGATCAGTATTGTGTTTCCAAAGGTGACTTCAACATTCAGACTCAAGAAGTGAGGCCCTTTTGCTCTACTTTCTGACCTACAGCCACCCAAAATGAACACACTCAAAGAGCTGGATCTGCTCATTAGGCATAGAGGACATTTAAAAACAGGAGACATTTTATTCAGGATGTCATGTATGATTGGCAGGCAGGACAAAATTACTCACCAGAATGTTTTCCACTTTGGACTGAACAGATTTGCTGCAAAATAGAGACAAAGTATAAATTAGAATGAAGCTGGTGTAACATGAGCGCTTGTGTCTAAAGAGTATTTATTTATAAAGCAGAGGAATGCCTGGCATGAGACGACCCTCCCTTCAGCATCTCTCAGGTCATGTATCCCACCACCAGGAACACATGTTGTCATGTGTAAGGGAAGAAAGACGCTGGCATACATTGTTTGGAACTGAATAGATTCCACCATTCAGAAATGATGAACTCAGTCCGATGTTTAGAGGAGCTGGCATTTGGATGCTCTGCTGCACGGTTTGCTGTAGAAATACTGTGTGCACGTGCTAGGTTCAAAACTCACAAAACAAGACTGCAAACAAACTTTTTCCGTTCAAACGGCTTCATTTAGGTTCAAGCAGTTTGTGCAGATGCGTGATCAACTTCTGGGGGTTTCACCTCTAATCTCCTGACGGGTCAGCCTGTTGTTGCCCGCGAGACAGGAGGCATGTCGCATTTAAAGAGTCTTACTTGACCACACAGGTCAGAATCAGGAGACGCTCTAAGCCATGACAAGAACGGTTCACTTTAATTCCCTGTTACCAGGGGGCCAAGGATTTCCTGGTGCTGAATGACCGGCGTTAAGCTGTTTGTGTGGCGGACTTGGCAGGTAAACCGAATGACACCTGATGCAACTTTTTGTAAAGATTCAGATCAGGAAACGGTGACACAACCTTTCCCTCAAACATTTCCACTGATGAACACGGGCCTAACTCATTTTGCCATTTAACACCACAGCAGCACCACAAAAAAGAAAGGCTCCCAATGGACAAGTTGACCCTTTGTCATCCCACCAATAAGATGAACATCGCTATCAAGTGATTTTCTCTCTTAACACTCTTTTAACATCTGTCAGGCGTAACAGATTCTCACCCTGTCTATGTGTTGGCAATAAACAGCCGCCTGTGCAGTGGCGCGTCTCTACTGTGGTACTTCCTGCAGGCGTTTGACCTCTGACCTGTTGGGGTCAATCAGCTCTGTGATCATTTTTGGCTATTTGGTAAATGATCGATAGTGTGTTCATTGTGAAATAAATGGTCAGATCACGGCTTTACACAACAGCAAAACACAGATATTGTACACTTTCCAGACAAAACTCCCCTTTGGTGCTAAATAAACTACTATTAAGTTGAGCTGACCTGACAAACTAACAGGTCAACCCTGACTCTTCTGTGTCTCTCATCCCACAGCGGAGGTGGGATGGTTAGAAGTGACCAACAGAAACAAGCAGTACATTGCAGTGAGTTCTTGGTCTGAGTTGGTTCAATCATTATTGCAATTAAAATTAAATGCTTGTGCTAAAATAAATGAGGACAAAAATGGGATTATTGCAATTCCAGAATTGAAAAAAAAAACACAGAGGAACAAAGTGTGAGGGAACACAGCATTTTTGCATCTTCTGCTATCAAAATGTCTTGGATAGGAAAAAAACCCACAAATCTTTGGGAAAACTAAGTTTATGTTGTTCAGGTTTCAAAGATGTGATGTTGTCTTCTAGGTTTGAGCATTCGTAACAGCCATTCTCACAGCTTTTAGACTGAACATAGTGGAGTATTTATATCAAATAAGGACAGTGGTGGTCTATAACTAAACACACACTCCTGTCCAACTTTTGATATGGTTGTTTACTTGAAAACGTAAAACTTTCAAACTCAGTGCCACTCTTATTCCTAATTACAGGTGAAAACTTTGTTCCCCCTACAATTACTCTTATCCAGCAGTGGCATTTAATTCACGATTAATATCCTACCATAAATAGATCAACTCATGCAATATTAAGCATATTGGTTGAACACTGAACAGTGTGAAAAGGTTGTAATAATAAATATACTTCTCAATATAGTTGACAGCAACCATCAACTCAAATAGATCAAGTAATTGGACTTTTTGCCAAGTCATCAACATTATGTCTTTTCACATCACTGGAAACATTCAAGCATGCAGGACTTTCGGGATGTTTTGCAGTCTGTTTTTGCAGACTGATTCTCCTTTTAGCTCCCCTCTTCGCAGAACGAGAGGGAACGCGTTGACTGCTCCTTAACCCCCAAACCCCTCTGATAGACAATATCACCTGCCCCCTTCAGCATCCCACCACGCATCGCCGTGTGTGAGCATCTCACCAGATGGAGTTCTTGATCCGGAGCTGCAGAGCGCTGGCCTCAGCACCCTGCAGCCCGGGGAGCAGGCCGGGCAGGCTCCCCGCCCCGCGGTCCGTCTGCTGGGGCTCCTCCTCGGCCATTAGAGGGCTTCGGGACGGGACCGGACTGGACTACACAGGGAGGGGGGGGGGTAGGGGCGCGGAGGGGTGTAGTCGTCCGCCCGGGCTAAACGACATGAACCGCGGGACGTCGCGTTGCTAACGGGGCAGCAGCGCGCCCTGTTGTTGTTGTTGTTGCCACCCGGTCCTCCTTCGACATCGCTCGCCTCAAGTCCCCGACAATCGGCCGCTTAAGAGGTGGTGCAGCTGGAGTCCGAGCCGCTGTCAGCCCCGGTGTTTTGCATGGATATAAATAAAAGCCAGTGTAAACAGTAACGCTGACAGTTGGAAAACAACTAGCTTGCCCCTCCGGTGAGCTCTGCCTCGCACGTTGTGGGATTTCTTTGCATGTGCATGGTGTGTAGTAGCTGCTGGGTGGACGCATGCGCACTGGGGGGTCCAGCATAAATAACATGTAAGCTGTCTGTAACCAAGGGTGTAAAAAAAATGTTAGTAGTAGCAGTAGTAGTTTTATTGCATCAACTTTATTTTTATCAATTTGATTGGCTATACACCTGCTTTCAATACCAGTGTATACCTGTGCTTTATCATAAGGTGCATTTATTATATTGAAAAAAAAAACACTTCATGATGAGTCTAGTGCTAAATCAACCAACCAAATCCAGGTTAAACTTATGAAAGATCTTTCTGAAAAAATGAACACTATATAGATCATTTGGTCCTCTTTGGCATTTTGAATTGGCTTTGCTATGTTTTTTTTAACACAGAAAAAAGTTTAATCCGAGTTAAACATTGGATTAAATTGGATTCAGATTTGTTTGAGCCTCATTTTTGTGCCTTTTGGAAATTTACAGTTGCAATTTAGTATCTTCCGGTGTTTTCCAATCCCTTCTACTGATTATTTTAACCTTTGACCTTTCCAAAATACTTTTTTTTATTCCACAAGTTTTTCTTTTTCTGTTGAAGTTCTTCTCCAAATCCTTCTACTTTTCGGATCTGATATATCTGTTTTCCAGCTAATATTCCCCCTTGACCAATGGGCTGGAATCGTCCAGTACCGTCATAGAAGTTAGCAGAATTATTTAAACTTTTCTTATCTTTAAATTGTTTCACACTGACAGTTCAACTCAATTACAATTCAAAAATCCCCTGAAGTTGTTATATACATTTAAAAAAGGATTTTAGAAAATCCTTTTACTCAATTTTCTTTTGCCATTCTTCCTTCATTCTCCAGGTTACATTAAAGGATCCTTCAGCTATTGTTCTTCTTCTTGCCACATTTCAATGTATTATTCAGCTAATAATGTCTACGTTTTCATCTTTTTTCGCTGTCTTGGGCATCTTCTGGGGCGTATATTCGGAAATAAGTTGCTCTCAGAGCTGTTTCGCAGAAACAGTACTTCCTGGTTACAAAATTGTCTTTCTCGGGCTGCCGTGCAGCACGCGCCCAACTGCGTACTGTTGCCAGGCAACCTGAACAGCTAATCTGTGTGCTACAATGGCTGAAAAAAGCTCTGATAAAAAAGTCCAGTCCGCCGTCCCACGGGTGTGTATGTTTACTTTTCGTATATGTGTCTCATGTGTTCAAACAGAAGTATATTAATGCTTCCAGAATTTAAAATATATATATTTCCGAGTGCTGAACCCGCTCGACCAATGGATTTACTTCCGCAAACATGACGGCTGGAAACAGCCAAACATAAAGGATGGTGTTTAGCTATTAGTTCTCACATATGGGTTATGTTATGTTATGTAAATGTTTTCAGTAGATTTAGTCATTATAAAGCTTTTTCTGATGTGAAAATACAAAAATGAACAATTAAACGACTCATTAAACATTTTGTAAGATTAAAAGAAGATTAAAAGCAGAAGTAAGCAATTAAATCATCTTTGTTTTACAGTTATGCTCTACCAGTGTACCAAGATTTAATCAGGCTAATATGGTAGCATTGGTATTGGTATAAACAGTTTGATCAAATGTTGTGATTTGCTGTTAAACATCGAACACAGTCCAGTAAAATGTAAAAATTTCCTCTCATAAATTTCCTCTTGCTCTCCCATTGTTGTTGTTGTAGACAAAAGGTCGACCTTCCTCTACCAGTAAAGCTGAGAGCTCCAACAGGGTTGAATTCAGACCACAGGCTAAATCTGCCTCAGGTCTAACAAAGAAAATTACGGGTGACATTTTTGCAAAAGAAGAGCATTACAAGTAAGATTGTGTTTGATCTTGCCTTTCTCTCTATCAAGTTTAGAATGTGTTTTCCAAGAAAAATATTTCTGTCGAAGCAGCACTAAAATTCTAATTGAAAGAATTATTTGTTGCTCTACTTCAACATGAGTGTGCTGTTTACTCAAAGTGTACAACGCCTCTTTTATAGACAATTGATTCAAATCTGTCCATCATAACCCACCCAACAAAAATTGACTTTTGGGGTTGAAAAAAGGACTTTTGTTCTAAAAGTGACTGCTTTATCCACCAAAATAGCTTATGTTCCAATACTCTCTCACAACAGTGAAGGAAATGTATTACTGTGGCCTAAAGTTTTTTGTCTGTGGATATAAATATCTAAATATATTCTTAACCAGTTTCTCATTTCCATCAGGATGTTAAATGCAGAACTGGAAGCCAAAACAGCAGATTTAGTAAGACAAGCAGAGCAACTTATGGTAAGTTGTGTAGATTTGTAAACATAAAGGAAAGGAAATCAATACTTCAAGAGGCAGAATGGGGGAAATGTGAACTTATAGTGAATTTTGAAGGGCAAACGTGCTGACAAGGGTTAAATGGTTCTGTGTGTTTTATCTGACTTTAGAGAGAACAGAGTGAAGTCTTGGCAGAGCCCTTATCCAAGATCTTGTTCTCAGATCTTGAAGATGATAACAACTCTGGGTAACAAATCCATAAAATTCAGATAGTACAAGGGATAAGTGTGTCATAACCATGACACATTTTTATGGATGTGAAAAAGTCTGAGTGCATTTACCTATCTGTATTCCTGTTTCAGCTTCAGGGTAACAAAGTCTCGACCGCAGGCTGTGCAGGATCTTGGTGTGAAGGTATCAGTCCAGGCTGTAAAGTTAGGATGTCTGTATATTTCACAAGGCCTGCTGATAGTTTAAACAAACATACAATTGTTCACGGTTATTATGACAAAAAGTTTAACCCACATTTTACTGGAGTTGTCGGCTCAATCTTTTCTCAGGCAGTGACAAAAAAAAAAGTCACATCAACTGCACGAAGCTCGTACACTGGAAAACACGGAAAGAAGCTTCCCCGTAAAGCAGGGTGAGTTTGATTTAATATGCCCTAAAGCACTTCTTTTATCATGTATCAGGCTTTTGTAAAGGGGTTCCTAAATATTCAAATGTTGTTTTCTTTATTTAGAACTTCTAAGGACTCCCATGCAGATGGTTCTGAGGATGTAGAGGATGCAGCTGGTGGTTTTTTGGCAGCTACGATTCAGAGCGTGGAGGAGAAGATGGAGGCAGAGACCCATGATAGTGTTGTGGATGATGTTCCTAATGTGGAAGACTGTACAGGTTCAGGTAAATGAATGGGCTTAGATGTATTTATTGATAATGGTTATAGATCAAATACCTACGTACAGATGTATCCAAAATAAATCTAGAAAGATCAGAGAATCTGTTGATTTTTTTAAAAGAAAGGAGTAATATAATCTCTCTTTCTATCGTTTTCTTTTTAGCCGTTTTGGATGCTCAGATCCGAGTTCTCAAAGCAAAACTTCGAATTATGCAGGAAGAACTGGACCAGCTGTCATGTGAATACTATAAGAGGGTGCTGTAGAAAAGATTCATAATCAGTGTTTTAGTTTGAAATATTTTGGAACATTATCAAGAACATTTCTTTTAATAGCTGGTCCTCACAATTTTGTTTTTTTGGTTGACACTAACACTTAGGAGGATTAACATGTCCTGATGTTGCAGGATGACGAGAACACAAAGCTCAATGCAAAAATTAAGGAGCTGGAGGAGGATCGAGCCAAACTGCAGAAGACCATCAGCATCCAGCAAACCCAGATGGACAAGCACAGAGCTTTAGCCGAGGAATCGGCCAAAAAATGTGACGGTCTTCAGCAGCAAGTGGCGGCTTTACATAAAGTTTGTGCCACTTACACCATCCCTAAAACCGACGTCATTCCTGTGAGCTGCTTCAAACCTGATTACTTCCTGGCTGTGCTGTGCGTAGGAGATCGAAAACCTGAACAGATCCCAGAAACAAGCAGCAGCTGTCCACAGCACCGTGGAGATTCGCTTGAACAGAGCTCTGGAGGAGGTGGAGAGGTTGAAGACACAACTTAACAAGAAGGAACAGATGAATAAAGTACGTGGCAAACACATGCTCTTTGTTTAGTTAATGCAGACTGTGTTTATGTGGTGGGCTTTCAGCAAAGGGACAATTTACTTTAATTAAAATACAAAAAATCTCAAATTTCATCATCAAAAACTGTTTCGCTTCACAAAAGATCCTAATTGTCCTTTTATTAGGACTCTGTTCTGTGACTGGTCCCAGATCCCTGATAAAAGTCAACCTCTTTTTAAAAAAAACAAGTGAAAGTTCATGACTGTATAAACAACTGACTCTTGAAACCAGAAAAAGTGCATTTCTGCTCAACTCTCCCTGTTTTTGTTTCTCTTCTTTCAAATTCTCACAAACAAGGACAAGATAAGCGAGGAGCATCAGAGTAAGGAAAACATACTAGCTGAAAATAGAATGCTTAAGAAGCAGAAAGCTGAACTCATTGTGGGCTTCAAGAAACAACTCAAGCTGATCGACATCCTCAAAAGACAAAAAGTAAGCACATTTTTCAGTTAAACCCTTAATCCAAGCCATGCTTACAGTTGTTAATTATGCTGTTAACCATTTGTGTGTGTGTGTGTGTGTGTGTGTGTGTGTGTGTCCAGATGCACTTTGAAGCTGCCAAGATGCTGTCTTTCACCGAAGAAGAGTTCATGAAAGCTCTGGACTGGGGGAAGTCATGAAAACAGATGCCTTTTTCTGTTGAACACAAAAATGTACATTGCTACTTTTTACAGATAGTTGTAGAGCTTTATAGAGTAAAGAACCTCTGTTTGGGGCCTCACACAATTTGATTACATCTTACAAATCTTGCTATCGTCTTTTAAAGATGAAAACAATTCATTAAAGGGGCTTTATAACAGATTTGAATGAATATAGTACGTTTAATGGTTTTGCCATCGTCAAATGTGAACAGGTGCAGCACACACTGCTGATGATAAGATGTAAAATGTTGTGTTCACTGAACAGCAGACTCATTATGACCTTAAACTGCCCTCTAGAGGCAGACCTGAAAAGTTTAATAATCTCCATCCAAGCCATCGTCTGACAGGTTGTCGGCCGGACGTATTCTGAAATTTTTCCTGAAATCTTCATCAAAGTGTTCCAGGTCATCTTCACGGAGCAAGCCCTGAAAGTAGATGCAGCATCGTCAGCCTTAGATTTACTCTCCTCAGCTGATGTGAAGCTGTGTAAATAATCACTCATACCTTTGGAAAGTATCCCAGGAGTTTTGTTGCGTGATGTTTTAAAAGTTTCTGCCTCTCTTCTTCTATGATCTTTCTACGATGGGCTTCCTTCTCCTGCTCCATCTCTCTTTCTTTAGCCTCCAGCTCCTAGAATGACAGAGCAACCGTTTTTAAACAAAGCAGGACCTGGCAGCTGGCATGTATTGAAGTGATTTCTAATATTGTCTGCAATGTGTGTTTTCCTAAGTAAATCTTTCTATCCATGCTGTGACTATTTATCCAAATGGCTTAGATGGATACTTTGCTTCATAAGGCTGCCTTCCATCATCCAGTACTGGTGGAACCACTGATGATGTAAAAATGTTGATGAATAAAGCGGTGCGTACCAGTTCAGCCTCATGCTGCTGTCTCTTGTCCTCTATCAGCTTCTCCACTGCACGCTTGTGTTCAAGTTGCTTCATGCGGCGTTTATGGGCGTTCATCTGCTCGATGCGATCATCCTCTGCAAACTTGGCCATCATTATTTTCCTATAGGCCTCCTCTTCGTCTTTCTCTGCTTGCCTTCGCATCTCTTTGAAAGCCAGTTGCTCCTGGCATGTCTGCTGCATAATCAGCCTTTGTCTGATTTTACTCTCCATCTCTTCCTGTTAAAGAATAAAGTTTAAAAAAATATGGAAGGATGCTTTGAGGCTACTTACAGAAGTTTAGATTGCGCTGCGCAAAAGGTTGTCAGATAATATGATTCTTACAATGTCTTTCTTCCTGTTGGCCGCCTCCTGTTTCTCAAAGTACAGCTCCTCGCGGATTTGCTCCATCTCCTCACGCTGCTGCCGCTCCTTTTCGATCTTCTCACACAGCTTGAGAACAGAGAGCAGTGACATTAGAAACAGACTTACGTGTCACTTACTGAATGGAGGCACAAAGACAAGAGGTTGTGTGAACCATTTTATGTAGATGTTCCTTGGCTTCATCCCTCTCTCTGATCCTAGACATTTTGGTCTCCTCCATGTGCTGCTGTTGCTTCACAAACTCCATGATGCGTCTGTTCTCAGCCTCCATCCTTTCCTGCTCCATCCGCCTCCATTCAGCCTGCTGCCGTTTGAACTCCTCAATGTGCTGCTGAGTGGCTCTGAGCTTCTCCAGTTTCAGCTGTCTCTGCCTTTGACCAAACATTTCATTTCAATAAATCTCTGACACGGCAACATCTTATATTTTATCACAGATAAATGGATTGGCATTGTTTGAAATGAATAAAAATCATCAGGTCTACATATATTTAGTCCACAGTCTTTAGCAAATACATGTCTGTCTTTTTTTTTACATTATCAGTGACTTACATCTGATCCTCCTCATAGATTTTTCTGACGATCTCGTCCACCATGAGTTTCTCTTTGAGAAACTCTTCGTACGCTTCCTGTCTCTTGCGCTCCCTCTCCATGAGCTGCTCTTCCAGCTCTTTTTGATACTGTACCAGCTCCTCATGGCGCTTCAGCTCCAGCTTCTGCTGCTCAATGGCTGCTTGCTCTTGTTCACTCTTCATCTTACGAGCGAAGTCCGATTCTTCACGCTTGCATAGAAGAAGCGCAGGGAGACTAAATTTAATAAATAGATACCACAGCTTCTGTGGGATGTAAACCATTGGGATAAACTTTCTAGTACTTTACTCTGTATTTGAATAAAAAAAATAAAACTTTTACTTATTTCTTACTTCCAAAAAGTACATACCCCTTGGATGATTTTTTTTATGTTATGGAAATTTAAGGGGATGGAAAGATGGAAAAAAGGCCTACTTTATGCTCACCAAGGTCTCAAACCTCATGGCTTCATGCTCTGCAATTTGTGCAGCTCTTTCCTTGTTCAAATAGGCCGACCTCAGTTTGGATTCCAGATCTCGAAGCTCCAAGCTATACAGCGAAATAAAAGCAAAACATATATTTTGGTCCACAAACCAAGAGCATCCAGCAGGTCAGGGTAATTAGTTGTGTTTACCTGTTCTCTTTAATATACTGCCTCATTTTCTCTTCTCTTTGTTTCTCATAGTTGATGCGGGCAAGCTCTTTAGCCATCCTCTCCTCTTGTTCCTGTTGCCTTTCCTTTTTAATTTTCTCCTCCTCTGCCTGTAAATTGGATTTTATTAATTTAAAATTAAAATAAAACGCAAATGGGACAAGCTGTTTTTAAGAGAAAAACAGCTTTGATTGCGCCACAGCTTTAATTCGGCAGGCAATTTCTGATGTTGACAGATTTCTTTACAGCAACGGGATTAAACTTTTCGTTTGTTGTTATTAGAAAGAAGCAGAGAACGAGCTTCCAATCACTCTACCGTTAGTGTTAAAATATCACATAATATCCACACTTAGAGTTATTTCACTTGCAAAATCTTCAGTGCGTTTCCATAGATAAGACAACATGCACTTTCCAAACAATTGACCCAGTCTTGAAAACTCTCTTTTAACCAGAGTCAATCTGTCTCTCCACAGTAACTTAATTCACCAGCTGTTACTGATATGGAAAATTAAACACTGATGATACTGTATCTTATCAGTGCACAAACGACTCATCTGAAATCAACACCACACCTTTTAACCTTAAATTAAAACCCAAAGATTTTGCTTGTAAATGTAGAAGTTAAAATATCTCCACAGGATAGACCAACCTTCTGCAGGGCGCTCTCTATCTGCCTCTCACTCAGCTCCTGCTGCACCTGTCTCAGGAACCTCTTCTTCTCGAAGCTCTCCTCGACCTTCATATTGGCCTCCAGCTGCTTCTCTCTGTCCACGCGCCGGACCTCCTCCTGTCTGTGCTGCTCCTGAGCCTGGCGCTGAGACGCCAACCTCTGCTGCTGGTTGTACATCCAGCTGCGACTCTGTCCCCGTGTAGAAGACACAGGTGAACGACACTGGGCGCTTGTCAGTGATAACTTAGCGAACAGTTAGCGACAAACATGCTAACGCGGACTTACCATGTTAGTAGTTGTATTTGTAGTTTCCCACCTTCAATTTGAATAATTTAAAACTCAGGCTGACTGTTGTGAGATTTATTTGTGATAAACCGCCTTCTTTATTAGTTCGTTTTCCTTAGTTAACTTCGGTAGTCGTCTGTCCGGTTACTGCGGCCGGTTGTTTGGGGTCTCGTTGTCCGGGGAACAGTTCGGCTCTGTAAATTCAGCCAATGAACGTACACGGTGACGTCAGGTCCGGGAAACTCAAAACTAGAAGTATTTTTGCAGATTTTTTATTCCAGCACTATCCATTCGTTAAGTCATGCAAAGTCAGACTTTTTTTTAAAGAGCTACAGGAAAGGGATGCATTATATAAGCGTGTCTTTCGGTTGCGTACTAATGTTAATATAGACTATTTTCATTTTAATTTCAAGATAATAAACACAGTACAGAGCCCTGAAACACCTCTTATTTCTTTAGATTTACGTTAAAGCAGGCAGATTTTCTTTCAAAGTAGTCATGAACAATAGTTCTCCCTAGGGTCTTTAAGGTTGTTCTCAGAGGTTTTCTTGGAAAATTGTCTTATTTTTCCAGTCCAGTCCTCGTACCTGCAAATACTGAGATATGCAAAATGACCTAAGAAGTTGACTGAAACTCAGTGGCAACATGTCTTAGAAAGTATTTCCATGTGTAGATACTCTATATATACACTCCCAACCCCATTAGCAATGAGCAGTATAGATAAAGGATGGATGAATGTTCTTTACGAAGCTTAAAAACTGTTTTCTAAAAACTAAATTAAAGAATTCAATTGAAACTAATTATAGAAATGACATGTAAGTTTTGATCTTTCCTCACTTATGTTTTGAATATTAGTAAATTGATAACGTTCCTTGCA
The DNA here is from genome assembly GCA_013363375.1 of Menidia beryllina. NCBI lineage: Eukaryota > Metazoa > Chordata > Actinopteri > Atheriniformes > Atherinopsidae > Menidia > Menidia beryllina. The sequence goes on from JABUIW010000020.1 coordinate 7,437,522, forward strand.
ATATATGAAGTCCCAAGGGCTGGCTCCAGGTTTTAACGCTGTCCTATTAATTCAGCATAACATAATAATGAACAATAAGCAAACATGAGCGCACTACCTTATCTGAGGAGCAAATGAAGAGAAAAAAGAGAAGAGCACCACTATTAAGACAAGTATTAATCCAAGTAACACTCCATGAGTCTTCTATCAAAGATTTATTCGCATAACACAGCAGGAAGTCACTGACCTAAATCCACGTTGTAGATCTTGGGAGGTTCTTTTTTTATTGGAATGTAATCAAAACATTTATGTTACAATGTAATTACAAACCTGCTCTACTATACAGGATGTAGCGAAAACCCCTTTTTAAAAAGCTATGAAGTAACTTTTGACATATTTTGACTTCACAGAAAATACTTGAATGTGTCAATATTAGAGCTACAATACATTTGCAAATCCCTATGTAAATGCATAATAAAACACTATTGTACATGTACTGAAACAGTACTATGAGAATAAACAAATGTCAGATCTGATAAAAAAATGGTGAATCGTATTTTGTACCTGCTACAATAGCAGCAGGTTCGCATTTCTTTTGCACGCTGGATCTTTCAAAACCATATAATACACAAGCTCTACTTGGGTGCAGTGTTGTACACCACTTACTTTACTATTCCTAAAATAATTATTATCCTATGGATGCTTTCTCTTTCAGGCAACATATTTCACAAAACTGAGCTGGTACCTCCTTTCTTGAATAACATGTCACACTAGTATTTCCTATGCAATTGTTTAAAAGTGCGAATGTAAAGTTATTTGGGCATGTTGAAAACCAGTGGCAGAGATACATGTGCCTCATCATTCATGGAATAGTGTTTCTGCTATAATCCAGAGACGGTCTGTAAAGCTATTTTTCAAAATGTCAGTATTTAAAAAGTCCACCTGAAAAAAACAAACAAAAAACCATCACCCAATAGCATCAAACCACAATTTAAAGAAAAACAGACTGCTGTTACTCAGTTAAAAACAACTCCTAGAATATCACTGGCAATACCAGTGCATATGCTCGCCTTCGAAAATGGTGTGCAAACTGCCCAAACTGGATGCGTACTTTAAAAGTAATTGCATGCATGTTTTATGCTGAGAACTTGGTAAATATTCAAATCAATGTTTAAATCTGTTAGTAATTTTTAGTAAATGATGGTATGAGTAACACCGAGTTGTCTGAAAGAAAACAAAAAATTAATGATCCATATTTGAACCTTTACACTGACAGAACGATCACACGTTTTAATCGCAGCTTTTACATGGGATTAAAGTCCTGTGGAGATGTTTATTAAAAAAAGCATCTAAATGGAGTTCTTTCTAGTAGGTTTAAAGGAGTAAAAAGAATGATTTGCTACGTTTTCCCTCTGGGGGACTGCATGGGGTTGTGGCAAGAGGGTCCCCAGTTTCTATCCCCGCAGGCCTGTGTGGAGTCTGTGGGTTCTCTCTTCCCCCTACAGTCCAAAAACATGAGCTTTGGGTTACTTGATTCTCAATTATCCAGAGGAATCAATGCCAGGATGTGTGGTTGTTTGTCTCTGTGTGGCCCTATGATGGACTGAGCTGTCCAGAGTGGACCCCGCCTCTTGACAGCTGGGATGTGCCTACTATGAATAAGCGGTATGGACAATGGTATTTTTTCCCCGCCAGTGGTTAAAACTGCCATGCTCAACAGCCCAAGCAACAGTTACCGACGTTTGGTATTTGCCAAAAAATGTTTCTTAAAATGAACCATCCGCATTTCTTATATACATTGTTCATGTACAGGCTGTTTTTCTCCAGATACATGATCCGACAAAACCTCAGGCACCTGCTCCTGAACATCCTGGGTCTCCGAAAGGCCCTGACATTCATCAACGACACCTAAAACTCCATCTGATGCACAGGCAGATGATGCAGCCGGCAGCAGCAAATGCTCTAGTTTTTCTTCAGAGGCACACTCAGTTGCCCTCATTTCTGTGGAATCCTCTTCTAGATCCTCTTCTGGCAACTGTGGATTAGAATCTTGCTGGCAAACAGTGGCATCGGATGCATCTTCAGATGGGACGCTTTCATGACGTTTTATGTCTGTTTCTTCCATTCTTGCAGCAGGGGCGGCCATCGGACGCTGCTGGACGCGGCTGTGTGAAATGAAGAGGACATCATTATGCTTAACAGACCAAAATGATGACAAACTCCTATCTAAAGACATTTAACATCCTTTGTATATGTAGGGAAAATGAAATAGAGTTCTGTTTATGGAGACCGTGTTGTACCATGCAAAAGAGACAGAGGCTGAAACTGTGTCTGACATCGTTCAAAACTCTCAATGTAAACCAATTATTTGGAGAGGTGTCAAACGGGGTTTTGATCTTTTGTGTTATGTGCCTGAAGTAGCCCACATCGTATGGAGAAAAGCAGTATATTTACACCTTAAAGTATCTTCCCATGATTTTGCAAATGTTGTAGAAATTCCTTTTTATTTATTTTCACAGCTTTTTTCCCACAAAAAACAAAATACATATATATAAAAAACAAATCGACTAATATCTAACCATTCGTTAAACTGAAGAATGCATGAGGCACCATGTTTGTACCCCGTCCCAACAAAAAAACAAAATAAAAACAAGTTTCCTCTGGTTAGTCACCTCTGGCTGCCTGACCAGTCATATCCCACCATTCACCTTCATTTCTTAAGTCACAATTCAAAGAAAGATCCTGCTCCCAAATGTAAGATGGGCCATGAATATTTTTTAAGGATTTTTTGTCAGGAAATTAGAAACTATTAAGGACCCCTACCTATGGCCTTTTTTGTAGATAAAGTAATGCAAGTATAAAACACAGCCTGCAGGTAAGGACACATTTAAGGACAAACTTCATATTGTAGATTTACAAAAAGAAAAAAAAAAAGTTAAGCCACCTACTTTTTTACTGTCTTTTACTCACAGCGTCATATTTTACAAATGTTCGAGAGAAATATTGCTCGTAGTTTCACTTTAATCCCCTCAGGGAGGTGTAACACCGAGATACTTTTTTGGAGGTCCAAAGCATTTTCTTAGAGTAAGAAATCTAAATCGGGTTCATCAAAGGGTGATTGGAGGAGTATTGTGAGGTGAAGTTCTCTGATTTTTTTTTTTTTAAACTTTGGGGTTAAAGTTTTAAAACCACAATTTGGTGCTTTTGTAGAAATTGTTCATTTAAAAAAACAAATCAGTGTCGGCCCCTACTCTAATGTGGTGAACCTCAGACCTGGAGACTGTATCAAATCCAGCTCCAACTAGAAACAGCCTCCTTCTGTATAACTCCCCTTTTACCGGCATTAACTTTTAACCTGGTTCAGCGCTGTCCAGGGAATAATCTGCATTGGTTATACAACATTTGCCGACACATTTGTATATGTGCAAGCACTTTTTTGGACAAAATAGATTAAATGAATGGATATATCCTACAGTGAGAAATACTAGCATGAGCATTCAAATGATCTACTTTAGATGCATTCAGAGCTGTTTTAGTCTCATTTAATCAGATTAAGAAGAAAACACTGTCACAGCCCTACAACCACCTCAGCTCAGCTCGAGAAGCCAAGAAGTGGAAGCCCTGGTTAGGGAACATGGAGAATATCACAGATTTCATTCACTTGTTTGAAATTAGCATTCAAAAAGTAACATTAAATTAATTGCCCGTGGGACATATTTGTATGAACAGCACAAGCCTTCAGGAGGCAAAGAACATCAAAACCAACTGCTCAAACAAAGAGGTATGTCTCTCACAGTAGAGATAGAAGCTGATAGACCTGGCTGAATCAGTGCCCGGGGCAGAAAGTAGTATCTTCATAAAGTCATCTACGGGGAAATGTTGCCATTTATCTGGCAGCTCACATATTTTAGTTTAGAAAAGAAAAAACAACAGAACCGCTTTACATTATCACATTTTATCAATAGCAAAAAGCTTTTTTTTTTTTTATGAGGGCAAGGTAGTCAAGAGCCAGATCCAGCCTGCCAATGGAAAGCCATCAATTTAGCCTCGATCTCTGGAACAGTTTGATTCAGCGCCACCTAGACCGGTAAAAAAGGCTGCAGGGCCACCTCAGGGGGCAGGTCTAAACAAGATGGCATTGGTAAGAAGAGGCAACTCATTTATGGGAGAAGACTCAAGGAAAAATAACCAGACGCACAGCAAACTCAATCAGAACAGAAAAAAAAGAAAATGAGGAACACTCCTTTTGAAGATAAATTAGACATAAAAGAAACTTCAGCATTTTAAAGACTTTCCAGTGATATAAAACTACGGATAAAAAGGTATTTTTCTATCCACAGCATCATTATCATACACCATTTACATGATTAATCTATTCACACCAAATTTGGATAAAAAGAATATTTGTGAATACTCTGAGCTGTCTTCTTAATAATAGTCATGGTCCTGAAGAGCATGAGGAGTGTCCCCCATCGCCGAAAGGGCAGAGGCCATGCGTTGGCGGAGCACTTCTCCCTCTTTCAGGTCGGCCCCGGCATAACCGCCTCCGTGGTCTGGCTGCAGTGCCTCTGCCTCGGGCTCCAGTTCGTCTCCGTCTCGGAGACAGAAGTTGTGCAGTACAGCACAACAAGCAATGATCTGCACAGCGAACACTGGTTGCACTTCCAGATCCTTGAAAAATATGGAGCGCCACCTGGTCCTCATCATGCCGAACGCCCTGCTGATGGCGGAGTGGGCCCTTGCGTGGTGCGCGTTGAAACTTGCTTCAATCTCACTGTTCGCTGGCTCCCTGTAGGGTGTGATGACTGCAATGGGCTGTGCCATACAGGGATATGCACCATCTCCCAGAATGCAGCAGCCTTCAGGGGGGTACAGTCTCTGTTCGTATAACGGGCTGTTCTGAAGAACTCTGTCATCAGGGACCGAGCCTGGGTATCCAACAAAAATGTCAAGGAACCGGCACTGGTGGTCGCACACGGCTTGTATCTGAATGGAATGGAACAGTTTCCTGTTGATGTAGCACTGAGATTCGTCACTGGGGGGCTTGATCCTTACGTGGCAGCCATCGAGGCTGCCCACAACCTTGGAGAAAGCCCTGGACCCGGAGAGGCGCTCAAAGCCAGCAGCTATGTTTGTGAGCTCATCGCTTGACGGTAAACTGATGATCCTCTTTTGGAGCCTGATCACCTTGTTGGCCATCTTGCGCACGATCTCGTACACGGTGGTGCGTGGGATCCCGAACGCCCTGGACACGAATTTGTACGACGTCGCACTGGCCAGCCAAAACAGAAACACGAGAACCTCTAGGGCTTGACCCCAGCCGCAATTTGACGAAGAGCTGAGGACCTGAATCAGATGGGCGACTGTCGGTCTGGAGAGGCAGAAGTCTGGTCTCAGGTCACTTTGTTCATCAAAGTACAAGGCCAAGACACCAGCATGGCGGTTCAGCACACAGTACTGACACGGCAGTTCACACTGTAAATAAAGATATTAAAGCTTATAACACTGTGTTACGACAGGAAATGTATGACTACAAGCTCTGTGGCAGTGCAATCAATCACACTATGTGCTGCGACAGTTTTCCATACAGGATGTGAAGAAAAAAAAACTGTGCCATGTCATGATTTGACTACTTGTGTCCAAATTTTTTACTTTACTTGTATCATAAATGTAAAAGCCTTGCGAGACCTTCAGCTTTTGACTTACAAGGTGGCGATGTCTTGCTAGAGTAGCAAGAGCAATACTTCTCAGTTTTCTCCGTCTAGATATCCAGTTCCCAATCCTAATCAGAAATATTTGAATGAAGGTGAGAACAAGGAAAAATTGACGTAGAACGGCATTTTAAACGGGGCTCTAAACACACTGCTGAAGAGTAAATAGTCGTCTAGAAGGTGTGGGTTTCATTCTGTTTTATGGAGGTGAAATTCACCAGATGTCACACCAGGATAACTTGCAAAGACCCCGCGGCGTGTAATCACCCTCGTTCTGGGTTTTGTTCAGGATGGCTGTGTTGGTGTGGGGTGCACATTCACCACTAAGATGACATGCAGATGCTACAACCTGGATACGCAAGTCTGTTTGCCTAATATTCAATAGGGGAAACTGTACACACTGAAACAATAAATGGTATGAAACAATGTTTGCAAAAAGTCTGCCATTAGTTCAGTCTGCAGTATCAAACAGTTTCTACTTTGGTTGGTTTTATACTGGGTTTATACTGGATTTGGGGCTCTTCCATTAGTACCGCTTCAGCTCTACCCAACTATTCGCATCGCCATGCCTTGGTTTGGGTGGTTTTGCGGTACAAATGGGGTCTTAACAGAAAGATGGCCGACTGCCTGCGTCGTCATTTGTATGCGGCACAGGAATGAGAATTCTTGGCAAAAGATATACAGACTCTAGCCGAGTGTTGGACCCTGATGTTCACAGAAATTACTCAAGTGAACGTTTGCTAATGCTGCGTCTTATAAATACGAGGACTCCCCTCCAGGACTACACGAGTCAGCCGACGCCAGCCCCCGTTGCAAATGAAGTGAAGTTGAGCTGAGCAGAGTAGGTACTAGTGGCAAACCCCCTTAAGATCACCGAAAAACAAACACACACATGAAACGTAGGCATAATCTAAGCACGCACACACACAGTGAATGTTAGAGCATTAAAAAACAGACCAGCTGGTTTTATTTAGGAAAAAGGAGAAGGAATCAAACAGGTTCAATAGCAAGGGACACAAACCTCCGAAAATAAGAGAAAGAAGAAAAAAGTGGGCAGACAGCTAACAGTATACATGCAGTTTCCCAGCATCTGACCCAAAATCACTGTAATCATTTCCTTGAAAGCGATTCTCACACAGGTAAACAACCTGGTGCGCAGAAATTGTGCGACATCATCACTCACAGTGCTGTGAAAATGCCTTTGTGGTGGACAAAAGCATCGGCTGTCCCACTGACACTTTCACAGCCCTCTGCTTAAAGCTGCACAGGCAGTCGGTGATTCAGGGAACACGTGATCTCAGACACAGCCTCATTCATCTCTGCCCAGTGAAGTCATAGTGATGTCACCAGAAGTCCCTCAGCCCGCCATGAGCGACATCTACACTTAACCCGTCACTGCATGGTGCACGTTAATCAGATTCTATTCTGCTGAGCTGACTTCTCTCCACTTACTGAAAGGCCCTGGGAAGCGCATGGCTGTCCCTTAAAATGAACACCTAGCTTAAAGTTTTTGACTGGGAGCTTTATTGATGAATGCTTCTGACAGACTAAATACAAATAATACAGTATTATATGACAATATTTAAACATGTTAAGAAAGGCTTAGTTGCAGGAATCTGCATTTGTGACGTTCATATAAAGTAATGCCAATCGGGGTATCTTGGTCTCTTGCATGCTGGTATTATCACAGAACTCCTTCTAAGAGGCCATAGGGAGTGCTTTCATTAAAGACAAAGAGGGGGAATGTAAGCAGGAACTTCTACTCACTCTCCTTCTTGGTCGTCAGCTTTCAGATCTGTTGGGTTAAACAAGAAAGAAGGTGTCCAAAAACCACCTGACACTAAGTCACACTAATGCCCCTCTGTCAGAAAAAAAAAAAAAAAAGAAGAAAAATTTGAATGGAAAAATAAGAGTAATACCTTTCTCCTGAATGACTTTGCATACGTGATCTGGTTTATCTGCTAAATGTTTGGTCATCAGGTCACAGCCTGACGCGTCAACCAGGAGGTCACAGTCGAGACAGAGGAGTGTGAACCTGAAGGAAAGACAAGACTTGTAAATTTTTCCACCTCTCTATTTAAATTCAGATGCAAATCAAAAAGCCCTCTTACCTCAATGGAGATACATTTTTCTTCTGATCCATCTTCAACAGTTTGTGTTTGCTGATTGTGCTGTGACATCTAACAACAACAAAAAAAAAAGTGAGTCAAAAACAACAAAGTCATCACTATAAAGTAAACAAACTGGTCCTTACTCACTTTATCATGTGATTCCCAATGGAGGTTTTGCAACTTGTGCTGTAGTTGCACGCGCCACAGTTTGAAACCAATGGGAAATGTGAGAAGAAGCAGTCGATTCTTGCGTTGCACTCGATGCATGTGTAGTTGCCTCCGTCGACGCTGGGAAAACAGAATTGTTCAACCACACAAGCAACACTGAAACTTTCTTACAGTAAATAACTCCTCTCTCTCTGGGCTCAAATCAGACTTTAGAGGCCGCATAAGACAAATGACCTGATCTGTTGTTAGTGACGCAACTTGTTTAAGCAAATCTGCCTATTCATCAAAATATTTTTAGCCAGCCTAATGAGGTGTCGAGAAAATTAATTGAAAACCCAATTAGCCACTTTGCATAATGCTGTGCTTTGATAGCACCCATTAATCCCCCCCCGCCCCGTTGTGAAAATCCTGGATGAGCGGATGTGGGCTCTGTGATCCGGGGCCTCAGAGCTGGATTCACCATATTTGTTTGTTTTTCTTAGATAGAAAAGAAATAAACATGTAATGTTCACTTGATTAAACACGTCATCAAATGTGGCTTTTCTTTACTAAACATTCTCATACAAAAAAGGGCCTCACCGTGCATGTTCACAAATAAACAACTCAAGTACGCAGGGAGCATCTAGCCCCTGTTCATTTGTGGTTCAGTATGCTGATGTTGGAGCAGCACTTTGAAAAAGCTCAGCTACCAACCTGACGTTCTTGAGCGCCGTGTTGTTTTTGGCAGGTGGAGGGCACCGCTTCTTGTTCTGCATCGCCTTGGCCTTCCCTGCTCCGGAGCTGTTGGCTTTAGACTTGGACCAAGTAACTTGAGGTTTGCCTTTGAAATTGGTGACCGTGGATGGTTCTGGACGGACAGTGATGGCAGATCGGCCGGGTGAGATGGGCGCAGTAGAGGACCTGCCAATGAGGGAGGCCCGGATGGTCACCTGTGACGAGTGCAAAGCGAGCAAATACAATTAACATACAAACAAATACAAACCAATTAAGATTTGATTCATGATAAATGACGGACTCCGATACAGCTACTTCACTGCCTCTGACCTTTGTGCCTGCAGGGAGGCCCTCCAGGGCTTTGGGTTTCCTGAAAGTCTTGTGGACCTGAGTCCTGTGCTCCACTTTTTCCTTGTAAGTGAGAAAATTCAGTCTGCATTTTCCACAGCGGTGGATTCCTTTTTTCTGAAAAAGACAAAGAAGACAAACAAAAACACGATCAATGAGCAAGACTAGAGGCTAATGACACCTGTGCTTGCCTGGTATCCACCTTAAAAACAAACTATTTTTATTCTCGTGAATTAAGTAGAAATTGATCCCTCATATCTATCGCCTCTTTAGAGCAGGTGAGCGAGAGCATTTAAGGACGATAAAAAACATCTGAGCTTACTTTGAGCCATCAGTGCTGACAAAAAGGTCAAACTCCAATCATTACAGCAACAGTGGAAGGGTCAGACACACACTGCTTGCGGATAAGTTGCGCCTTTCAGTACTTCTCCTCGCAGCTACCAGCGTGGACTTGATCGTACCTGATGCTTCATGTAGTGCTGCATGTAAATGTGGCTGGTTCTGAGAACTTTGAGGCAGAAGGGACACAGCAGGTCCTTTGTGTTCTCGTGGACACTTCGGAAATGCGTCTCCAAATCCGAGAAGAAAGACGACCTGTAGGTGCACACCTGTCCGATCAGAAAACACAGAAGCAGCGTTAGGGAGAGCTCTCCTCTTGAAACATTACGTCTCACAAAACAAAGGTGACGAGAGATCCACCTGGCAGACGTAAGGCATTTCCCCAGGTTTGTGGTTCCCCTTCATGTGCTCCAGGAGCACCTGCTCAGACTCAAACGCTAGCTCGCATATCTTGCAATTAGCTGCAAACGGGAAGGGAAGAACATTACCAATGGCCAACGAGCATGTGGATGAATGACCGATCCTAATATCTTACTGGAGGATTCGATAGGGCTATGAGCACTCTCGATGTGACACTGCAGCTGGAATGGAGTCATGTACTGTCGGTAGCAGTGGTGGCAGGTCGTGTGGCTTTCCCAGCTCTCACTGTTCTGCTTTTCCAGCTCCAGGTGGTGTTTCATGTGGTTCATGAACCTGCAAGGACACACATAACAGTTCAGCTGGATGACTTGAACCAGAATTGTACTGTGACACAAGACGCTGAAAGCTCAGATTTGAATGAAGACTTCTGGGAATTGAGGCGGTGAGAGAAAAAAATAACTAATAAGTTGTGTTTCACGAAGTGTCTCATGACTGGAGATGTGCAAAATCAAGGACCTTCACTTACAGAAGGATGTTTAATTGTCTTCAATCGATTACCTATCCAAATTCTTCTTTTTTGCCCACCTCTGACTTTAAAATATGAGATTTGCTAATGGTAAACTGTATTTATTTGACTTTACTGACAGCATATTGAACTTGTGATGGACAATCAGAGTATCCCAGTATTACAAACTAATCAAATGAGACTTGATTTAATTTTACAATACAATTCAAGAGACCAGTGTTACAGCTACATAATTTAATGTTAACGGTATTGAAAGGACTGTTTAGTACCCTTCTTTATCGAGTATCAAATGATCAAATCCACATAATTACGTGCAGATGTATTTTGTTGGCTTACAATACAATATCCCGCATTTCCAAAGTCGAAAAACATAAATATATAAACCAACACTTAAGACATTAGGGCCTTAATCTAAAGGAATACTTTGGACTTCAGAGGAAATATAGAGGTTAAAAGAACTTTACATTAAGTAGTGGGGAAGAGATTATTATTAATGGTTTGTGTGCATGCGGCAGTTATGGTCCTGGTCCCAAAGGTTTTTATGATAAACGAGGAATACTCCTCACACCTCACTTTCTAAGCATGTATAATGGCTGTTATAATATGTGCAATTACACAAAGATTTTTGGTTTTCCTAATGATGTAGTGCTCCGTAGCACCTCCACAGCAACCTGCCACTGGCGGCCCTGGTCATGCACGGCCCATTTTTCAGCCTGTACATTGTGCTTCCTCAGCTCCCCTAATAGAAATTTTATGCGGATGAACTATGACCATGACTGAGAGAGCATGGCTGAAGAATAAATGTGTTTCCCCATTAAAAGAAGCTTACAGAAGCTGTTTTTTTTTGCAAAGCTCTGAAGCAAAGTTATTTAATCAAAGGAGCAGTTTTTAGGCTACGTAAACTAACAGTAATTTTTCATCTTTAGGTCCTGTAGGGGAAAAAAAACGGTTCAATGCCATCATCCATCTGAGAGGAGAGGTGAAGTTAGGGCGGTGGAAGGGTATCTGGCAAGAGATTTATCACTATGTGTGCATATTTTCAGACTGCAAACTCTATCAGGGAAACTATTTGATTATTTATAGAAACTCAAGCACTGCAAATTAAACCTAAAAGTAAATAACAAGAGGAAAGCATAAAAATGTCATGATCTTCAGTTTGGCGAATAAACTCAATTCAGGGTTGAAGCTTTTCAAGATTGAAAATGTGCCTATTTCTCTGCTCTTCTCTAAGAGGATCATACCTGATATTGTTCTTGAGAACTTTTAAACAGCTTTGGCATTTGAATGTAGTGTTGGTTTTCGGCGCCCCCCTTTTTTGTTCGTCCCCCTCGAAGCGTCCGTAGTAAAAATCTGCCACGAGCATTATGAGCTTGTTTGAATTCGGGTTTGGGGCTAATGGAGCTGGATTTCCAGTTTTGATACGACATCGCTGAAATACAAAGAGAAACACATTAATAAACCCAACTTCATTTCCTCCGACTCAACTGATTCACATCAAAAGGAAATTAACCCATTAATTTAAACAAAGAGAAACTGCGGGCGGCACGACTTCATCTACTTATCATTTAGTTTTACTTAAGACTAAAATTCAAATGTTTTAACGATACAACTTTACACACCATTACGTGATACTTCTGGGCCTCTTCTGTAGGAAGTTCTTCTTGACATTTGGGGCACTTTTTCTTCAGGATACCATTTTCCACCTTTATAGTGACTTTTGCTGGTTCTACAGAAGAACAGATAGATTTTTTACAATTAATAAGCTATTTCCAAACCCAACAGTATTCTCTGGGGATTAAACTATTTTTTCAAAGAAAATGCTGTTGTGGTACAAACATACGCAAATCAAGCTTCACTTTCTTGGCCACAATTTCACCTCCGAGGTCCGTCGGATCTTGTTTGAGAGCACTTTGTTCTAAAAAAGAAATCCAACACAATAATTTCCAACAATACCAATTCAGCTTAATGTTACATTTGCAGAAAAAACTATTTAAAGAAACAAGAATAGAATCTTTAAGCCAAATGGTTCATGTCTAAAAGCATTCCCCTGTCTAAGTCTGAGAAATGTAACTTTTTCCAGACAATTGTGAAAATTTAGAGAAAGATTGACGACGACTCCTTTTTCTTTAAGAAAAATAATTAAAAATCACCTCTGTTGTTGCTATTCTCCTTAATAGGCATAGACACGGCCAGAAGGGATTGCGAAATGGCGTGATTGGGCTGCAGCTGACCCGACTGTATAGAATACACAGCAGGACTCTGGACATTCGACAGAGTCACCACGTTGTTCCTAATCTGCTGCACTTGAGGCCTGTGGACCACACCGGGCACGACCGTGGCTGAAGAAACCCGCTGAAAAATCGGCTGCTGACCGGCTGAAACACAGGATGGGGGGCAGAGATTAGATATGAAACTTAAAAACGGAGCAAATGGGGGACAAAGATGCACTCCTCACGAGTACAGCACACCCAGATTTACCTGGCACGATTGTAAATGAGGTCCCGGGGGGATACTGGGAACCCAGAGTGGCAATAAGCTCCTTGTTGTTTGTTATTCTTGGAGAAGTGACAATGAAGCCCTGAGATGAGACAAATACGCACTCATCGTTAAAATTTTTTTTTGTATTCTCTTCTTTTCAACCTAAAAATCAAACCGACCTGATTATTAACGATGACAGGCTGCGGCGTCACCGTGGTCAGTTTAGGTGGTGTGGTGCAGACTGTAGTTACAGGGACACTCAGTGGCAGCACTATGGGTGCAGGGCCGGCAGCAGCAGCCTGAGGGGGGGGGGACCTCTTATCTTGTGTCTCTGCACTGCTTTTCTGCGGAGGTTCTGGCTGAGGCTTGCCATCCTTCTGGCTATGAGCTTGAAAGACACAAAAGCAGGGCCAAAGTAAGTATCACATCAAATGACATCTCTTTACACATGAGAAGGCTTTCAGCTCTATGAGCCACAATGGAAGACAAATCACCTGTAAAGGGTTAAAGACACCTGCAATAGAAGTCATTCTGACCATTATAATCAATACCATAAGGTCATGATAGCAAACAAGAATGACTAATCAAACCGTGAAATTCTAAATAAATATGCTTCAATGCTTGTATGAATGTGGTAACTGCACTTCGACATACAGAGCACGCCAACAAAGATAGGCTCGTCGTCATCATCGTCTATCAGGTGAACTTGAGGGACTTGTTTCTGCCATGGCTCCAGCTCCTCCTCCACACACTCCATAAAAAGTTCAGACATTGTGGACCTACAACAGATCAAATTTTGACAACTTCTTTCAACAACTGCCGCAAACAATGATCAAGCATCAATCCCAAAATTCATTATTGAACATGTAAACATAAAACTGACCAGAGGAGATTATTTTATAAGGTTTTTTTCAGATAAGCTCAGATTTTTTAAATAATAAGATGCCTTCAGACTGATCTTAAAACCTTTTACTATTCCATATTTTCAGCTATGGGTCAGTTCAAACAAAAGAATAAGATAATAATCGAGTTGAATAGGACCATTTTACATAAAGATTGGACTTTAAATAATCCTGAGGCTGTAATCCAAGACAATTCTAGTGGTCCTGGAGGAATTTGAATTTTTTTATTTAGTTATTGTGTACTCAAAGCTTCACCAGACACCAGCGCCCCCTTGTTTATGAACAATTCACAGTACCGTAACTTCCTTCATTTGAATGTACATCTTTATGCTAAAAAGGTGCCATCAATGACAGATGCATAAAACAGTGTGAAAGATTTAATATTTTTCAAATTATTATTATTAAACAAAAAGATCAGAGCTGAAACTAATCCCACTTTCATCCAGCAGCTAGCTCGCAGCATAGAGTTAAATACATGGATAATGACACAAAAAGCTCCAGCTAAGTTTAAGGCAAAACACCATTTAATGATTTAAAATGGTTTCTGGCCAACAAGAAAACAACAACTGCATCATCCTACTGTATCTTCAGTCTGCAACAAACTACAAAAACAAATGGCAATGATTTCTCTTCATACACTTTGGCTTTCCTGCTGAAATGCGACAGGTCTTCCACATGAGCTGTTTACACACAGAGGTGTGAAACAATTCAAAGTGACATGAACTTTACACACTGAAAAAGCTCTTCGATAAATACAAGGTAGGAATTTTTCAATCTATGTTTCAATTTCCTTCTGAAGTCAAAACATCAAATTATAACAGAATTATCACGTAATAACATGGCATGAATTCATTAGTTCTTCTGTCTTCATCCATGTTTATAGATTGCTCCATAATACATCTTTAAATGGGGATATTTTTTCTAGGCAGTCAGTCACACCATATGTAACCACCAGGGCAATGCTGGAAAAACTGTTTTTTACAAACCTAAACGGAATACAACCCAAATGAATCAGTAAAGCCTCTGAACAGACCTGCTCAACTGCTTTCCAAGATGGCGACAGCATTGATAACTGATGCTCTTTTCAACACTCTAAACTGACTTAAGTACATTAGTTACAAATCCAGTGCTTTGTAAACCATAATGGCCTCTCATTTTATTAGATACTTATAGATGCCTGTGAAGCGGTACGTAAATTTTAGTAGAAATTTTCCCAGAAAGAAAGAACAATTGAAATTATGCAATATAATTTAAAGATGCTGCTAAAGCTTACAGCTATCTGACGTATAGCTATTTGCTAGGTCCTGATCATTTCAAAACACAAACTACATACAGAAATGGTTGTTTAGTACTTTGAATAGCTTGTAAAGTTCCCTCCCACAAGCTAACTGGGCTAATGTTATGTTAGCCTAGCTGAGGTGAGCAACGCTGTGTGCCATCACCTTCTTTTCATAAGCTGAGGAGCTAAAGCCAACAATCCCATTTCACCTTAAGCTCATACTTGCAAAACACACCCCTTCAGCGTTAGAATCGAAGTCGGCCTTTTACCCTTCTTTATTTTTTTTTAACTAGCGTGCAATTGAGTCGCTACATGCATCGATCATTGGCTATAGATCTATCAAATTAGCCAGCCTCCATTAGCATGCTGGCGCTCTTTGAAGCAGATACGAGACAAAGCCCTGTTTGTGTTTCACATTTACCTCTGTCTCTCCCAATTGCAGGGACAGACTCTTTCAAGATACCGGTTTCGACTCAGTCCTGTGGCCTGAGGACGATGGTAGTCACGCAGTGCGGGTGAACATCTCACAAGAGGAGGGGGAATCTATCCGGCTGGTCCAAGACAACGGAAATGCTCGGTATGTCTGGACCAATCAGGAGCTCGGGAATAGAGTACTTCCCGGTCCCACCGGCGGGTTTTCATCAATTGGGGATGGTATAATCACAGCGATCAGGCAGTCAACCGGTGTAAATCTCAGAGTTTTATGTCCGCCAACTTAGTTTAGTGTCTGGTGCTGTAACGCATCATCAGAGCTGCTCACCCTAAAAAACAAAGGATGTGATTCTACAAACTGAGGCCAAAACGGCCAAACTGAACACCCTTAAAATAACGAGTGCCAACATACGAAATAATATGAGCAGAATTACTCTTTTCCAAGGTTTTCAACTTGCACAGCCACACAGAGTGCAATTGTATAGCTGTGTATATATATTTATGGGACGTGCGGTCAGGGGAGGCAGAGCCTCACCGGTCATCATCACAAGACAAAACATGCGATAACATATTAATATTTGTCCACTGATCTTTATGTATGACTAATTGCGAACATTTTAATTGTCAAAATAACTGAAATTGCACATTTCCTGTTGAAATACGGGGTGAAACGTGAGGTGCGGCAGCAAGGAGCCGAGCTGAACCTCTGATTGGGCAATCCATCCCAAAGTGGGCTGTTGGTGTCTGTCGGCGTATCGCTGCATGTCACCAATATACAAGGATTGGACAATGAAACTGAGAACACCTGGTTTTGGCCCACAATACTTTATTTGATACGAAGTCTGAAAACCTGCAGTCGTGTTTTCCTGCCATTTCTCAACAGTAATGTTGATGCAGAAGGTGGAGATGATCAAGACTTTCTTTTTTTTCTAAGTTTGCAGAGTCAGGGTCCTGTTAGTGGGAGGGCTGCTTGTGCGGACACTGTGGCTGTGCAGATAAGGATGAGTGTCTATCTGTGAGGGGTCTGGCGGAGGACCTTGTATTGGAAAAACCTTCCATGTGAATGTGTGTGAGGCAGGAACACCTGCATGCCAAGTGAACAACAGTGTGGAAGAAGCAGAGACGTGATAATGTAAAATGGCACATTTCATATCTCACCAACTGGTGAAAAATCAATGCGGGATGCCTGGAAGAATTCCAAATGAAATGTGAATCAATGCCATCTCCAGCAATGTGTATTGGGATAACTTGATGTCTTTAGCACAAATTATTTAGATATATATTTCTCTCTCTTTATTTTCATTAGAAAAGGTTTAACATTGATTTAAGTTGTATGGGTTTCATTGTTCTTTGCTACTCTTGAGCCTTCAATAGCTGTACCAGGAAAACATTCTCGTAAAGGCTTTTTTAGAAACATTTGCACACAATAAATAATTCCAAACATCTTTCTGTCCCATGAAAATGACCATACCTAAATGTTAGTCATCCTACTGGTTAGTGTGTGTGCTGATGAATATGCTGAAAGCAAAAGTAGAGAACAGAACTGGGCTCAGCATCAGTCAGAAAAGCAGTGGCAAGCTTTGTAATATCTAATTAGTGCAATGTAATGTGGAGTTGTTTTATGTTTACAATTGTTAATATTTGTGCTGAATGTTGTATTTGAGAAAAACCCCTGACAAGCACTCTGAGTCAGACAGAGTCTGACTCAAAGTGCTGAGATTTTAAATGTTTGTACAAGGACAGAAATATATTCAACACGTAGCTACCGGGATACCGGGATACCGGGATACCGGGATACCGGTGCCGGGGTCCGGTAGGGGGCTACAGGTAGGGGATGCCGAGTGCCACGTACGTACTTATTGTTAGGGAAATCAATATATGTATAATCACTTTCCTAATTTCTCTCTGGTAACTTTCCACATCACTTTGAATTCATTCCTGGAAGACAAGGGGGCCAATATTGTAAAGTGAAACATTTTCCCATTACAGTTCAGTGTAAGACTTCTGCTTCTTAATTGCTCAGAGCATCCATCCTTTGTTAAATTATTTCAGCAACAGAAATTCAGGGTTGCTGACAAATCACTTTTTTGTGGAATCTCAGGATCCTTAATTGTCATCTATTGACATTATTATTACTACATTGAACACAATAATATATGAATTCTTATTTCATTTTATGGTGTCCATCACAAACTTCATAATCAATGTGAGAGGATTTGAATAAAGTAAATTGCAAATATCTATTCGTAAAAACAGTAGATCGGTAGTCATGAACAAAAATAAGTTTGATGAGTCGAGAAGTAAGTTTGATCCTGTAGAACATCCGTTTTGAATTTACCATAAAATGAATGACATATTTCCATCTCTGACTGAGGTGAAATGAAACTGAAAGACTGTTTTTGACTGTAATGTGACTTTATTTGTCCTGAAAAAGAGGTGAGCTGCTCTCAGACTGCAGTTCCATCTATCAGATGACTGATACTGAGAATAATTTTCATTTTATCCTTTGGTGAGACTGATCTATCAAATCCACATGAAGTAGCATCAAACTGCATGGAACCATTTGTGTTTTGTGATGCAATGCAAGTTCAAGAAGAATCAAAACTAAAGAAATTATGTAAATTATGTACAATTTCACCTAAAACAAAACAAATTACCAATGTTATGTAATTACCAAGTATGGAGGTGCATTAACACCAGACTATCCCTATTGAAGGAAAAATAAAAAGTCCTTACCACAATTTCTTAGTCCTCTAGCAGGTGAGGCTTGATTAACTTCATCCAGATATCTTAATATGATTTGTGTGAATAAATATAGAAACAGGAGTTCAAAGTATATATTTTTTATAACATAATATGCATGGAATTGTCTTCATGTGAGTATGTGGTAAGATTGTATTTTTAAAAAGTACCTAAAGCGCAGACCCATTTTATGACATTCTGTGATAAAGATGTCTGTTAAGAAATGGTACAGGGATTTCATAAACAAAACTAATTTAATTTATTTGGAGCATCAGTAACCTATGTATCAACATGAAATTACCAAAGAAGGAACAGTTTGTGCGTCCTTTTTTTTAAACTCAATATGTCCTCAAAATAACTTGAAAAGTTATGAGATTTCCTGAGGTCAAGTGGATCTTATTATTCTATCACACTTCAATCAACATGTGCAAACATTTTGTCAAGAACATTGCTCTGTGTATGATGCATCTGTGTAACCGTTCTTGATAAACTTCTCACTTCTTGGACACATTTGCAAAAATAGTCTTATATCAACTTATTTCCTGAAATGATTATGACCATAGGAATGAGATACCCCCCGTGACCCCATTAGGAAATAAGCCGTAACGAAAATTAATGGACGGATGGATGGATTAAATACCTTAATAATTATTAACTATCCTAACTCTTCCCCAAACCTTTATACCCCCTCTACTACTTTACTATTCTACACTTTCCTCTATCTCTTTGCTGTCACCACTGATTCTGACTAGGGATTTTCCTCTTAAGAACTTATTGTCAAATTGGTGATAACTGTAACATCGTGTCTACTTTGTAAGTTGCTATGGATAAAAGCGTCTGCTAAATGCATAAACATAATTATGGAATAGGTATACTTTCAGAAAATTTCAAAGGTATTAATGTACTGTGAAATATTTTAGAAATAATTTTATTCAGTAAGTCATATTCATTAGAAAATATCCATTGAATACTGATGATAGAAATATAAAATGACTGTTTTTAACCTGCTTTTTCAGGATGTTTTCTCTGAGTGGGGGCCATCTGGAGAAGTTTGGGCAATCTGACTTTGTCCAACAGGTGGCAGTCTGGAATTAATAATGTAATATAGATTTGCCTCCCACATGTTCACCACAACTCAAAGATAAAAGAAATTATTTCCTATGCATGACATTTTGGTTTTGATTCACCTTCTTTGCATGTCAAAACATGACATAAAGTGAACCAAAGGACATGACAAAAAGCTGAAGATTGATGGAAACTAAGCAGTTTCCTCTGAGCAATATGTTTAGAGGTATTTTTATAGTTGAATATTGGAGAGTTTTGGTATTCCCCTGCTTTCCTCAGAAAGAACACACATTTCAAGTATCTGCTATAATCTGCAGCTATCCTGTTGTTGCTTAATGTAAGTTTCATTTTCACTGAGAATAGAAAATGTGTGTTGACGTATGTTTAAGTTATTTTCTCTCTTGGTCCCACATTATCTGTCTGCAACATTGTAAGTACAATCTGAAAAGCCTCCATATTTAAAATAACCAGTAAAGCGTCTTTTGGATATCTCCCAGACTTCTCTATAGTTTCAAATTTGCAGCATTCAGTGTCATTAATTGGCATAAATTAAAAACAAATTTCAGAACCGCTATAATAAGAATCCAACATTCGAGCAAATCATAATTACATTCAAAAGACAGCAAATGTCTTCTTTCCTGTATGCTCCATGACTAATTTTGTACCAGGATGAACAACCTAAACCCAACTCCACAGTTTCATATCTAGACTTGTTGCAGTTCCTTTAGTTTCTCCAGCACACTTGAAAGTGAAGGCTGATGTGAGGAGCTTTGAACAGTCACCAAACATTACATACTTCAGCTTTGATCTCAACATGGCTACAAGATATTAACGTTGGGGCCCTTGTGAAGGTCACATCTGCTGCATGAGGCTTCTCGTCCTTGAGGAGTGTTCTTCATTACTAATGTACTCTAGGTATTTGTACAGAATTTTGCAACAACTAAAAACAAACACTCACCCACCCCTCATCATGGAGCTCACCCCTATTCTAAAATGGGCCATTTTCCTCTGTCTGATGTCGATTTAGTTTGAATGAATCGGAGTGAACTGGGCCAAACGAGTTGGTGGTTCTGGGATTAAGTTTACTGAGGCTTAAGGTAGAAAAAGATTTTTATAAGAAAACATCTAGACTGGATGGGAGTGGTAACCCCTTGTGATGCACCAACACCCCTGCTTCCTCCTCCACATTCAAATAAGGGTTTTAAGATGCCTTCCTCTGCTATTTCATACACAGTCTTTAAAAGTTGTACACAGAAAAAACAAAAAACAAGATCAATTGTTAAAAGAATGGAAAAATAAACATGAAAATATAAAAGCAAACGTTCTATCTCTATGGTTTTACTTTGCTTTCAGGATTTTTTTCACAGGTAGTCTTACATGTTCACTGTGAAGTTAATAAAACCTGCAAGTAAATCCTCTTCCCCCCAAAGAAATTCTACCATGGTCTCACCTTTCACTCAATATGTTTTCCGTCCAGTTTAATACATCTTTAATTGTTTTCTCTATTAATTTATTTACCCTAGTTTTTGTTACAGATTAGCTTTGTTTTGTGACACAGTCCAAAGACACGCAGCAAACATTCATATCTAAGACTGTGGGGAGGACTTAGGTTCATTTAGCTCACTGAAACAGATTTGAACTTCTTGATTGCAAACTGTGATTTCTCAACATTTACATTCAATATGAAACAAAGATTGCAGTTAGCTTCAAACACAGAGAACCTAACTAACCCACCATGTCTGCCCCAAACCCTCATGCTTTGTTAAAATGAAGTTTCTTACACCTTCCTCTTTCAGTCAGGGTTTCAGTCAAAGCTCACCTCGTGCAACGTCATTCAGTTTAACACTAACACCCAACTGGATTTTCATTGAAATGCATTCTCTAAAAAAACAACCACCCTCTTAAGGGAGTTAAATAAAAGGTGAAAACGTTAAAAAAAGAAAAGAAACTGTCACAAAAGTGTTTTGAACTTATTTTAGAAACTAAAATTTAATGTTGAGAGACCAATGCCTCACCTATGTTCATTGACAGAAAACCAATCAAATGTTCTACATGACTGATTCAGAACCAGATATTTTAACAGGGTTAAAAAGGCATTTTGTTAAAAAGTAAAGGTTAAAAAAACAAAACCAGATCAAACAACTTGTCAGGGAAGCTTAGGTGAGCGTTGCGTTTCTCACATTTCTTTCTGAAATCGACTTTCACTGCTTACACCTCATCCTTCACACAACAAAAACGGCAAAGTCTTAAAATTAGTCTTTAATTGAATCACTGAAATGCACGTGTGAATGATGGAATGCAAAAGTTACACCTCATCTTTGTTTGCAGTTTAATCCTCAACGTGGCCACCATAATTATGAATGCATGCCATGCTTCTGGGCTCAGAAGTCTGCAAAGACTGATGGGTCTTATTGAAATCTTCCACTAGAAATATAAAAATCGCCAAAAGAATCTGAATTAAGTGCATAGTTTTGTAGTTTATGCATTGGTACACTACTTAGTGACCTGAAAAGTGTAGAGGTGGGCAAAACTACAAAACCATTTGGTGACTTTGAAAACAAATCTCCAATTTTTGTCACCAAGCAAATGGAAAGTGAATGGTAAACTGTAAGATCTTTGATTGTGTTATGCATTGGAACTTGAACTCTACATTGTTTAATTAAAGTGGAATCTACCATACTTTAAGCACTAGTCCTTGGAAAACGTGTGATGTAACATCCAAATAAAAGCAAAAAACGAGAGGCACATTACTCCTCACTGAGCTCGATGTCTTCATTTATGACACCTCCTGCCTTTGCTATTAACCCAACTTGACCTCTGCGCGGAAGGAAAAGTAGTTCCAATATGAGCATGAACGCGCTGCAGAGTTTAGCCTTGCGGAATATATCGCTAAAGACCGTTTAGTATTTTGTATTTTCGTCACTTCATGTTAAATGCTGTTTTGTCTGCACATAACAAGCCTTTCATGTTAACTATGTAAAATAACGCTACCAAAGTTACAACCTTGGTGTGGACCCCGTGTTTCACCTGCAGACAAACGAAATCCCAATTTAATGTCTTTGACATTTCTCATCCATACCGGTTTTAAATTAGATGAGGGATATTCATTCACCTTCCAGCAGGTTTTTATCTATTATATTCACGACGGCTGAAATAATTGCTTAAAAAACGAGACTAAGAGGGAAAACCAATGTTTAGATATCATTATCAAGCAAATCATTGAACTAGTTTATTCGTAATGTTTTGGTTTAACTGCGTTTCCCAAAGTAGTTACATATTTGTAATATATGATATGTCTAACAAACTATGACTTATTAAAACAAAGCCGTTATAGATGGTAAAAATGACCTTTTATTCTTCTCAACCTACATTTCACATGGCAAAACAGACATTGATAGTTACATTACTCTCAATTTTCAAAAACGTTCCTCTTTTTGGTGAGTGTAGTTGATATCTGATTTACGACTGTTTTTTCTGTATGGTTTTAACTAGCTTTTTGGTCATTCGTTAATGATACTTTGTTTTAGCATTTCCATGCAAACAGGTAAGGATGACAGTAAGTAAATGGCTAGTTTTTAAATACCGCCTGATTTCCGCCGGCCGGAGTAGCGCTTCCGGTTTTCACTTTTTAAAGTAAGAGTTAACATCCCAACCCAATGTGCCGTTGGAAACATTTTTGGCCGTGTTTGACATCAGTTGAAAACAACTTTGGGACATTATTCAAGCTCCCTGCTTTCCACATGGACATTTAACTAAAAGGAAAACTATCAATGAAATTACTTTTGGCACAAAAAAGGAGGAACTCAGCAAAGAAACCAAACATTTTTAACAATAACCAAAATCTTTATCTTATTTCAATGGATGTGATTCCTGGAAGCTAAACCAGGAACACATATAGTTTAGTGCTGCCATTTAAAGATAAAACGTTTTACCAAAGGGGTGTGAATAATCTGAGCAACATTTACTGTACAAAAGTAGGTTTTGCCAAAGTTTATGCAGTTCGTGAGGTTCAGAGACCCTTTGATTTGTCTCAGCAAACGGTCAAATCAATTTAAGTGAATATGAGATAGTGTTGCTCACGTGATAAGCCTGTGGTACTCTACCGAGTTGGCCATTCGTTATTGTCAATGCTATCCTTTAAATTACACTGGAAAGATGAACCAATGAAGTGTCGTAAAAAATAATGGGGCAATGGTTTAATGATGTAACAGATTTAGCGGTAAGATAGGTATGTTATCTTTCCTATTTTGGTATGCAACATTTCAGTGGGGTTTCGGTGCACTGAGGTTTCGCGGAGAGCAGGCCCGGGGTGTGTGTGTGTGTGTGTGTGTGTGTGGGGGGGGGGGGGGGGGGATCAGTGTGAGGCAGGACAGCGCGTGCCGACTCCCGCAGCATCTCCCGCTGTGTGGGACCAGCGCCGTGCTCGGCGGAGGGATACAATAACCACTGTCATCGTTGTGCTGAGGCTTTTGCAAAGCAAAAATGTCTGCCTAAGGGAAACTCGTAACTGATATATATAGAGGATTTTATCCCTCGTGTTGTTGTTTAAGCCCACATTTCGCTATTTGGAGGCGTTTTGTCTGCCAGTGGCCGTTCACCAGATCACCCTAGTCGGGATTTGAATCGGAAAACAGGTAAGATATGGGTGGGAGTTTGCCAGAAGCTTTCGGACCCGTGAAAGAAGTTGGGAGTTGAGAGAGACCATCATTGCGTTTTGTTTTCTGCAAGCGGAGACTGAGGTTGTCACTTGCAGTATTTGTTTGCCTGTGTTGCCCGTCTCAAACCGGTCTGAACTTTACGTTTGAGTGCCTGGACTGTCCTCCCCGCACTACTGCCCACAAAGACTAAACCCGCCGCCGTTGCCTGCAGCTCGCTAGCTGTTTCAAACCCACATGAACGAGTTACTGCAGCTAGCGCTAGCCGGCTAGCTCCGTAACGTTAGGTGCCACCAGCAAGCCACCGGCCGACGTGCGTGGAAAAACGAGCTTCATAAATCACTGACACCGACACGGGCCGTGACAGCCTAGTCGGCGGCTCTCGTAGGTGTCTGCCCCGTGTGATGCGGCGTTATTATTCCAGAGTCACAGTCACACGGTTCCTGCACTAACCGATGCTGCGGCTCGCGCTTTTACACGCGCAGACATCCTTTCAGAGCGCTCACATCCACGCGCTGACCTCTCCTCATCAGCCCGTGGAGGAGAAATAAAAACTTACGGTGTGCCAACAAAATGACATTCTTCATTTGGTTACTTTTAATCCGCCTGCTGTGTCAGTTTCCCCAAATGATAGAAACCCAGTGCCAACTTTACTTGACAGCGCTGTTCTTTATACAGCATCCATAACAAATGCCTCCCGTGGCAGTCATTTCCTGTGGAACCGGTCCCCGCTGTTAATGTGAGACCTGATGGACTGTGTCTCTGTGTGTTTTTTTTCTTCCAGTTTTCTAGATCGCCAGGATGAATCCTCAGCAGCGGATTGCCGCTCTCGGAACTGACAAGGAATTAAGTGACCTGCTGGATTTCAGTGCGGTAGGATTCACTGTTTTTTCAGCCTTACCTGTTGGTGCATTTCAGCCCTCAAAGCTCAGAGATGTGGGGATCAAACGGACCACACCACCACAAACATATACATTCTTATTACTGTTCACTTATGTGATTTTGCAAGTATGGCTTTTATGATCATATCATTGTCTAGTAGACCATTAACACTAGTGCCATTAGTGCCATAAACGTCCATCTCAGGTCATTTTATGGCACTGTCAGTTTGAATATGGTTTGATAATGCTCTTGAAATTGCACTAAAAGACTACAGTTGCTAGATGAGGTACAGAAATGTCTTAATGTAGGCTCAGTTTTAGTTTAAAGTGTCACTTGTCTTTTCAAATCCTAAAGCAAATGTTAGCTGGTGGATCCATAATTCTCATTTGATTGGTATTTGCATTTTAGACTACCAGCTTTATGCTGCAGATTTTTTCATGGAGTGCATTTTGGGCGTTTCTTCGTCATGTGCCCTTAGGTGCTTATGTTCCCCTTATTTGGCTTGGTTTCTCCTATTTGGTCTAGCAGATTTTCCTCTTAAAGCTGTCAGTCCAATGTTTAAAGCACCTCCTGATTAATTGCAGGCAGTGCTAATTACTCAGAAAATGCCATTAAAATATACCTGATGAAGGACAATCTACAAGATAATGGGGTTGAATTTCTATCCACGATCATATATGCAAATATATGATTTCTGGCAAGTTCACCCAACAGTGTTTATACAGGTGAAGAGAGATTGTTTGGTGTTATAAATGATTCATGATTGCAGTAACATTAATATGTCATAAACCATTAGCTGTCTGTCTGATTGCAGCTGATTAGCTTAATGTCTGCTTTTACACAGCACAGTCTTTGCTGAACCTGTTTCTTATGTGTCAATATTCCCCTCCTCAGATGTTCTCTCCACCTGTAGGGGGAGGGAAGAACAGGCCAACCACACTTGGAAGCAGTCAGTTCAGTGCATCAGGTAGGACCTAATCCCTCAAACCTCAGTGTGAAAACCCTCTGATGTGTGCTATTTCTTTACTCCTACACATGCAGATCAATAGTTTCCTGTCCTCTACTGTTGTTTGAGTAGTCTGTGGGCTTATTTGTGAATGGGTGCTGAAGGAAACATGTCTTAGTTTACAGTCTTGGATGTAATTCCTCTCCCTGCTCTGTGTGATGCCTGTGCATGCTCTTCACATCTGGTGCTTGAAACCTGAGCTCTCCACCTGGAATTGTGGAGCGGCGCTGCAGTAAAGATGTCGAACAAAGCACAGTTTAGGCCACAGACATGTGTAAATGTTTTATTGATCTGATTACATTATGGTGTAGTGCGGTGAATGTTAATCACGTTTTGTGTTCCTGTCGGATGCATGAATAATGCATTCAGCAGGCCTGTTTTGGCTGTTATGATCAGGTGTTGTCAAGTGCAGGAAATGTTCACAGCGACAATTATTGGAGAGGATTTGCTGGGAGGTGTGGTGAAGAAAAATTTGTGTCAGTATTCCCGGGTGGGAGAGCTGTAAGTGAGATGCAGTTCAGTTGAATGAAGTGATGAGATGTGTTCTTAAATATTTCTTCTGTACTGGCTTTCTTTTCCGTGAGAAAGACATGCATTGGAATTGCTCCACCCTATTGAAAGGCTGTCTCACACACACATTCACTGTTTTTCCCCCTTTATATGAGCATTGAAATGATCTCATGGTTTGGTTCAGATCGCTTGCTTCTGGATTGCTTCCTATGACTATAAATGCTAGAGGACATTAATCTGAAGCACATCTATTGTCTGATGTGCCACTAGAGAAAGTCAACAATCAAGCATTATGTTTCCTGAAAGCATGTCTTGTGTGCGTCCACAAAGCCTCGTTGTCGTCAGTTATCTGGGAAACGAAAGACACACATTGAGTTGGAGTGACAGAAAAACAACAACAGAGCTGTCACACATGAACTGTGGAGCTGTGAGGGTGACTTTTATAATACCTAATCATTCAAGTGGGAAGGATGTTGTTTGTGTGCACTCTTCAGTAACACAAATAACAAAGAAGCTGGTATAATTTGCGCTGGAATTTAAAGTAAATGCACATCTTCTTACATGTGCACCCTATACACAGTTTTCGTCCCATATATGTTTTAACTGTGGTTGACAAGTGTCTCGACCAGTCTGAGTATCCATTTATGAAGTTTGATTGTTTTTTAGAAGAACTTGCAGTTTATTGTAGTACACATAGCGAGGGTGTTCGCTCTGAGACAGAGGGCATAACTCTGCCTTACGACGACGCAACACCGTGGGCATCGTGGGCTGAGCCATCTATAAGCCATGCACTCTCTGACTTCCTAAAAAGACCAATGCCAGCAACAATTTTTTTGTTGTTGGAACAAAAAAGAAGTGGAGCCTGTCAGGAGTCCAGAGGGCTGTGTGTTACAGCAGAGCTCTTTGTCAATGGTGTGGGATGTCTGATGACAAACTTCATCATTTGGAAACCATTGATTATGCCATCTGGATAACAAAAATGGTACGAAGTTTGCAAAAACTTTTTTTTTTGTCAGAAATAACGACTAAATTATGACTTGAGTTTTTATTGTTTTATTTGTAATCTATAATGGAGAATATTTTGATCTCTGGTCAAAAATATGTGCGTGTATCATGTTCACATGTTTTGTTTTTGTCAGTTATCCTGGTGCTTAAAAAAGGATTCATAACCTGATTACTTTTTGTTTCCTGATATTCCTGTTCCATTTTTGAAGATGACAGATGATGTGGATGCATTTAAGGGAAGTGTGGATGATGAGGATCTGTTTGGGTTTCATTAAGTCACACTTTGTAGGCTAGAATGACTGAATGGAAAAAGCACAATCTAAATAATATAAAATTGTGTTAGTTTAGCTTTTTTTTTGTAACATAGAGGAAATATTTTGTTTTTATTTATATATATATATATATTCTGAGTGTGTTAATGATTCAAAAGCAACCAAATACATTCAATCCGTGTGTTTCGGCAGCACTTTACCTCTGGAGTGGCTCCTGATTTCAGGAGGCTAAAATTAGACTGAATTTGAATACATTTTGATTGAACTATTCCTCTACTGAGGGCGTGCATTGGGTAAATCCCTCCTCCCTTCAGCCTACAGGCAGAGCTCACATCTCTCAGATCCTCAAGGTGGAGGAAGAGGCACCTATATAAGTGATGGTGAACTTAAGGCAAGTGAGTGTGCAGACACAAGTGTGGAAATTGCAGGGAATGAGGGTTTGGATTATTGCATCTCAGCTGGGCATTGCCAGATAATTGAGGTAGAGTGGGACAGGCGAGACTCTTCAAAAGTGTGCCAGAGAAAGATGGATTGAGGGAAAAAATAGCCAAAGTGGCTCTGACAGAGATTCATAATTTCTCCCCTCCAGCTGTGTTGAGGATGCAAATCTGATGAGGCCATTGACTCTTTAGCGGGCTGTGAATGGCTGTTGTGAAATGGGTAATTTTTATTTAGTGCCGTACAGTAGTACATTTCTCGGCCGTGACTAGCTGCTGGTTGGTTTGTGAAGCCATATGGATATTTTTCACTGCTGACCGCAGCCACACAGAGCATCACTGGTACCTCAGTTTGTGTTCAGATTGGGGCTTAAAACAAAGAAGTCACCACAAATCAATCCTAACAACCATCCATCCATCCATCCATTATCAATGCCGCTTATTCCCTGATGGGGTCGCGGGGGGAACTGGAGCCTATCCCAGTTGTCTACGGGCGAGAGGCAGGGTACACCCTGGACAGTCCGCCAGTCCATCGCAGGGCCACACACAGGACATACAAGGACAAACAACCACTCACACTCTCATTCACACCTAAGGGCAATTTCCCCAATCTCCAATCAACCTAACATGCATGTTTTTGGACTGTGGGAGGAAGCCGGAGAACCCGGAGAGAACCCACGCAGACACAGGGAGAACATGCAAACTCCACCCAGAAGGGCCCTGGTTCCCCCGGGATTCAAACCCAGAACCCTCTTGCTGGGAGGCGACAGTGCTAACCACCACACCACCGTGCCGCCCCTAACAACCATCAGATCATATATTGGAAGTTACTCATTAACAGAATTAAAATTAAATTCCTTCACCTGAACATATTAGACAGATCTGTTGGAAGAAGACTGATTCAGTCATAGGGAAGGATTTGATTTTTTTAATGCTAGATGCAAACTTCAGAATTGTCACCATTTTCCGCTTTTCCCCGCCTACAACAATTGATAATAATTGAGAGGCGAACCATGTGTGGAATCTGTTTCAAAAGCAGTTCAGATTGAGGCTGATAAGTCTTCTTACTTGGTAATGTCCGAACTTTCAGGTTGCAGTGTGAACAGTCTGCCCCATAGATCAGCCTTGAGATATAGAAAGAGTCATCACTTGGATAGAATATTTGTCAAGTCAGTTGCTGTCGTGCAAGATCCCATTGTGTCTTAGCCGTTAGTGTCACTTGATGTGTGGCTGTTTTCAAACAGAGGTGTTTTCACTAGATGTGTTTTCTGGTTTTATTCATATTTGAAGATGTTGTGGAGGTGAATCCTGACTGGATTATTGTAAGAAACAAACACCCTGGTTGGTATTGGGATTTCTTTGGGCATAGACGCGTAACTGGTTTGTTTGAGCATTTCATTCCACTGAAGGAGAGGTATAAAACCAAAGGGGTCTGTCCTCCCTAACTGTATTATTACTCTGTGCTTTCCAAAACTCCATCTGTTAATTCCAGGTCTCAGCCTTTTCAGGAATGCCCCTTTAGAAGGACCGGTGGTGCTTTTTAACCGAGAGCTTTTTGGGGTTGCTTTTGAGACACGTGTCTGGTGAAAACATAAGCATTGTCTTGTGTAGGAGTGGTCAGCTCTTTGGACCCTGTTTCTGGCACTCTGTGATGACAGTTTGCTGTAACTCTCAAGGATTTTTGAACCTGTTATAGAGCAGTAGAGATTTTGCTTAAAGAATAAAAAGGGGTTATTATCCAGGTTAAATCAGCCCTTGTCTTTGTATGTAGGGATAATTCAATTTCTTTGGGTTCACAGGAGCCTTGCCATTATTTGTTCAGAGGATGAGATTAATAAAAATATTTAATGACACACATTTTTCATGTGTTTCAAGATGCCAGAAAGACTGTGAGCTTTTTTCCCCACCCTTTTGTGCTCAAATTTACAGCCAACTGTTTTTTGAGTGACAGGAGGAATTCAGTCCTCGAATAGGATTAAATGGATTTCTCAATCAAACTCAGCTGTCCATAGAAGAAGCAGAGCTGTGCGTCTGAGTGGATTTAATGATGTTTAAGAGTCTCTTAATAGTGGGAGAATATAAAATTATCTGTTGGGTTTTTTGCTTTTTGTTCTACACTGCATGTCTTCAGAGACAGTCTTTAAATGTTTAGTATTTTTTCTTTTGCAGACATGTGTGTGTGATTTAACTATTCAAGATTATGGCTTTGCTTTTTCAGTAGAAATATCTCCAAAGGCTATACAGCCTTTAGCCATTTTAAAACTGTTTTGTCACACAGCTTCTCGCCATTTATCGAATACTTTTTGAGAATTAATTTTTTCTGTTTCTGTTGCTCTGATGAAAATAAAAAGTTTACAAATGACAGCAACGGTGACGATACAGAGGTGTGATTAGATGGCATTAGTTTGATTGCCTTTTTACAGAAAAATCAATCATCATAAATGAGAAAATTAGGTCTGCTTAGATTGTTTTTGACCAGCTGACATTTATTGTCCTCCAGAGCGATACTTCAGCAATCAGAAATATTTAGAGTCCCTTGAATGAAACCCTTTTACTCACTTGTAGAGAAAAAAACCCCTCAATATTTCTGTTGGATGACTTCTCAATGAATCAGGAGTTTGGGGAAGGTGCAGCTGTTTATGAATGGCCCAGCAGAGACCCTAATAAAGAAATAGTCAGTTATGATAGCCAGCCTCTGTGTTTACTCTGTCAGCCCTCCATTACAATGTTCCCAACACTGGTTCTCAACATCCAAAACATTTTGCATTAAACTTTGTTCAAAAGTCATGAAGCACACTCAGCTTTCTCTGTTTACAGTCTTCTGCTCTTTTGGTCACATTTGGGACTGCCCACTTATTTGTAAGATTTTGAAGGCACACTTTATGTTTGTATGTCTTTGTTTACTGTAAAAAGAGTCAGTTATCTGGTGTAGGATTTTAAGCACACTATTAAAAATGGGTTCTTGTCATTCATTAGGTTTTAATTGAGCAGTGTACATGTGCATCTGTCCTTTAATAGCATGTATGAAGGATTAATCTCACTGTGTTAGCTGTCTGTGCATTGAAAAGAGAAGATTCCCCAGAGCCATTGTAGGAGATGGTAATTAAGACAAGATGACAGCCATCGGACCAGAGGGCACTGACCCGTCAGTGTTAAAGGCCTCAGTTGGCTTGATGTTAGTATAGTTACATTACCCTCATTATTAAAGCAATTATCCAATCAGTTACTGCTCTGTGTAAAAGTAAGCACCTTTTAGTACCAAGATTTAAACTGTGAGAATATATGTCCCACCACAGCATTGAATCCGGTTGAGGTCTGTACTTTTACTGAGTCATTATGAAACCTAGATTGTTTTCTTTTTTCTGACACTCATGCTGTAGGTTTTCTGGTGAAATGGGTCGTTTCAGCCAAACTTTAGCGGATGAACAGATGGTCACACTTCTGACTTTAACATACTTTGACGTAAAAAGGAGTCAGAGTGGACACGGTGCCTGCAAATAGTCTGTGTTATTGGCCCTCCACCAGGGGTAAGTTTGGTTATCACCAAGACGTGGCCAACCAGACATCTCCCCTTTGATCTCCTCTGTCTGAAGGACATTGTTCTCAAAATCTTTGGGTTTCTCCAGCTTATCTTTACATTTCGAAGCCTTTCTGCCATGTTGTTTTTGGAGAGATGCCACCTCTGAACAACTCATTCAAAGAAGTCATGCTTGCTAAGTCGTTTTCTTCTAACACTGTATGTAACTTGAGTAATTAGCACGTTAAGCAAAGCTCGTAAAGTTTAAAATGTTGTGGCAAAGTTTGAAATGGGTAAAGATCAGGCACTGTTAGTATAGCTAGTGTTCTTCACTTTTTGAAAACAGTGATGGACCAAATTGTTTGGACATATCCTAAAACTCTTCTCAAATTTTTCCTCTTAGAACACGGCTGATGTCTTTCCTCCCATTCTTTTGTCATGTTTAAACACCTAAATGCTGTTTTTATAGGGGTGCTGATAATAAACCCATCAGGTTAACTCTGACCAATAGCACTTCACAACCATTTAAACACTTAATTTCTATCAAATTTGAAGAATTTACAAGGTTTCTTTCTGGCACAGGTCTTTTGGCTTAGTTTTGTTTATTACATCATCATAAAACAACATTTATCTGCTAATTTTATAAGTACACAGCTATTTATGTGAAAAAAGTCACGCTGAAAGTGAGAACAAATTAACCAAGTAGTTTTTCCATAAAGCCACAGAAGAAGAGGAAATGAATCTAGTGTGCACAGGCCTTGTTTGTTAGGATGAAACTTATCTAAGGCTCTGCTCAACAGAGCATGATTTCTGGTTAGAGAAATGCCACTGACTTTCTGGTTAAGTCTATAATTAGATTTTCAAGCTTCTTATGAGAGTTATATGCAGAAAGGTGGTGGAAAATGGCCTGATGATGATAACCGTCCCCAAAGATACCTATTGGCGTTTAGGCCAACATTGATCAGTGTAACATGTTCTGTGCAATTCAGCTGTACAGTTTGTGAGTTTGTTTTGGAAGAGTGACCGCGGCAATCCATGAAAAGTGCTACTCAGTTTTATGAAATCACAAGGCATTAAACTCATGCCTCACATCTAGCGACTTGCTTAGCTTTCCTTTGATTTGTGCCGCACACCATTGATCTGTTTGAATC
Source organism: Menidia beryllina (assembly GCA_013363375.1). Lineage (NCBI taxonomy): Eukaryota > Metazoa > Chordata > Actinopteri > Atheriniformes > Atherinopsidae > Menidia > Menidia beryllina. The sequence continues at coordinate 7,470,111 of JABUIW010000020.1, forward strand.
TTCATTTTTTCCTTGTGTATAATTAACTTTTTCTTCGAATAACAGAAGGGAACAAACAACTTTGATAAAACAGAGACCTCCTGGTGAAACTTAGTAACACTGATGAATTTTATTCATTGGCCACAAAATTGTTTTTTTTTTTAAGGCATCCACATATTTTCTGATACTCCTTATTTGAAATTGAAAATGAACAAATGGTATTACAATTTACTCAGACAGATGGAATTACAACAGGGACAATCAATAAGTTAAAAACATTTTGCTGTTTTCCTGGCTCTGCAACTATGGGTTTGTCTTGGAGGCTTTTTTTGTAACTGCTACACAATATTGCTTCAAACAGCCAGAAAAATCAAGATTTCAAATATCTGTTAATGACTGCATCACATAAATTTGATTTTAAACACCAGATATGATATTTTCAACATATGCCAGATGGTCTATCTTGACAGTTTGGTTGACATTATTGATTTATGTGTTTATCTGCTTGACTTTTGAAACATAGAGGTTTTTGTTAATCTGCAGAATGCATTTCATCTTGTTTCAGCTCTCAGCTGTTTAGCTTGGCATCCATCAAATCAAAAAGTTGTTGTTCGCCTCTCGAGAACATATGAACCAATATTACCCTGATGCATTTTAAGTGAAACAAATGACTTCTTGAAAATGTATTGTTTCAATAACAGTGAGTTTTAAAGATATTAGATTTTTTTTATATTTGTGTATTATTTATCACCTTAACATTCCAGGGATGGTGGAGGCAGTGTGGCTTGAGTGTGATTGTGATCTTTATTTACTTAATATAAGATGACAATCAAAGATATACCAAGGCTGTCTCTTTTTGATAAAAGAGACCTTTTGCAGGTTACAAGTGAGATTTAGAGGAATTTAACAGTATTATGGTGAAGTTTACCATTTTAGGTTTGGTCTTTACTCAATTGAGGTTAATTGATACTTATTTTCATCAAATAATTATAATACTTTGCTTTATTGAGTGTGATCCTTTGGTTGAATTTATCTGCAAAATTTCAAATAAATATTTGTGAATTCCTTGTTAACCAAGAGATGTTTATTTTCTATAAGTTTGAATCAAGATAAGTGTCTGGAGCAATATTATGCTCACTGTTAAAACTGTCAGAGAATAACATTAATTCTTCTTATTTTTGTCACAAGGAAGTGAAAAAATGCAAAGAAAAGGTTTTCCATTTCCTTTGTCAAAGTGTTATTGTAGTTAATTTTCTGGTCATTGATCATTGAGCGCTTTAACATATACTGGCATTTACGAAGACGGACGTCTTCCTTTTGGTTAATGGCTGCAAGACAACATTTTGGGAACTCGAAGTAATGTTGGATTATACCTCTGTTATGTGCTGTCCAAAGTCTCAGGGGGGACGGGGTGAAAGAGATGCGGCATTTCTTTGAATGAATGTGATGGCAAACAGGAGATATTCTGTCAAACCCAACCAGAGTTAAGTTGCATAAATAGGTTTTAATGGTCACCGTTGTCTTTGTTATTCTTTGTGTTTGTGTGTGAGAGGTTTTGAATACACATTTTTTAACATCTACTTTAAACTGCGTGAATAACTGTGACTTTCTGACTGAGTTGTGCATCTCCTTTTCTGACAGGTTTGGACGAGCGGACCAACCAAGCATCTTGGGCCCCAGGTGGCGAGTCCAGTCCTTCCTATGAGTCCTCCCGGGTAAGATGACCCACAATCTAATGCCTCTGTGTGGCCTTTCTGCTCCACAGCACATCATTTAACACTCATTACATCAAAGTGTTGAATTCACAGTGTTTTCTCACCTTCTCCCAGAACCAGTTGTGTGTTTTGACCTATAATAGACACACTTCTGTGTGGCAGAAGGGATTGGAGAGTGGCCTCGTGGCCGGTGAAATTGATAAATGTTTTTAATCCAGCAACCCCTTCTTTGAGTTTATTCGCAAACCAATTAACCAAATGTCATGTTATTCAACTTATTATCACATTCCTATCAGTTTTTTTTTGTGATAAATCCATAATTAATTTTCACAACTTGTGTTTTCATCCCGACATGAATTTATGATGGTTGTTTTCATGGTCAGAATATTAGTTTTTCTCTCAGTTTATTCAGTTCCCATGGCATATTAGCTTTGCATCTTTTCCTAGTCATGGTCATGTGATGGGAGGAAATGGTGTCATGTAATACTCATTTTCAAAGACATGCTCTGTATTTTTTAATCGATTTCAGATTCGTCTTCCTTTGTAACACCCGTTTATTTCATAGCTTCTTACAGCTATTTTAAACTGAAATAAACGTTTATGTGTTGTCATCAACACTGTGGGATAAATATCACTATATTTTCCTGATTCATTATTGTGCCATTGCTTTTATATCTTAATTGATAATATTTTGATCTTCCTAAATGTCAGTAACCGTAAAAAAAAAAATCCATTCATATTTACAAACAACAGCATTGTAGATTGTTTTGTCTTATGGTGGCAGACAGCAAGTTAAGCCTCTAATTTGAAAACAATGCTTCCTATCTGAAGAATTTCGACACTCAAAAGCAGTTCAAACCTCAGGATAAGCAGATACTTTTGGCTGACTTATCGAAACAAGACAGTGACAAATAACTAAGGCTTTGCACTGTAAAAGGCAAGTCCTTGTGCATGTTGGCTCATTGTGCATCATTCAGTTTGTATTGATTACAACTATTTACCATAAGGAAAAGAAGAATTTCGTTAAATCAGTTAGAATTTTAATGAATATGTAATAGTCAAAGTTTAATCTTTTACTTCTCAGTATGTTAAAGGTTCCCATGTATGTGGATGATAATATCTAAGGCCTGCACTTGTGTGTAACATCTTGAAACTATATCACTTTGTCTGCTTTAAGTGAGAATATCTCACTTCTTGAGCAAGTGTGAACATCCATCTCCTTGTTTGTTTGTCCCTCACACACTGGCTGTTCTCGATGCCCTGTATGAATTTCATTTAATGTCAATCTCCTGTCACTTTCTATTAGAATTCAGCTAAATGTCAGAGCCGCTCGGGCTGCGTTACCTTGTTTATTTCTCTGTGCCCTTCCCGAATGTGCATCTACAGGCGATGGTAACATAGGCAGCTTGATTTGAATTATAAGACAGAGACGCTTGAGATATCTTTGCTCCAGGTGCATATAAATGAGTGATTCTGACATTACAAGGCAGAGCGTCAGCCAGCAGACAGCTGTTTGCACATCCATAAGGGCTGCACGCAGACACTTCCACACAGCTGCACAAACACCTTGTACTGATACGGGTTTGATAGCACAGCCCATACGATTTCATTCCCACATAGGAGGAGAATTTCTTATACGTCATGCAGTGATTATTTCTGTTTCTTCAATGATTTATGCATTTTGATGTTGCAATAGTGTTCAAATCTCTCAGATGTATAAAAATAGATCACCATGAATGACAACAGCATAAAATCCAGACAACATTTATATTAAATAATGATTATTACAAATTGATAGCTTTGGTAATGTATAGAATGTATGTATTTTCTTTAATTTATGTTAAATTATGTTTATGCTATGCTAAATTATGTTGCGTGAAAAAGTAAAATTGATTTTATATGAAGCCGAATTGATCTAACAAAAAATTGCATCTGTCCAGTTGTACTCTTTGTTGCATGTTCCATGTTCATTGGCTGCTTGGCGAACACCACATTTACATTCATTAGCTGTAATGAAGTGGCATCAGTTATCCGTCTCATTGCTTGAAGCACAGTGCAAAGGACAGATAGTCTTGCACAGGAAGTAATTCATTTTTGTTTAAATTTGACTTTTAAAAGGTATAAAAGTCACCAAACCTCCAAATGTGTTTTCATGGGCTGATGCACCGTGGTGGAAGTAGATTTGTCTACCTTGTAAAAATGAAAAAATGGGTTAGATTTTAAACATCCGAGTCCAGCCTGTACAGAGATAATGATGTATTACCGTGTTTTTTACCCATTCTTTCACTGTTAAAGACGAGGCTCTTATAATGTAGGTTTAAAAAAACTTGAACTAACATCAAAAGCATCCTGTATTTTTTTGCATTTCCAATTTTAACCTCAAACCAGGAAATATGGATGCAAAATCAGATTTGCAGGTTCTTGTAGTTGAAGTTACCCTCAGTCAGTGAAGACAACGGTGTCGTTATCATTCTGCATCCCAAACCATATCTGTCCTAATGTACAGTTCTTATTTACTTTGTGTATAAGGAAATAAACCAAACCAGCTGTAGTAATACTGATACATTGTTGTTATTATTAAATATCATATGTTTTTCTTTCTTGATGTAGCCAATCGATGTGTAGGAAATAACGCTTGCTGAAGCAAGAATCCCATTACAATGATTTATGTCTCTTTAGCTTTTGTTATATTTTAAAGTAAATGAAAGCTGTGCTATGTAATAGAGACCCTTAAAATGGAATTTTCCAACCTTGGACACAATGTATGGTATTATTTCTTTGTATGGAACACATTTGATAAGGTTCTATAAACTGAACATTCATAAAATGAATGTTTTTATTTGTCAAGGAATAAAAATGGAAAAAATGAACAGAATGAAAATAAAGAGAAAGCGAAGGAGATAAAAATGTTCATTTGTCTTAACTGATTTTGGCATCCAGAAATCTGTTACACAAAAGCAGATATCTGCCTACAGTAAACTGCAGTTAACTATAGGCTTTAAGCTTTAAAGTGTGAGCAGACACAGTGCTAAACACAATGAGAACGTTTCCTAAATTTCACTGCCCTGCAAAGACCTGAGATGCAACCAGAAAGAAAGATCATTAAGAGTTTTAATCCTGTTCATATTCGTCAAGACGTTTTAGAAATAATGCAGGTAGCGAGTGAGATCTTCATATTTGAATGTTTGAATACAAGCAACTGATCTGGTTTGCGGAAGTTTGAGGTCATTATAGCATCATTTTGGCTCATACTGACACTTTCAGGCATACAGTAAATTGCATAAATCTTTTTGGACTACTGTAAGTTGAGGTGTAATTTCGGTTCAGAAGTCTTTTATTGTGCTGTCAAGACCAACATGTAATTTCTTACTTTTCCGTAAGAAAAAGTAAGAAATGACAAAGCTGCACCATGGCACAAACTCACTTATCCTTTTTGGAAAATATTTGCCTGTGGAAATTAGTCAATTTTAGGAATTGCCATTTTTTTTTCACCGCACTGATGAAAGACAGCCTGATATGACTATTGATTAAGAACACAAACCAGTTATTTGAAAATGTACCAATTTATGCTTCATTCACTACATCTGTTCAAGGCTCTTGCAAGAAATTCTGCGTGCTTCATCTTTCAGTCTGCTACAAAGGGAATTCGGTCTTGTCCCTGAGCTTGTTTGAGCTTGTGCTCTATGAATGTGTGATCAGTCGACTGTGAAGAGTCCTGAGCCCTGTCGAGCTGACCTTGGCCCCCAGCCAGCCGTTGTATCCTGGGTAGCTGTGGCTGCGGGCTGGCGGTCTGACAGGCAGGGCTGTGGCCACCACCACAGCGCGACAACCCCCTCCTCCCCAGCGCCCTGCCCCGATTGATACTCAACCCCGCAAGCATCCATCATGACCGTATCATCACTTCCCTAGCAGCCACACGTTCACCTGGGACGCAACCCAGTGTGTGGAAAAATGAGTCCTTAAATGGTGTGGTGAGTGAATGAGGAAGAAGGCGTGAGCTACAGCCTGTTTGCTGCCATAGTGATCTGACAGCTATTTAGCCAAGAGTGCTAATGTCCCCCTGCGGCAGTGATGACAGCGTATGTTAGTGTCTCAGATAGATGTAGGCCACAAGTATTTGGGGAACGATGAGGGACCTGTGATTGATGATCTAACAGACTCGGAGGAGCAAACAGTCTGGTTTGGCTGAAAAACATACAATCACAGGGATCCGCTAAACCAGTTTTGACTATTTTCCTCACCTTTTCCCTACTGACAGGCTGTTAGCTGTGATTTCAGTTCATGGTCACGACGTTTAAGAGAAGACTAGTGAAATGAAAGTATGAGGAATGAAAGTGTCTTAATTTTTATTTGATGTTTTGTCAAGTCATTTCTAATTGTTTCAGTCTCTTTTATGTTCTTTTATGGTTCAGTCTTGATGGTCACACAGATAAGACTTCTTTTTATTTGTTGATTAGCTCTCACTCCACATGATTATCCTACTAAGTTTGAAACTTACAGACATTTTCCCCAGTTATCTTTGGTCGTAACACCACGTCAGAGGAGAATTCAGACCATTCAGTGTACACCCACCGTAGATGCGTACTGTGTTTCCTTCTTGTTGCTTATCTACCATTCAGAACTTCTGAAAATCTCACCATGGGAACTGGCCTTTTGGCTGTATCTAAGTTATATCTTTCATAGAAAAGAAAAAATTCACCATTTCACAGATTATTGTGTCAGATTGTCCTGTGGCTGAAAGTAGTTGCCTGGCAACCCTCTTAAGAGAGTAGGAATTTACTTTCAAAGAAGTTGTCATCTACTTGGATTGATTTAATTTGATTATATTTATGTTGTTGTATATTATTTGACAGATGGGAACATCGAAAAGATTTCAAAATAGACTTATAGGTATGTTTTGTCATTGAAAAACAGGGTATTATTTGTGGCCCATCATAACATTTCTTTGGAAATTTCTTAGCTTTGGTCAACCTTGCCTCATGTGTCCCTCACAGTAGGCTTATTGGAGACAATCCACTAAATTTAAACTGTCCAGGCCAGCGACTTGGCAACTGGGTGAAAATCTGTCTCTCAGTTCATAGAGGCTACTTGGAAAAGAACAGGGATCACGGCCACCAGCTAATATCCAAGATGGTGGATTATTTCAGCTGTATGAGAAAACTCACCTGAGGGGCAGCTGGATACGTTGGTCATTCCTTCGCACTTTGTTGCAAAGCAATTTATTGTGTGCAGTGTACATTTTCAAAAAATGATTCAAGAAAGTGTGCGACTGCTCACATTCATTGACACGCAAACCCCCAAAAGTCAACTATTGTTAGATATGAAAGCTAATTCAGTGGCACACATATGGAAGCAGTTTCAATCTTCTTATCTAACTTCTCAAATAATTTTGTTCCATTTGAAGCACAGATTTATTTATTTATTTAGCCTGCTTACCTCAGCAGTGTTTGTGTGTCATAGTAATCTTGGACGTTCTCAGGGGGCTGTTGTTGTTATTGAGTCGGTTCACGGTGTGATTTACAGTGTGTGCAGCCTGGCAAGAGCACAATGGGGAATCCCTCTATACAACACAACACTCCATTGCCTTTGAATTTACTGCATCACCATCCACTCACAAAAAAGATAGATAATAAGATTAACTTTTTTTCTTTTTGCTATATGTGTAATGCAAAGGGTATGAATAGCTCTGCAGAAATGCAAGCCCACTGCTGTGTGGACTGTCTCCCGGGAGTTAATTTAGTTTGTGACTGGTGCACGGGAGGATTTTACAGGGTTTGGGAGTAACACTGTAACAGAGAATCTTTTTATGACATGGGAACTGAAGTTATCCAAAACCAAACTGTGACCAATATTAAGACCAAAGCCCCCGAAGCTGATAACTGTCTTGAAAAGGCGCTGTGAAACGGCAGGGAAAAAAAGCCAATTCCTGTAAGCTGCAGGTAACTGGAAATAATGTGCATCAGTCTGTAGCTTCCCTTTCTGTTAAACATCATCTTTGTATCACCCACATTCATTGCATGATGCAAAAAAAATAGAATAAATGTTCAAACAAGAGTATACTATAAAAAACACACTCTTTATTAACCAACTTCGAAAAGCCCACAGTACATTTAATTTGCAACAATAAGGCATATTTGCCCATTTGTTGCAGAACCAGGTTTGGAAAAAGTCACTTGGAGAACCTTAGAAAGAATCAGAAACATTTAATATTTTTCAAACGCGTTGAGGAGATGAAATTATAAGTAATATGATTTATTCATGATTATTTTTTGCAAGATTTAGATAAACACAAAAAATCTGTCATATTTGTAAGTCATATTTGTAACTGTATCATGAAGATGAACCACTCATCGTCACTACCAGATCTTCCCTTCACATATCCATATTTGGAACCATGATGCAGACACTTTACTGGCTTAAAGGACCGGCTGTTTTGCACCTCAACAGTCAGAAGTCTGTTGCAGCACACAGTTATTGAAGTTAATCACTAATGTGCTTGGTGTTCTGATGTCTTCCCTCAGGGTTTCACAGACAGCCCTCATTACAACGATCATTTGAGTGACAGTCGATTAGTGTCCCATGAAGGATTGTCCCCAACACCTTTTATGAACTCAAACATAATGGGTAAGTAAGCTACTTCTCTTAACTCAATCTCACATGCCCTTTAGTTGTGGAGATGTGTGGAAAAATAAAGCCTGATTGAGGTGAGAGCCACATCATGCATCTGGAAGTAGAAGTGCTGAAAAGCTTGCCAGGCCACAGGACTGTGTTCTCTTTCTTTTCCCCTCTTAACCCTCACCCCCCCTTGCATCTCCCACATCCTCCTCCTGCGATGACCCTCCCCCAGGCTTGAAGTCATGCCATCAGTATGGCTTTCCATCACATGAAGCTGTCTCTGAGACATCAGAACCACCGTCAGCAGCTCAGTCATTGCAGACTTTGTGTTTCTTTGGTGTAGAGTTATCAGATGTGTGCCACTAAAATATCCAAACCTTTTTAATCTTGAAATGTTATTTAGATATGTTAATTGAACTTTGCTATTTTTGCCTTTTGAGATCATGACAGAAATAAGATTATATGTATGAGGTGTGCTTATCTATGATCTGATCTAATTGTGAGAGCCGTGCTGATCCCAGTTTGCTATTATGCCTCTCCCCTCACTGATTGAAAATTCGTTTGATGTGACATCCCCCCCAACAACTCTGAGGTGTCCTTTCATCTGCTCTACCTGTCATGTTCCGGCTTCTCTATCATTTAAAAAAAATGTATTTAGCTCCATAACACAAATGTCAAGGATTTTTTTTTTTAAAGCTCATTCAGATTTCCAGTTTTTGATCCTGATGAAAGTCATTGGTCAGTAGCCTACATTTAATTTGCCTAATGTACTGCCTTAGTGTTACCCAGCATAGTCTGACATTATTACAATTAAATGATGTAATGCTGTCCAGCTCTTTGGACTGACATCACTGTGGTGTGTGACCACATGGCAGTTTTACGGCTAACTACATATCTGCTCGTGTCATGGCCCAAGAGACAAGCACCAGGATGACTTCACAAATGGCTGCTGCTGAATTGGAAAAAAAAGAAGGTATCTTTCTCATAACTGATCACATGACTGCGTCCCACACAGCTTATTCCCAGCCTCCCTAAGCTGTATGTGTGACATGCCCTTTTTAATGGCAGAATATGGATGTCATCCGTTGGAATGATATGCCAGATTTAGGCAGCAGCTCGATTGCAAACATGGAATTGCCTCTGCTTATCTCAGATTGGGAATTCTGGATGACTGCAGTTTTATTAAATTGTTCTCCACTGTAACATCTGGGACTTAACATATGGAACGTTCAGCATCCTCATCAAGTCATGGCTCAAAGATTTTTCCTTGTCAATGCAAGAGATAGAACAGCTCCATTAACGTGGGATGCAGTAACTTTCCATTCCAAAAATATAGTAATGTTTCATTTTAATCCATCATATCTTTATAAAGTGTCAGATTTAGTTTATTCTGAGGGATTCTCATCATCAGCCTTAATGTTGGTTGTTTCTTCAGTTCAGTGTTAAAACTATGACTTGAAGGTTTTTTTCAAGGCTCACTTCACAAAAGATGAAATGGAATGGAATAAATGGAATAACAAAGATGTGACATCGTTGGATGTTTTTAGTGCTTAATCAGCACATTGAGATGTCCTGTGATCCCCACCGAGCGTTTACTGTGTCCCAAAATGTTTGGAAGCTGCGTGTCTGCAGAAATTCTGGAGCAACCCACTGGTGACCGGCAGTCTAATTGGTGACTCAGAGCTCTGTGGACTGCTTCATATTTCCTGCCTCTTATTCAGTGCATCCTTCCTGGTGGGAAGTGTGCAATACACTATTAAGAACATGTCATTGTAACATGCATGTTTGGTCTAGTCCATCAGCACAATACATTTAAGCCAGGGCCAACATCAGAAAAAAAATTAATTGGGGAAATTTCCTGTGGAAAAAGTAGTGACTAAAACATTTAGTGATGCTTTCACAAAGAAAAGCTGCACTGTTGTTTTGGTGGCATTTCACCTGTTACTTATTAAGCTGACTAACAGCTTCGAGACTAAATTCATTCGACGTCTTTGATTTTAGAAAACAACTAAAACAGTCAGACAGAGAAACAGAGAAAATGCCCTCAAAAACAAGGTTTGCATATGTGTCCATACACTCAATCTTTTGTGAGCTATGTTTGTAGTTGTGTGTCATCCTATGTTCTGGTCTTGTTTTTCCAGTCATTTGTGACTGAGAAGAGGTGTGCCTGCATGAACAGTATGTATAATGTAGTTTGTGTTGGACACGTGCGTTTAATTTGCTCAGTGAAATTAACTTTATTAACCAAAATCTATAATGTTCACATCCCAGTTTGGAAAGTGACTGAAGTTGGGCTCAAGAACATTTTAAGCCCAACTTCTTGTTTGACAATCCTCTTACTGGCTCGTCATCCACTGCAGACTCCTCAACAGGTGGCAGCCACTTTGTTCATGTTCACAGCACACCAAAAAGTTTCAGTCTTAGCCATGTGATCCTCTGTGACATAGTCCTCACATGCGTTTGGCACACAGGGAACACTGGGAAAGGTATCATTGTAAGGGATTTGCAGCACAGTGTGTGATTCCTCCCTAACGTCACAGACAGGATTAATAGTCAGTAGTCACCCAGATAAGCCAGAAACTACTTTAACATAATTAGATATAGTGAATTGGAAATCATACCATAGACGATCTTTGTTCAGTTGACATGAGTTATGTTTTTTCTTCTTTTTAAATCTTGTGAGCATTTGAATCTTTGGCAACCGGGTGATCGGATTCCAATTATTCATTCACATAATTACTCCTGTCCCGTTCCCTCTGAAATGCAAATGATGCATGGCTGCCATTCAAGCACACATGTAAAAGTTTTTTTTGTTTTTACAATAGTTTTCTCTAGGTCTCCTGCAGGTCCTGCTGTGGAGGGTTGGCTCTCATTCACTTCTTCTAATTGTTTAGCCACAGGGATTTCCAGCAGTTTGTAGCCCTGACAAGAAATGGTTACATCTAATTACCTGCTGAGATTTTCTCTTGTGTTGTGGGCTCGATATGAGAAGTCAGTGGGGGAGATCGATTTCAAGCAATCTGGGCAATTACCACAGGCGACGAGCTACAACTGAATAAGCTGCTCTTTGCCCATTTATTTCGTGCTGTATTTTGAGCCCGATGTGCTCAGTGTTTGCCTTTTTGAATTTATTTACACAATGGACTGATCTTGTTTTTCACTTAGGGCAGAAAGCCTTTTGATTCTGTGGCCAAACCTCAAACAATGTTCAAGTTACCATGGAAAATAGAGCTAATAAACCTAACCACAGCTGTCATTGATAACACTTAATGAATAGATAAAAAATGGGAAATCACTTAAAAGAAGAATGAAATATCTTCCCAATGTTGTATTTGCAATACCACACTTATTTCCTGTTTGCTCTCTGTCCCTGGTTTCTTTGTCATAAGAGTGAATATTTGTAATAATGGCAACAAAAAAACAAAACAAAACAATTTGTACCAGATGATTATTGTCATAAGTCTGTGAACGATAAAAGCTTAATCAATTTAAAGAAAAGCCACCAATTATCTCACTTTTTGTGGGCTTGGTTTATATTGTTTATATTACTTATGCTACAAACTTAAGTTTACATCGTCAGAGCGGCAACTCTCATGAGTTTATGTTTACTCAATGCTTTCAATTCCTTCTCAAAATGTTCCTTTTAAGTTTGATGCGATTCAACTGGACAACTTTAAATTTAAGATGTGTTGAGAACAAAGTGACATTCATGTGGGCTCTCGCTGCATAACTGAGCTGCTTTTGGATCGGTTCTCTCCAGCCATGTGTCCGTGGGCGTGATACCACAACTGCTGAGTTGTAGTTTTGTACTCACGTTTCTTTGGTGTACTTCATGTCCATTACTCATACAGCTTTAGTCCTTCATAAAATCTAATCAGCTTAAGTCTGTCATCAACACATGCACACATCCACATGCAGAGTGCTGCCAACATGCTGATACACACGTGTGACCTTAACATCATTTCCCTACTCAGTGTGTCTCATCCCGGGCTGTAATTACTGAGGACAACATCGTATCATCAGCTTTAAATATTTCACATATTAGTTGCACAGAACACTCAGACGGTAGTTGCATTGTTAAACCACCAGTTTTTCATTTTGTTTGTCCAAGTTAATTGTTAAAAGGCAATAGAAAATGCTCTCAAACGCATTGACGTAGTACTCTGCAGATTTCTTTTTGACACCTACTTATTAAATGGTATGGCATGTCTTTTCCTGTGAATGCACAACAAACATAATAGGCTAAATAACTGCTCTTGCGTCTCTTCTGAAAGGGAAGAGCTACTCTAAACTGGAACTATAGAGTGATTGAGAAATAGCCGGTTGATTTATGAATATAGAATCATAAAGATCTAAAACATTAAGTGTCTCTTTGGACTTTTTAGGGTAATTTATGTCTTGAATATTGCCTAAGATAATTTTGAGGGACTAACCACAGTAAATGGGAGAAAAAAAAGCAACTATGAAAACTAAACATTTTTTCTTTGTTATTCCAAACTCCTTAAGGCAAACTCATTGTCACACTATTTTAAGTCATCTCTGAGCTTAATGTCAAGAAAGAAAATTGTAGCCCATAATATCAAATATCTGAAGTGACATGTTTGACCCAAAAACGGATTTTCCCTTTTATAACACGATTGTTCCACGCTGGGCTGTTGCTTTCAGAGCTGTTCTTTATTACTGTCATTCTCTGACAGCAACAGAGTGGGTAAAGATTTAATCCCCAGACTTCATATGACTGGTGCTATGCTCTTAGCCTATGTTTCCAGTTGTAATCTGCAAATACTTTTGAGTAATTCGACTGGTCAAGCTTTATATCTTGTCTTAACAAGTAATCCCACACTTTGTGTTTGTTTAATCTCTTGTGCAAACAACTTGCACCGTACTAGTGTTGATGTTTGGACGGTATTTGTGGGCTTTTTCTTGCCCTGCACTGCTAATACTGGTGTAAAAATGATATTTATTTTTGTTGCATTAAATTTTAAGGTTAGAAAAACACATCCATCCTGCACCACTAGCCTTTTACTCAGTCTGTGCTTGCATTTTCCTTTTTTATGTTTAATTGATCCTCAAAGCTTTTCGTAAAGTGTCAAATCCCACCTCACGCTGGCTTCCCCAGTGTGTTTTTATTGGGGCAGGTGTCATGCGCTAATGCTTGGTCCCACGGGAGAACCTCCCCAAGCCCGGGCTGTGATTGTGTCCAGGTGTTGTTCAGGTGCACACTCAGTTTCCAGTGCTGCGCGGGTCACAGGTGCTGCCGGTGCAGCTCCCTGCTTCCACTTTGCTGTTCATAACCATACTCACACATCCGCAGCAACACACACACACTCACACACACTTAGTCAACAGCAAGCTCTAAGGAGAAGAGCATAATCTTGTAGGCTGTAGATTTAACTTAAAAAAATCAGATGTGATCAGAAAATGGAGAGCAGTACAGTTTAGTGTATGTAGCTGGTCATTATGCAGAGCTGCAGGGTGTCCTTATCTGTTACTGTGGTCAGTGAAGCATGAAGAGCTGTGGATGAGCTGAAAGGGTGCAAATCCCATTTCTCCGTCCCCAGACCATCCCCATCTCCCCACACCCCTCCCCGCCTTTGTGTTTCTCTCAGCCCGTCTTGGCCCTGCCAGCTCCTTCCTTCCTTCCTTCACTTCCTCAGGACTTCGCCCCCAACAAGCGACTGGCAGGGCTGTCCAGCTGTAGAGGATCAGCTGTTGACTGAGTAGGCCCCAAGGGCCATCTTTCCAAAGAGGATAGAGAAGCGGTGGTATAGCCAACTTATGATGACATAACAAGTCTCTAGGAAGCAGCTGCACGGGTCAGAGTACCACACTTATATTTATGATCAGAGAAACAGTGTCTTCACCGGGCCTGCTTCAGCCAGTCCACTGCATTTTTTAATGTGGAAGAATGCTTGTTATGCATGTTGATTTTACAACGCCAAGTACAGGCAGCTTTGTTTGTAAGAAGTTCAGCCGACACTTGTACATAATTCCTTATATGACTTTGCTGAACTCTGCAAAAGAATGCAGTTCTTTCTTCCAAATAACTTTTCTGCTGAATAACAGTAAAAGAAGTTTCAACCTAAATTCTGCCTCTCCACGGTACACAGTACCAGCGTGCATGCATATCGCACATCCATTTTTTCCCCCTTTATTTCTCCTCCCCCCTCCCCCATTCTCGTATTTCTCCCACCACGTGCTATCACCCTGCTGATGCCAATAAGAATGTTAAAGCTTATTCAATTCAAGTTCAGCTCTTAAAATGAAATTATTAATTTAGAATGTTTACTGTGGGCACAACACTTTCAGCCTGTTGACTTCAGTGGTGGATATTGTCTTGTTTACAGCACTTAACACTTAAACTCATCAGCTTTGAACCATGCTCTCAAGAGCCATTTCATCCCGGGTATAACATTACTGTCTCTTTGCAAAAGCTAAATTATTGTTAACTGACCATTCCTTTGTAGTTCTCCTGCCTGCTCCATTCCTGTAAATGAGGAAGTGGCACTTATCGTTAGGAAATCTCCTAAAAAGGTAACTGTTCATTAGTGTGTATGCATGACTAGCTTTGGAGTGTTTTTGCTTATTGAGTTAAACCGCACGCCAGAGGCAGTGACAGGATATAATACTATCTTTGCGTTGAGCACAAAGGTGACCAACCTAAGGTAATAATACACAAGCCCACAGCCTGCTTAGTTCCTCTACCATTCCAACAAGGGAATGCATGAAATTGACCCCTCCAACATGGACCAGTTTGGTTTTTACTTGACCTTGGTAATGTTTCCTAAAGCAACTAATGCGTTGCACACATATAAGTTTAAGATGAGCCACCATGGGTCAGGCACATCATTTGTTGATCAACTACCCCCCCAGTTCTCTAACTCCCACCGCCATTCTTTCCACAGGCACAACTGTTTGGCTGAATGTCTTGTGTCCATGCTGGGTGTGCTGGCAAGCCAAATACTTGATAATGTTACATTCCCCTCTTTCTGGACTATAGTGAATTGTGATTGGATAATAAAATGCAAACATTTGTTTCGCCTTTACTCCCACTTGACAATGCCTGACATTTTCTCCTACGCTGGCACAGCCACGAGAGTGTAAAGTGTGGGAAGTGTAGAGAGAAGCACGTCTCTGTGAGACTTGTTCTTTAATGCCAGGGATACGGGGGTGGGAAGGTACTTTTTTTGTCGACTTAAAACCGACCAAAACTCTTTGAATGGCTGCTCCAGTTTTTGCTGTCCTGCCATGCCATCCCCACAGAGAGTGCTCATCAAAAAGATTTATCCCCCTCTGTCCTGGTGTTTTATTTAGTGCAGGCTGGAGCTCTTAGACTGGAGACCCCTCAAGGTTTGAGGGGGTTTCTGGGTAAGGAAATATGCCCACAGTGCTGTGAGCTGGATCAGCATTCCTAGCCCATGTGTGTATCCTTCCTTGTCCTTCACCTCTCTTTGGCTCTCCTTTGTTTTGCTGTTCAACAGTTGTTTGGCTTCTAATACCAAACATTGACTCATGCTTTGATGTTGCACACTAGCCTGATTCTAACATCCAACAGGGGGATATTTCTTCAGCTTGTTAAAGCTGCTCTTGTTCCAGCGCTCTCATAACCAGACGGGGGTGATTGCCGTCATCTCCCATTTGAATTTGACATGTGAACGAGGGCACCTCGGCGTCCCTGCTCAAGCCGCATCCATTACAGCGTTGGTGCTCACGTGTTGGGAGGTGTTATTAGGGAGCTCATCGCCTTTCTCCTCTGAGAGAATGGATGTGTGATTATGAAGTCATCAGCTATGAACCAGCGTGGCTACAGAGAAGCACCCTCCTCGTGGGTCCTCGGGGTGCCATTGATTGGTGACCATGTGTTTGTGCCTGATAGACTGTGAAATGGTGTGTTGCTGCACGGCTGTGTCACACCTGCGTCCCACCAAAGTGATTGATTGGTTTGGTCATGTGGAATGTTCCCATCTGGTCCACAGTAATGCATTTTTTTCCTCATTTGTGAATAACAAGCGCTGGCAGGAGAATAGTTGGGCTCGGCAAAAGGCAAAGGCCAAGCGAAAACATTTTCCCCTGTCCACCTCCCCTTTTTCCTTTTTACCGAGTTAGAGGAAATTTAAATAGACCAAGCCGTGGCACCTGATTATCCTGGGAGGGGGATAAATACAATCAGGAAATCCACTTGTCTCGTGCGGAGATGGATTTCAGGAGAAAAATTAGCAGCTCCTGATATTGTAAGTCATACTTTAAGGCTGAAGAATATTTTCCAAAATGTTAGGAACACATACAGATCTAGCTTCTTTTTAAATGTTTTTTTTTTAACATTATCTATACTTCTTCCACATCTAAAAGCAAGGAAGTTTTTTCTCCCTCCTGAGATTATGTGTTGTTTTATTTCTTATTCCTGTTTCTTCCCAGTTTGATTTCTCTTAATCCTGGCCCCTCGCCCTTTAATTGATCTATTCATTCCACCTAATAGCTAATTACACATCAGGCTGCAAGCGCAGAAGCATTTATGATCCTAGTACGTAATAATCAGTGACATTTCAACAAAGAAAAAATAAATATGCAAATAAGAACTCATTAACATTTGCTCTTGCTGTTTTGAATAATGTCACTTCTGACAAGGCTGTGTACATAAATTGATGTTGAGCTCAGGGCAAGAAAGGCATGTTTCCTTGGTGTTTTGTGGCTCTATCGTGTTCCTCCGTCCTGCTGTTGTTCCTAAAGCTGCGCTGCACACATTCTTCTACCAGCCAGGGAGGAAGCTGATATGGTACACTGCCTCCCTCCCCTGTTTCCTCACCTAACCTCTAACCCAGCCGGCTTTTATTTAGTGTGAAAAATTCAGGTTTGAAGCATCAAACAGCACTGGAAGAAGATATATACACCATCTCTTGAAAAAGGGAAACAAAAGCAGGCATGTTAAAAGGTATAGGGACAAAGCTCTGAGTGTGACAATCTGATGTGAGGCTGTACAGTCTCTGGTTGCAAGAGGAATAAATTAGTAACCATGGAGCCTGTCTAATTTTCCTTTTTAAGCAGCCAAACAAGCTCTAACTTTATATCTGGGAGATTGTCTCATTGGCAGTTCATTATTGAATCTTTTGAGTCCTTGTGTTGGCGTGCGTGTCATGGACTTCAAAAGGAAAATAAGAACTATTTAACAATTTTTAAGTCTTGCCTATTTAGTCAAAGTTTTGTCGCTGCAAAGAAGAAATGATCTTTAACTTTGAAGGAATAAAGTTTTGTTGATAGGGTGCCATGGAAGTCATCAGACTGGAAAATAAGCCCACCTCAAACACATTTTTACTCAGAGGATAAACAAACCAAGCCAGTAGGAACGTGATAAGTTAATTTGGTTTCTACATTAACATTTCCAGTAATAAGTACTTGTTTTCATTGTATTGGCTTTCCTTGGAGCAGGGAAAAAGTACTTGTTTTCTTGGGCATAAAATCCCCCCAAAAAAGAAGCCCTTGGAACGCATCTGAAAGGCGGTGAGGCGCGCTCACTAATTGGCTGTTTTTGTGGTGAGGTTTTTGAATTGATCCTTGGAGACGATTAGGTCACTACCGCTCCCATTATCAAAATGAGGCGCTCGACACGGTGCCAGGCTACGCTGTGCTGCAAACCTGTGATCAATAAGGTCGCACACTGGGAAGGACTGGCCAGCTTGCCATGTCTTTGTGGAGGATTTAAGCACAGATTATTGTCCGTTTTTCACTCCTAAAGCTTAAAGGTAGATGACACACTTTTCACAGATTTTCTAACAATCTAAAGGCCGAAGTTTACGGGCCTTTTTATTTCAAATTAATGTTCATCTTAAGTTTATTATGCTTTGTTTCAATATATTCCTTCCAATTCTTTAGTTTCAATTTATATGTTTAATAGTCCCGTTTAAAGAAAAAAAGAAAGAAAAGGAAATCTCTATACAAAGGGGATTATAAATAGGTAAATTGTATTATTTGGACATGTACATCTGTGTTAATTGATATGTTTCTCTTTGACTCTTTATTGCCAAACTGTAGTGCTAGAGAATAGATGATCACTTGGCAACATGCTACAGTTAGGCTTATCAATCATGTTATTCCTGTTGAGGGAAAAAAATGTAAGCATATTCAATTAAATTGGGAGAAATTTAAGAACCAACTCATATCTGTGAACCTGCTAGGTTTAGCATTGTTGTAAATAACACCAGTGTGACAATAGAGACTGTTCTTAAGTAGTCCGTATTAAAAGTCTGTTTGAGAAAACAACTTATTTTTTCACATCAGTAAGTAACTAAAAAAACTAAACAAAACAGCCCAGGATTTATTGTTAGAGGAGACTAATAGGATCTAAAAAAAAGATGTACGCCATGCAAATCCTCAGTCCAAACAATCAGAAAACAAGTTGGCAATAGGAGCGACTGCACTTCCTCTACTGCAATGGGACAACTTGCCAAAAGTTAATGTATCAGCGTGACACAGAATGGGTAGAAACCAGCCAGTCCTGATTAAAAAAAAGAAAAGAAAAGCACATGGCTGAAGCCCAAAACATGGAAAAAAACACAAAAAATGAAAGCATGAGGTTGACAATTATTGGGTTTGACTAAACAAAAGAGGAGCTCCAAATGCAATAACACAGTGCTATATTTATCCAAAACTGGGCACAGATGACCAGCCCTGCTGGGCTGCATGCTGGTTGTACAATAGGGCAGAAAGAAACCAAATGCAGGAAAGACTTGAGAGTAGCATAATGATTTCTAACCCAACAACATCTTGACCTTTGGCTTTGCAGGCTTACCTTTAAACCAACACAAAACTGGTGCCACAACAAGAATGTGAAACTATCTTCACGTTAAGTCTGTCACAAAACTTTCTAATCTGTAGCAGAGATTCTCCTCGTTTTCTTAATCAAAAAAGTGTAGAGCAAACTGTGAGCAGCATATCCATGTCAAAAGGTGATCCATGTATATGTAAAGCTGCCATCACCACCTTTACCGTGTATCCACTCAGACTGATATTGATTCACTCTCATCAGTTTAATATTTTGTTTGATGAATGCCCTCTGAAAATCCCTATCAAGATTTTAGATTTTGACTTTTGGAAATGGTTATTTACGACTGCCATGGCATGCTCAAATGAATATAGACTCCCTTCCACAGAGAGATGTCTCGCAATTATAGTTACACCTTCACACTTCTAAGTGATATGCTAATTATCGTCTTCACAGATTATTTTCATCAGAACTGGTGGAATTTGTTTCCTCCTGATATTGAATTTTCATGGCACAGAGAGATAAACTGAGTGGGAGACGGTTGCATACTTGTATATGCAGTAATTAAAGCATTTTGCTATGATTTCATAGATTCATAGTTTTAAAAAAATATTTTTTTTCATTCTCTGCCTCTTCCTCTTGTTTTAACAGTGGCAGAGATTTCTGCCTCCTCTCAGTGTCTGCTCTTAGATTCATTAATAGGTCTGTGCCACAAAAGGAAAACACACGTTTAGTCCTTTGTATGGCTGCTCCAAACAAATGGGCTCACTCAGGACATAATAATAACAATATTAGCGTTGCTCATGTTGTTAAGCTGTGATCACACAGGCCTGCTCAGCGGAGGGAAAACAAACATGTTAATAGCACCCTGTTAAAGACACCAAACCGATCAATTCTGCCTTTGTATGTTTTTGCCTCACAGTAGGGGCAGACCTTAATTAATGGGCTAAAACCTCAAACGTCTTAAACTTATATCAGAGAATGGCCGATTTAAGAAGAAGTTTAATAGAAAATAAGCTTATATACGCTGACCTATATTGCTCGCTGTGAGCTACTGCGTTTGTGCGTCAGATAGGAGATTGTGTCACCGCATGATATTTTATTCAGCTAATTTAGGCTCCCGGCTTTGGAACTGGCAAAGCCAGCAGAGCGTTCCACCCAATATATCACTTTGTTCTACTTTAGTTCAGCATCATAAATATGAATTCTCCTGAAATTTGTGTGTAAATTTGTGTGAGTCATTTAGAAGCAGGTGCTCTTGTTTGGTTGTGAAACTTGGAAGGCTGCAGAGAGGTTTAATGTATGTCTTTGTCGCACATGTGACATGGGGAAAGCTTCTCTATGAGAAAGGGATGAAAAAGTTTTGGATTACTACCAGTCTAGTAACTGTTCATACCTGCTTAGTGAAAGGGGTTGGAGCCGCTGCGTCTTTGAGCAGACCGTCTGAAGGGGCTCGGCCATTGGTGGTTTCTGCATGTGGAGCTGAACTAAATCCATCACTGGCACATGAAGGGAAATACAGTCTCTAGTGTCAAGTGAGCACACAGGTGCTCATTTTTCCTCTACTAGGTTATCTTTCACTGGTTATTTATTTGGCTCCTAGCCCCTTCGTCTTGTCGGTAGGAAAATTCATCTAAACTTTGTAAACAACTCAATTTACCAGAAGGGATTTTCACAGTCTGCCACAGATGACAAAATCTCCACTGTGGCACCCTGTATTTGCAAATTTGCACCAGAATTAGCAGTTCCTGTTTGTAATGCAGCCATGCTTGCCCTTAAAATCTCTCATGCAGGTACTGAAGTGACACCACTGCCTGCATCATATTCAGTGGCTTCTGAGCACAGTTTTAGTCCCGTGTTTGCAGTGGTGAAGATAATGAAGTCCTTGTGTGATCTTAACCTAAAATACTGCAATCCTGTATTTGTATTTCTAGTTGTTTTATGCTCACATAATGAAGTTCTATTTTTCCTTCGGCCAACGCGGAAATGTTTTTGCGTCAGTTAGCTGGCCTGTCATAGCCTCTGCTGCAGCTCGAACTGCTGACTGTGCCGTAGACGAGGTAAAATCAGCATTTTGAGCTACTAAAACTGTCTTCCTTTTGCTTTTAGGACTCCTGCATACACCTGCATTTTCCAACAAATGCACCCCCCAGACTCTTCTCTTCAACTTTAAATGTATGTGTTTAAGAAATATGGTACTAGTTTAGTGGTAAGGTTTTGTCATGTATTAGTCCATTGGATGGACTACAGAGTGTTTATCAAAAGCGTTAATCCCAGTTATGTCTGAATTTACCTCTTCCTTAAATACCAATGTTTTGCACTCTACTGGATTGGACAAATCGTGTCAGTCAGTTCTTCAAAAGAGGAAAATAAGAAGCCTCTGTTCTTTTTTTTTAAGCAGAGGTCTGAGAAGAGGATGAGAAAGAAATTAAAAATTGAAATCAGAGATCGTGAGCTGATTCAAACACAAGGCCCCGCATTCATTCACCAAACGCTGTGTTCACAAAGTAAGCAGATTCTATTTTCCAAAGATCAAGAAATTTACCTGTTGCTATTTCTTTTATTTTAAAGAGCACACATGCTCATTTACAGTAGTTTCCTTGTGATATTAAATCTGTTTACTTGATTTCATTTAAAGAAGAGAATTTGTTTTTTAAAGAACACTTTTATTTCCTTCTAATGCACATCTTTGCCTGTTTGTAAAAAAGTTTTGTTTTACATCCTGTCACTGTAACTTTCACCCCTGCTGAAACATCCATTGTTCTGATTGGTCAACCGTGTCAGGGCACAAGGAGGTGTCTCACTCAAGCTTTGAGACATGCAACAGTGGCAATATGGTCCACAGTGGGCCAGGACTTCATGCTAGATTTTCGGACGTTTTGCTCTGTGACTCAGGGAATGTCTGTGTGTTTTATATACGTTGATTTAAGTCCAGGCTCAGAGAAAAGCCCCTTCTGCGTCATACACACTGTGACAGTGTTTTCACAAAACATATCCATCTGATGGGGAGGTCTGAATTACTCCAGTGACCATCAATTATTTACATACGAAACTGTGTGTGACAACACACATGCTGCCAATACATTTTTAATCATTGCACTTCGGCAGACAGTAGACATTGTAGGATGGACAATTAACTTCACTAAACCACCATTACATATTAAAACAAAGAAATCACAGTTCTCATTGGGGGGAGATCTTTCATAATAGTAAGTATTAGTGGTTACCAAAAACTTAATCCCTTTTTTTTTTTGCAAGGAGATAGCTCAGAAACATATGACATTATTGCTACAGCAGAAGCAGCACCGCCAGTTAAACCATATTCCCCTATTTTCTCAGCTTCTTTTGTCTCCAGAGACGTTCTCCACAGATGCATAACAACTGTCTGCTGCAGGATTGCTCAGATAAGCACAAGTGGATTGTCTCAGAGCTGCTTCTGTTCACCTGTGCTTGTGAAAGCAGCATTCAGATCCGTCATCGTCTGACAAAATATCTAGCTATGCAGGTTTTTTCAGCACAAAAAAAATATTTACTTTGTCCCCAGAGTAAACAGAATTTAGTTCTAACGCTTGTGTCTGAGCTTGTAATATTTGGAAGTCTGAGTAAAATAATGTATGGTACTCCTAAAGCCGTTCATCATTCTCCCCAAGGAGCTCTCGTTTGTTTGTTTGTTTGCTCTCATATTGGAGTAAAACTGCTGAGTTTGGGTGTTGTGATGTGCATGATTCATGTGTGTTGTGTAAGATCTTTATTTTTCCCCTGTTGGCAGCCTGGGAGCCCCCTTTGAGTTCCGCACATAGGATGTCACAGTGATGGAAGGACGCTGACTTTTGCTGCACTATCAGTAATGAATTCTCTGAACACATATTCTGCACTCTTGTGATTTGTAGCACTTTTACAGAAGTGTGTTTCTTTTTTTCCTACATCTGATTTTTTTTCTGTACGTTTAGGGGTAGTATTTGCAGTGAAAGAAACCTCAGGTCACTTTTAGTGTGACAAATCCATAAACTGAGCACCTTATTGTTAAAAAAAAGAAGAGAGATGTATGACATAAACATAAAACAGCCAGTCTGTAAGGTCATAAAGGGCTTCCTCCATATTTTCTTCAGTGTCTGACACCATCATAGAACAGAGTGGATGGAAGAAGGAAAAGAAGACAGGAGCAGATAGTCCGACTGTCAGCAGTTTAATGTTTACTGTTGGTATTATGTTAAAGTGGTATGAAGAACTAAGTGAGCCTTTGCCTAGTACTTAATTTTGAGATCACTCTATTCATTCTAATGTTGAGTCCACCATACAGTTTTTAATCCACTTTCCTGGATCCATACTCATCAAGTCATATAAATGTGTGGCAGTTATACAATTATTCTGAATTTACTTTTAAAGCAATTAACATCACTCACATCCAATCACAGGGGCTTTGACCACTGGCACCTTCCCTATTTTTGTAGAAGTGACGATGAAAGGAATTACAGGAATTTCATTGCACAATTTTATTGTAACCATCTGGACAATTCTATCTGTCAGTGTACTAAAACAGTGCGTCTGTGGAGTTAAAGTCAAACTTTTATGGTGGTTCAGATGAGGTCCAGACTAGCATGCTGAAGATGACAATTGGTTCAGTGAATAAAACTTTCATCTCGCACCAGCTTTTCACCCTGCATACTAATCCAAGTGGGAAGCAGTAGTGGACGACTGGGGTCTGGAAGCTTGGTATATGGCTATGTTTCATAGCATCACAGCACTTATGTCTGTTTTTTCTGTGTTGTTACAGGTAAAACGGAGAGGGCATCTTTTCTTGGTTATGGGAGGGAACCTGGAGCATCTGCTTGCCAGGTGAGTTTCATGTCCGAGCCTCAGTGTTTTATTTTCTACTTTACATCCAATTACATCCAAATTCTCAAAAAATAAAACCCCAAGAAATCTGTATTTTTTTGTAAATTGTTGTTGGGAGTCTAACTTACCGAGAGAGAGCAGTACACGTAAACTTTTAGAAAAGTGTGTCTGCAAAATCTTAATGAGCTTGTTTGAGTCATGCTTCGCTTTACATGCTTTACAAAGGGTGACTTATGCTTAATAAATGTTCCTTAAACCTTTTACAAACGACTTGGCAATGCTGACATTTAACACAATGAAATGAAGACAGCAGAATAATCCCTCACTGCTGTCTCTTTGGTTTATAAAACAAAGAAATGTAGAGGAGGAGGTAAATCTTGTCTCAAAAACCATAGAAACCTTCAGGAAGAGCTGCTGGCTTTACCCCCATTTGACAAAAAATATCCAGGCATGTACTTGCACAATTGTGTCTTGATAGAGTTATCAGTTGTTCAAAGTTAGTAAAAAAGGTTGCCTCTTTATGAGCAAATGTAGCTTCAAACATTTGAAATTGATTGTTCCATCATGGTCTTTGCAGAGTTTTCACAACTTTTCTTTTTTTACATCAGTGGGGACGCAAAATCTGTAATCTGTTTTTGTCAAGATAAATTGCCTGCCTGCACTGTGGTCCTTTCCAGGAATTCAAAGTGCACTTGTGGGATGTTCAGACGTTAGTTTCAAGAGCTGATAAAGTGATCCAAGTGATCCTCTTTGTAATGGCCCTCTGGCTGAAGCTCTTTGACTGAATTTTAGCTTCAAAACCTCAACCAAAACCCAACAGAACAACATATGTTTTTGGCCAATTAAAAAAGAAACTTCTTTAACTTTTCACATAAGCAGGAATTGTGTAAAACATTTTTTTTACAGATCATGCAGTGTCATTTCTAATGTATCAGAAATCCTCTCAGCTTTACCAGGTTTTCAGAGTAAAGTAAATACAACCCTAGATAACAACAATATGAAATATTACACTGTCCTGGCCCTCGATATCTTGTATCCTTTTTAATTGTGATTAAGGGGAAAGAAGTCTCCCCACACAACATTAAACAGGTTCTGAAAAAAAGGATTTTGTCAGGCTTTCTTCAACTTCAACTCATATCTGATTAAAGTTTGTCTCAGGATTCTGTGTCCAGTCTTAATAAGGGCTCCTTTTACTGTGATGTTAAATATAGCTGCCAGGCCTTTGGCCAAAGCTATAAGATAGCACTGCTGTCTTAATTTTACTTGGCTGTAACATTTTCTTCTTGGCTTCCTTTAACTTATAGTTATTTCTTTTACATCTCGCTAGTAGTTTCCAAGAGCTGTTAACATCAAATAAAAAAACTAAAAAAATCAACATATATCCAGTTTTACTGGTTACCAGAGGACTTTGATCTCTAGGTATCAGGATTCAGGAGTCTGAACAAAAGCTTAAAAGGGTTCAACTAAAAAATAATTAAGTCTTATCTGTTATTAATTTCAGATTTTCATTCCGCTTATAATTTTTTACCTAAATCAAATTCCTTGTAGGTGAAAAACCTACTAGGCAATAAACCTAATTCTGATTCTGATTCTGATGAAAGAAAGTCAGCTTAGTGCCCCAAAGTTTTTGCTCTGCTGTGATAAGACAAGGCATAATCGAGTTAAAAAACACAAACAGCAACACAGAAAGGTTTTTTTTCCAAATCTGAACAAGCAGAATCAATAAAGACATTTAACATTAAACCTTCTGTGGATTTGGATTCAGACCTCCTCTTTTATTGAGTTCTGCCTGCCACTTTATGATTTTACATACATGTTGTAATTAAAGATAAGAATCTTTGTGTGTTTTTTTAACATTCAGCATGCTCTCAAAAACTTATGCTGCAAGAGTTTTTATTCCTTGCCCTCCTGCTCCCTCTTCTCTGTGAAGGGCAGCAGTCCTTACCAAATGATTGCACTGAAAAGGTTTAAATCAGAAGAGCTCACAGAGACAATCACACGCATCCAGATTTACATGTTGTTCCCTTCTGCAAGAGTGTAACTACATTAAGGAGACTAGACCCAGATTTATGTCAGGGATGCAGTATCTTTGAACAAAGGCAGCAGCAGAAGGGGGTCTGTTTTGTTGAACTGTGAGTATGCTGCAACAGCATTGACAGGCTGTCATTTTACAGGATCTGATTTCTCTCTTTGCCGTTTTCCATGACCTACATTTTAGGTCACAGGATTTCACTCAATTTTTTAAAAACCCACATTTAATATGTGCTGTCTGTATTTGTCCTAAGATATTTCCACAGAATTGAGTTTTTTTTCTTACCTGAATTGAGCTTATTAAAGGTTGCACTGTAGGAAAGGTTTAAGTGGTTACTGTGTCAATCCTCAGCTTGCAGAGGGAAATCCAACAGGTCACGAATGGGCAGTTTTCCAGTCAACTACTACACACCACCCTGAGTTGTACTCACATGATGCTTGCTCTCTATAGCCGATTACCCTAATTGGACCAAGCTCTTAATTGGCTGTTTAACCCATTTAGTTTGGATTGCAGAGGTCAAAAAGACATTGGTGGCAGGACGATGCGAATGGCTCCCAGTTTATAAGAGTTATTCATGATGTATCAGCTAAAGCGGACACGACAGTCATTTTAAAATATTTTTAAAACAGAAGCAGTGCTCCAGTACTAAAGCTTGTTACAACTTACTTTTAAATGGTCAGATCCATAGCACATCATAACCACATCAGAGTTGATTGAAAAAAGACTTGCATTGTGTATTTCTGTATTTTTATATTTGCTCTGTATTTATGTTTCCTTGTATAAAGTTCTACCAGTGGAGACTGAACTATTAGTCTTCTCATTCTGTGCAGACAGTGATCCTGAAATAAACATTTAATTATTCTAAAGATACTTTAAAATTAGATAAGGCTTGAAATTTTGTGTTATATTGTGTTTACTACAAACCAGTGAAGTAAACACTCATTTCTATACAATTTAACTATAATCAAAGAAGTTACAAGCAATTAAAAAAAAAAATCTTTCAGTCCTCTCTAAGGCCGGACATTGCGTTGGCGAGTCCAAGTCCAGGGACTACATCGGGAAAGGCCTCTACTCCTTTCTACTCCTTCACCGCGGCCAACCCCAGAAGACGTTCCCTACAAGATCCCCCTCCCATTGGTCAGTACCGACTCAATCATTAAAAGAGATGCGTGTATATAAATATATGTTTGTGTATGAGGGGAAACAAATCATATTATACACTAAAGCTAACATAGTGCTTCCTAAGTAGGTCAGGTTTCAGACAATGTAAATTACTCCTCTTACTGCACTGCTAACCACTGCTAACCAACAGATAAGTAAGTCATGAAATATTTAGCAGTACTCTCTGCTTTGGGGGTGAATGAATTCATTGATCTGACTACCAGTCAGTATTATAATATTTCAAAATTACCTCCTTTTCACAAAAGTTTGCCAAATGACTCTAGTGTCTAACGTCAGAATATGATTAGTTATCTGGCGTGTTTGTCTTTTGTTATGCCCTGATGATGTTTCAGTCACAGCACCTCATGGTTTTTGTCGGGGAGTTCTGTCTTGTTTGCTGTCGCCTCTTTTTTGCTTTTGAATGAGTCAGTGTGCTTTCATCTCCTCACAGATCCTCTACAAACAAAAAAGGTTCGCAAGGTCCCTCCTGGCCTGCCTTCATCTGTGAGTGGAAGATCATCTACCTCTCATATAAATAGATTTCACAGTGAGCTTACCCTTACAAACACACACACTTCTTTACCGCTCTCCCTTTCCATGTGTGAACACAAAGACCGCTCCTGACATCATTACAGCACTTCCATGAAGGAAATTCGTTTTGTTTTTGTTCCAGTTCTGAAGTGACAACCCTGGTGCCTGTTGGTTTGTGAGGCTGTGATGTTTGTTGTGCACATTCTTGAAATTTAATCTTGGCATGCATACGTCTGTGGGGTACTTTCTTTAGTTTTTTTTTTGTTTCGTGTGTGCGTGTACATGCTTGTGTGTGTGTGTGTGTCTGTGTGTGTGTGTGCGTGCATGTGTGTGCGTGGACCTTGGGGTGATTGATTTTCAGTGCTGCCCTGTCACAGTCTAGTCTCCTCACAGCCTCTCCAGGGAGAAAGAGAGGCTGTCAGAGCGGATCCCCAGCTCTGCTCTTTTGATGTTTAATTAGTCATTACGTGGCTGAGCAGGAGGACAGACAGAGATTAATAGCAGAGAATATCTAAAATTTCTATTGGTAATGATCCCGGTGGAGCAGAAACCATTAGGATGCAGAGAAGTGTGGTGCTCAGCTTGTATTCACATAGACAGGGAGTGTTGGAGTTCATTAATATGCATAAATCAGTAAGTCAGATGTTCATTGTTAAAACCCTGGTGGATTGGCAAAGGTTTTTTTTTCCATTAAAAAGCTTAACTTCCTAGAACTTCCAGGAGATAATGTTTTTTTTTCCTCTTATTTTTTAATGAGAAGCAACTGGTTCACCAGAATCCACATTTTGTCTCCTTAAACAATGAGAGGCTTTATTTTCCTGTTTTTTTCATAAGGGAGTCTGAGACTGGATTTGCCTTTCAGAACTTTGATAATCTTCACTTCTACTGCTGTTGCTCTGAAATTAAATATGGAACAGGCCAGCGAACATAAAAGGGTGGCATGTGTTTTGTTTCTGGATTTGTGTTTGAAAAGAAGTTTGTCAGAGCGTGAGGGAGAGGCGAAGTCCCCGGCAGAGGCACGAACACGAGCTGCCTTCTTCTTAACTAAGTGATATATTTGAGGTCTTGTCAGACGGAGGGAGGGAGGCACAGAATGGTTGCCTCATGGGTTACATCTCTTTGTTGTGTAAATGGACGCTGGGCTTTTATTTGTCAGTACTTAACACATGGGCGCAGGTGCGGTTCTGTGACTCATAAGAGCACAATCAAGCAGTACAATGCTAGATGGGGAAGAACAGTGACAGAGCATGGGATAAAATGCAGCTTCTTCTTGTCACTCAGCACCGCTCAGAAGATAAAACCTGGAGCTTCGAGGAATTATCCCAGTTAGTCTTTGATCCCATTTGAAAGAATAAAGATGGTGCTGTTGAGTATGTCTCTACAGTTCTCTTACAACCCGCTGATAGAGGAAGGAAAACATAAAGCTGTTTCTGATAGGCGGCATAAGTGGAAAAGGTTTGAGTAGGAGGTTGTCTGGCAGCTTTGAGGTGTTGCATTAATGGTTTTACAGTCCTGGGAAGAAAAGGTGAGGTATGGGAGTGGGAACTGCTCGGTGGGTGAAAAGCACCACCCGTGGCCACCCGTGCACTTAGTGATTGTTAGAGAGACTGTAAGGCGCATCTCTTGGGGTGGTTATCAGCCATGATCTGTGTTTGTATTGCCGGGAGCAGTACCTGAAGAAGCAAAGGTGTTGAGGAAGTGTGGAGGGGGAAGGCGCACCTGGAGTCAGATCTGCTGTGCCAGAGGCAGCTGCGTGAAGAGCCAGCAGCGTACCTGTAAAGCATGAATGCAGCTGCAGATGCCACTAAAAGCTTTTGCTTGTGTAAGCAAACTGGAGGGCCCCACCAGAGACCTGAATAGCTGCCTGATTTGGGGAGGGGGGGAGAAAAAGAAAAGATCAACACAGTGCTGCGTATCTTTATGTCTACTGCTGGGAGTGCTCTTATTTATTTCACACCAGCAACCTTTTAGATTTTTTTTTTTTTAAAGTCCAGCTGCATTTATGCTCCCCAGTCTAAAAATACATTTTGGAGTTTTAATCAGATGGGCAATGCAAGTTGCAGGTCCAAGCATGTTGTGCCTGTGTGTACCCTGCGTGATTGAGCTAAATCAAAATATTTATGGGAGCACATCCTCTGTGCATTTCGGTTTTGACACTGCAGTGCACCAGAATGTGAAGACTATCTAGACATGCCAGATGGTGATTGCAAACATTTAAATGTTTATAGGGCTTTTTCATCTTATATACAGACACCCCTCTCCCCGTCCTGCCACCCCTCCACCCACACATACTTTCCTCTATGGTCTGACGGTTGTGTACTCTGTAGACTTGGGATACAGCAGGGACTGTAGCCTTGTGATGGTTTTGCCTATCCAATATATTTTTTTACGCTGAGAAATTTAAACTCGACCTCAGCTTACTGCTTAGTGTGAAAAATCCGACTTTAAAGCTCCGTGCTTTTGTCACAGTGGGTAGCGTGGCTATAGGTGGCTCGCTGCATTATCCGACTGTATAGAGTGAACGGGGAGTGAAGGACAGAGCATGTTGTCACTGGACAGACAAGCTGCTGTGCTGAAGGATGCTGATGGGCAACTGCGTGGGCACCTGTCTGACAGGGCGACTGAAGAAGCAGAGGCAGGGTTTCGTAGCTTGTGGGGGGAAAATTGCATCTTGTAGGATATTTATGGGAATCTGCAAGGGCATGTTCTGCATGTGTGTGTCTGCATGTCAGTTTGTTTGTGTAAAGGGTGTGTTTTTTCCCCCCTTGTCAGAAGCACAGCGGCTTGATGTGACACTTCCTCCCTGGCTTTGGTGGCGGTATAGCTGCAGGATGAGAGAAAGAAAGCGGTGGGCTGAGATTCAGCTGCCCTCGGGGAGTTTTGCTAGCGAGAACCCTGTGTGTGGATGACAAAAAAGATTGACATTTGCTTTTGACGGATCACTCAGACACCCTTGTTTCTGAGAGATTTGTACTGTGCTAGCTGTAAGAAAGGAAGTCTGCTCAGGGCTCTGAATCTTAAGACCTAGAAATGTTCCTCGCAGTGCTGTGTAGTGCATGACATTCAAATGATCTCTTCCTTTTTTATCAGCATGTCTTTAACTGTTGAGAAACAAAGATGAAAATCACACTGAACTGCAACAATAACCTAATGCTCCCGTTGACAGATCAGGTCGTTTTTTATTTCTCCCTTTGAAGTACTGCAGGGTGGGATAGTTACAGGAGTGCCTGAGGAGAACTCAGATGAAATGAACCAGTAGAGCTCCTTTTTTATAAATATCCACAAAGACCTGAGGCCTTTGTAAGTCACAGAGAAATTAGATCCAGGGGCCACCCAGCAGAAAAGAGTAAAGCTGCACATTTCTGTTTTTACCAGTTAAGTTGTTGCAGTTGGTTTAGACATCCCAATACATAAGAAAATGGCTTAGGAGGGGAAAACAGTCATGTAATTTCAAAATGTGAAATTTTACATTCCAGTTTTGAAACAGATGTTCTTCTCTGTGTTTCATGACTATGGCAGCAGAATGTTGATGATGTTATTAGATTTTTTGGTGTCCCATAACCAGTCACTGGAAAATGTTATTTCAAGTTTCAGTTTATTATCATAGTTTGCTAATTTTACTTTATAGGTAGCCAGCCAAAAGGACAGAGCTGCCTCAAGAAATAAGTAAAAAGTTCCATGTGCAGTTTTGGTTTCACTGTCAGAGGACATGCAGCTTTGGATTCATTGGTTCTACCTCACTACAATAAAACCTATTCTACATTATATCACCTGAAGATCTGTTGGGTAGCAGTCTGAGTATAGTGTTTTATTTATGATTGCATATGCAAATAAATAATGGATCCAGAAAGAAAGCATTTGTGCATCTAGTCTGATAAGGTTAGTGGATTATATGACTGACATGGCAACTTTACAGATGCAGGTAGTTTCTGAATTAGTTTTATGCATTTCAGGATGATCCATTCCTGAATAAGGGGCTTAATGCATGTGTGTGTTCTTTATGTTGTCACAGCTGAGTGGTTTGATCTCAAGATAAAGGTTCTGTTGTTAAAAAAATGACTGATTGTAAGACTAAGCACTTCAGCTCTCCTCTTGTCAAACATCCTTCATTTGCTCTGTTTAGTCCTTTAAAAAAAAACATTCTGCGCTTTACATATGTTTTCATTATCTAGTAATGTCCAAAAACATATGTTCCCTTTGTAGATGAAGATTTTGATAACTTTTTTTGTTGTCTTCTATTTAATATCCCTGGGGTGTTCTTACTGATTAACTGTAATACTTTGACTGCAGTATCTTGACAGGGTTATGTAGTAAATTGATCCGAATGTTAGTAAGAAAAAAAGGAACCATTTTGGAAAGATTTGAAATTTTTTTTCTGTGGATCTGTCTGCCTGTCATTTCCTTGATAATATTGCATTGAATTATAAATATAGATCTGCCGATTCAGCTGAACATAGAAAGCATCCCAGCAGCTCTTGAATATTTTCTCCTGCCCTTAGGCGACTGTTTTGGTTCCTCTGTGATTAATAACTGCTTAGTTGAGTCTGGTTAATCTTACCAAACCCTCCCATGGAAACCATAGTCATTCATTTAGCAGCAAACAGGTTCAGACCAGTTTTTGAATGTGTGTTAGCCGCCCAGCTCAAAGCAGTACTGAAAATCCACTAAATGTTGTGGTCACATTTCTTGCATCAGAGAGCCCTTATAACAATGTACACATCTATTCATGTTCAGTTTTATAAGGTCTGGTGGAGATCTGTTCTGCCTGTGAATATTTAATGAAAGGACAGCAGCTTATTTAAACAGATAGAAGAAAAGTTTTTAAAATAAAAAAAATAAAAAATCACCGGCATGAAAGAAAAGTGCCACAAAAGAAACCAAGCTGAGAAGTTCACATGTTCACCATCATCTCAGCTTTTTGTTACTTTCACTTTTCTAAAACCCCAAAGCTTTGTGAGTCACACATGTGTGATGTGTTTGTCTCTTTCATCAGTGTTCTCACGCAGTGATTGCACACATAGTTTTATTCATAAAATGTACACACGCACACACACACGCACATGCACACACACACGCACATACACATATATATATATTTGTTGTTGTTAGACGAAGCTGAATTTCATCCATTCAGATCATTTTGGGGGGGTGGGGCAGAATTCTTAATTCTGGTCTGACCCCAGATAGTTAATTCCTCAGGGGTTATCTCATCAGATTGCTGATTAGATAGTCACCCTCGGTTTGACGTGATGCTAAACAGTCGCGTCTACCTCTGGGACTCAGCGTTTGTGTTTGTTAGTCTTGTTGAAATCTTCCTCTGACATTAGAGGCTGCAGATGATAGAACAGGCAAACAAGCCAGAGGCCAGAGCCCTTTCATCTGCGAGGAGAACAAGGAGTTAAAGAGACAAAGGGCACAAAAAAAATAATGCACACATTAAAGTCATTACTCACATTCTGGCCTGTTGTAAATTATTCATGTAGGCCTCGCGTGAGTGTGCGGCATTAATACAAACCTTGATTTCAGATCACAGGCAGACTCAAGAGCACAGCCTGTCAACAATCACCAAGGTGGTGTTAGTCATTTAGAGGCCCTTTAAACCTAACTGCTGTGACCTGGACAGCGCATGGCTGAGCCACACGAAGTTTATGTAGCGGCTCACACAGTTTTAGGTCAAAGGTAACATGTTGTTGTGTGGGATTGATCACGCTGTGAGTTGTACAATTTGTGAGCTAGGCGTTTCCAACTGAAACGGTTTATCCCTGTATATTGGTGGTAACATGTTTTAGCTTTTTCTGCCTTTTGGAGTGCTGATATGTGAAACAGCCAGAGGTCAAAATGGACGAAGATGCGTTAGATTGTTGTGTTAGAGTTAGGTAATAACGATGGTCCACTGTCGTCTTAGCATTTTGAGCTGTGCTCTGTCGATCAACACTCAGCCCGGTGTGCAGAGCCTCTGTGATGCTAGCTTTTTTGGAGGAGTGCATTTTGAAAAATGGCCATCTGTGACAGTTACCAATCACATGTAGACCAATGAACTTGACGTGGATTTCTTTGGACTGTGGCAGGCAGCCAGAGAAAACCCTCTCCAGCACAAGAAGGACTTGGCAACTCCACACAGAAAAACCAACCACCCAGCAGGTTTTTGCTTAAGCTGCACTTGTCCTTTTTAGCTGTGAGAATCAAATAATCACTAAGCCGTCCTAACTTAAAATAGAAAATGAAATGCAAGTCACTAAATCAAGTTACTAAATCCCCAAAAATATACAAGGAATATTTAAGGAATAAAAAGGAACTTTTTGGGACAGTTGAAATTTACATTTTAGATAATCTTGTAATCTGCAATGTTAACAGAGAAACATACCAACAGCATTGCAGAATTCTGTGAAAACGCCAGTGAAAATTTAAATCCCTTGCACAGTGTGTGCTTGGATGTCCTGTATACAGAACCCGAGATAATGGAGAGTACAGAGTTGGAGTTAGGATGAATAGGCTTGTGGTCACACTGTCTGCCTCAGCACTGGAACCACAACACTGACGTTTTGTCTGGATATAAAGACGTAACTGAGCAAAGAAAACTAAAGACCTTGCTTAAATGGAAAAAAAAACCCTTTCAAAGCTGCTGTTTTTGTCTTTTTCATGAAACAATCTGGCTTTTCTTCCCCCACTGTTGTCATATCTGTTTGCCCAGTGATATGCTGGCCTTCCTGTACCTGCTAAAGCAGCAAAGGTCCACCCTTATCATGTGGAATCAGATAAATCCAATCCTTTGAAGAATTCAAAACTCACTTTTTCTCAGACTGTGAGATCATTCTTGAAACAAACATGATCCTCTGTATTAACAGGAGAATTAAGCATATCAAGCTTCTTCACAGGATGTTGTGTGATTTACGTGTATTATCATTATCATTATAACGTGTTTTTTTAGCTATACTATAATATATATATATATATATATATATATATATATATATACACATATCCTCTTGTCACAATTAAATAAAGCTATTAATGCGTTATAATTTCATTATAAATCAGTTGATTAGAAATACAGAATTTGGTTAGTAAAGCCATCTGAACAATAACATAATATGTACTGGTTACCCCTCGAAGGAATAAAAGTGCATAAAATGTGCACTGTTTTACAAGGAGTGCATCTTTATTTGCATTACTTTCTAAGATGCAGTAACTAGATTTTTTTTAGCACATCTACATCTTGACTTATTTCAATTGTCCTCTGGTTTTTGTAACAAATCAACACTAACATCCATGACTGAGTTGAAATGTTAAGCATTGTAGCATTATAGGAGTCTGTTTAATTAACTAAGATCAACCTTAAAAAAAACCTTATCAGTTGATCTTCTTTGCCCCTCCGCCTCCTCCCCCCGTCCCTGATTGTGTCCACCCCTCCCTGTTTAGAAGCAGAGCTTCTTACAGAAAGCAATCCTCCAGTCTGATGACATCAATGCTAAATCCATAAATGAGAGGGGGTAAACTCAGCCCTCCACCCTTTTTTAAATGTTTTGTTCCTCATTGAAAAACATCCTGAGAAAAAGCAGTGTGTGATGACTTGCTTGTCCTCACAGATGACATGATCAGGTGTGTGGCGCTGGGCCTTCGCCTCTCAGAATGATCCACGATTCTTCCACAGACTTAAGACTGTGACTTATTTCATACAGTTGTTGATTAATTTAGGTTCAATGAAATAAAACCATTTAGGCATTCTCCCTGTGTCTCCTGCAGAGTCAGTTGTAAAACAAACAGCCGTGTCCTGAATCAGCAGGCGCTAAGGTGTGTGCTTAATTTCCCAAATTAATGCCTATTTGTCCCTGCTTTCATGTGTTTTCCTGCAACACTGCATTGTGTGTCTGGACTTGTTTTAGAGCCCTTCAAGCACTTCCATCATGACCATTTTCCTTAAAGCACCAGCTTGAAACAGCGCCAGATATAAAACAACGTGCAGAGCCAGTGTTTTGGATGAGTTTAAAAGAGATTCTTAGAAGAAAGGGGAATAAATAATAACAGTGCTAAAAGGAAAAACATAATAAGGGCCTAGTTGTGTTAGGGAAGTGGAGGCTTTCATCTTTCTAAAACAGTAATGTTCTCAATGAGTCTTCAGGCCTGTGTTTAGTCCAGCGAGCCTCGAGTGCTGCACATGAAAGGCTCTAGTCAGACCGGGCTCTCACTGGTATATGGTATCTATCCTCTCCTTTCTTCCCCTCTCCTTTACCACCCCTCACCTCCTCCCATATGAGAAAGGTAATGAGTAGCCATGTGGCTTGCACTGACAGTAAACCATATTAAAATGGCTGTCAGTGCTTTGCTCACCCCATCTGAGGCCCCCGGGGTTTAGGAAAAGGAGCATTATTTTCTTGCTCTACGCCACAAGCCTCCCCCTTTGCAGCTGTTGCATGCTTTACAACTCTGTTTACGGGCACTTTCAGCTAAAGGTCTCGCTCACCCAACGTCAAGACTCCCGTTGAACTGAGCCCAGGCTGAATAGACGCTGTTTGCATGGCTTCTTTCCTCTCATTGTCTGGAGTTGGAGCGGTTTTCTTCTTGCATTTTGAGCTCTAATGCTCTAATGGCTCCTAAATGGTGCACGAGCCATGTTTGGGAGCAGGTAAACTCTGCTGCCGGGCGATTGTGTTCTTACAGAGGCCAGATATCCCCTCAGTGCCTGTTGACTCATTTATTCGTCACAAAAAAACAAAAAGATTAGACTCTCAGGATTAGGATGTGGGGAAGAGAACGGGACACGCTACAGTTATTTAAGCGCTCATTTGATCGCCACACATATTAATGAAATCCAGCTTACAGTGCCATTATTTTACTTCCAGCTTGTTGGGGTTCCCCAGGAGAAAATCTACATTTTTTATGCGTAGAATTAAACATTTTGTCCTCTCCCTCTAAATCCGCTCACACATTTGTTTTCCGTCCCACCCACTTCCCTTTATCTTTCCTCTGCCCACCTCCCCATCGCCTCCCTCCCCCATCCCCTTCCTCTTTGCCTCAGCATTTAGAGGCTTAAGAGAGGGATGTACCACTTGAGCCACTCCCATCTCGCAGCCACCCCTTCCCACAGTGCGGAATGGTACAGCCCTGCTTTGCATAAGTTTCCTCTGAGTGGGTCGTGTGTGGAGGCCAGTACTGAAAGAATTATTAGTCTCTTTTGAACGATTTGGATGTATGTCTGAGAGAAAGCCAGGGTGCTGCTGTTATACACCTTTATCACAGAAACTGCTAAAGCTATAATGTATTGCGCATACCCTGTCCCTGGAATGGGCAGTAACTCTTTAATGTATTACTACAACGGGAAATCGGTGAGTAGTCCCTTTGGGAATGTGTGCGTCTGAGACGGAGAGAAGCGGTGAGAAGTGTGCATGTGTGTGTGTTTGCCTTTGACTGTCAGTGCCTGCCTGCTTCCCAGTCTCAGCCTCTTTTAAGTTTAGCATTTTGTTCCTTTTAGATTAAAGCTCTGTGTTCTTGTCTCTCCTTGTGCGAATGAATGAATGTGTCTGATTTTCTGTGACATTCGGTTAAAGCTGCGTGACAGCTGAAATCCTCTGGTTTGACTGTTTTAATTACACTTTGACATGTTTCGGCCTAATTGAACCCCCTACCCTGTCCTGCGTAAGTAAGTAGATACACATGGAAAAAAAGTTTTGGGGCATTTTTTTTACCTTTATCTCATGAGTGAAACAGTGCGGCAGAAAGTTTCTTGGAGCCTTACATTTATTTTTACTGGCTGGTTGCTCGAGCTCAGAGACTGGGTTGAAATAATAACAAGTGGGAGTCTGGGAATGATTAGAGGAAAGAGTCTGCCTGTTGAGGTTAGACTTTCCTGTTTGCAGATTGAGCTCCAAGCACCAGTGTTGCTGTTATTCCATCTGTTTTTAATCACTTTGGCATTCTTGACGCCACAGGGAGCCTAATGTGATTTCTGAACTTCTCTGTAATGACCTCTTTGATTTTTGTTGCTCTGAAATGTTTTTTCCTTGGAGTGCTTTTTCTTATTGAATATGCACATAATTGAACGTGTATCTGTGGGTAATTCTGCACTTGCAGTTGATAGGACTCGTGAACTGAGTTTTTATGGTAGCTTATAGTCAACTTGTAGCTGTAAATATCAGCTGTGCATGTGTGCAGACAAAATTTAATAAAGGCTGGTTTTCATAGCAAAAACAATGCAGCGAACCAGTGGACCTACTCAAGGACGGGCTCCAACAATAGCTGAATGAGCTCTGTAAAGCATTTCAGTAATCCTCAAGGTGCGATCCTGTCACAGGCAGATCTCACAGGCACATTTCCACCTGTCATTTCCCATGCTGCTTTAGTTATTTCATAAAGGGCACATTTGTTTGAAGGAAAAAATAAGGAGATTAGCCTTTTTATGGGTTTATATCGAAAAGGTCATCTTAGTCAGCCCTTTGTTTCAACTGTCCTCACAGTCTATTACCGCATTTCCCGTTTTGTTCCCGCCACACAAAAGATGACTTTGATCTTTTTCATATTAAGTATTAACAGGCTTGTGTTACAGTTGTGATGGGGAGAAAACTGATAGCATGTGGACGGGACAGGCAAACCTTATGATCAAAAGCACTTGTTAAACTACCAGTGCTGACTTTTTTTGGTGCTCTGCTTTTCACACAAAGGAGAAGAAAGATGGTACTCATTCTTTGAATCAAACTGATCCACATAAATTTGTTGCGATGCAGTGTTTTGTAGCAGCCTCACCATCTGGAGCACTGGGAGAATTCGCAGTGGGCCTTTGGCTTGTGAGCTGGTGGCACGGCACCAGTACAGATGGAGCAGCTCACTGATCTTTCTTTCGTTGCCCTATTAGTAAAACGGAAAAAAAAGCAAAAGCAAAACCCCACTTGCTTTTTAGGCACATTTTTTCCTCTTGCAGTGCAGCACACTGATAAGAATAAAACAAATACATGGAAATATTTTATCTCCCTGTTTATGAGGACTGGCTTACCTGTTGTTGTTTATGCTGTGCAACAGGTTACATCACTTTTTCTAGAAGCTAATCCTCCAAATTTCACCCCCTCCCCCTTTCTCACACACTCTCACATGCGCGCACACACACACACACACACACGGTCCACATGTGCTGCTGGACTTAAGCATGCAGGCTTCCCTGCACACGCAGCACAAAATCAGAGTGGGGGTGGTGTGTTTGTGTGTGTTCACCTACCAGGCCCTTCATGTATACAGTGCACATGTTTTAATTAACTCATTGACTGCCAGCCATTTTCAGAACAGAGAGTCGCTCACTGCCAGAGTTTTTTGAGAATTTTGACTGATTTTTCAAGAGCCACAGAATAGTTTGTGCTTTGACTATGTAAACACCGAACACACCAAAAGAAAGAGCAGACTCTCTTCTTTCATCAGGAAAAAAGATTTTGTTTCTACCTTATTCCGTTCTTCTTTGACGTGCGTCTCACCGGCGCCATTTCTCTCATAGCGAACCATTGCGTCTGTTTTTATTTGCTTACAATCTATGCTAATCTCCCATCAAAAGTGGCACAGCTACCTACAGGGTAAATTTGTTAGTCCATACTCTGTCTAGAAGCCGATATTTACGGAAAAACTTTCGCCGATCGTCCCCCAAGTCACTCGCAATTGAAAAACATAAAAGACGTCTATAGACGTCTTTGGCAGCGAACGGTCGGATTTGAAAAGACGTCTTTAGACGTCTTTGGCAGCGAATGAGTTAATTTATGTATTTCATACTTCAGGACCTTATTCTGCTTTTCCTCTTTTCTCCTATTTTAGAACCAGACTCTTGTTTATGTGTTATGAGCACTTGTACACATTCCCTGTTCATATGAGTGGATTCATCAGACTTTTGGAAAAGTTTGTCGTATAATGTATACTCATTGATTTCCCACTCTTACACTAACCTTTTCCCCCCCAAGTCAATGTGACAGCTAAAAGTTAGTCACTGTGTGATCATGAGAGAACGGAACTTGTTTTTGCTCTTAAAAACCACTGACAAATACTAAACAATGCCCGTCTGAGCAGGTTAAGATGAGCATTGAATCTTTCAAGCATACTAAGCCTTGGAAGTGAGTAAGGTTTGGACTTGAAACAAAATGCCTCCAGGGGTTTGGTCCCACTCCAAGGAATGACGTACCATACAAAAACAGGACACACCATTAATAGTGTGTTTGAACTTCTCTTCGCCTCTTTTAGCTTTTTGGCTGTTTGCCCAATTTTGGCTCAGTATTTTGGTTTTTAATAGCCCATCATGTTGTTATGTTGCATGCTTTGTGGCGGTTGACAGATGCGGTTTTAACATGCGATGTTTGATTGGTGTGGCATGCACTTCAATGGCAGGTACCAGTGGCAGGATATTTTCCCTCAGTGAAGCAGGGAGTGCTGTTGAGATATAACAGAGCTTCTAAAACATTAAACACAACATGGAGTCTGTAGCTAATTGTGTTGAATTCTCATCTTCAGCTTGTTTTGCATACACGTCCAGACCTTTTTATTTCTCTACTGTTATGTAATGATTCAAGACTGCAGAATGAACCTTTAATTCTCAGGTTTGCTCAGCATACGATTTGTCTTTACTTTTCAGGCAGTATGTAATTCTGATGAGCAAATGCACCAAACTCTGGTGTCGGTGTTACGGTTTGCTGATATTTAAGTCACATCAGCTGCTGCTCAAATAACTGGTGTGAGACTGTGATGGTGTGGGGATCTGCGTGAGTGACGGCTTTTAATTAATGGCCTTGTA
Source organism: Menidia beryllina (assembly GCA_013363375.1). Taxonomy (NCBI): domain Eukaryota; kingdom Metazoa; phylum Chordata; class Actinopteri; order Atheriniformes; family Atherinopsidae; genus Menidia; species Menidia beryllina. Next base: position 7,510,487 of record JABUIW010000020.1, read on the forward strand.
AAAGGAAACCCAGGCGGGCCCTGTCTTCCATTGCCCAGTGGAATGAGGCACCCGGTGTTTGGGATGGTTTATTAATGCTTCGACTGGTTAGCCCCGGATAAAAAGGACAATTAACATTATCCTCTGCCATATGCTGCCCATAGAGCGTCTGACAGAGGCAAAAGACAAAGCCTTGGCTCCTGTTCGAGGCTAACCTGAGACCTCCGTGCTACTACGATCAGCCCTGGTCACATGTGTAAGCCAGAAGACCCAGGAGAGCCCAGCCCCTCCTGGAGCACTTTAATTACACTTCCAGACAACAGCATGCTGTAGTCCTGCTCACTCAGCAGAGCCCAGCAGCACTAAGTGTCACGTTCTGCCTTGATGATATGCTCACGTGTGGGAGCGAGTGTTTTAATTGAATTTATTTACGTGGGCCGCGATGCATATTTTCCAGCAGTAATGTGTCGTAAAATAACAGCACACAGCTTGTAAATGGCCGTTGTGGCCATGACATCCACATGAATTAGAAAGCAATTTTGAGGAGTGAGCTGTCAACATCTGAGTGTGAAATGAGGCCATTAATGGAGGGATTTAACATGCAGAGCGGGGCACAGGAGCTGGAGACGTGCAGGTGGATCTCTGTGGCTCTGATTAGTGTTACATGGCGACTGTGACATCCAGTCCTGTCTGTGGGAGGGAGAATTCATCCAAACCTTTTTTCCCTTCTTCCCCTCCTCACCCTGGCTCCCACCATCTGGAGTGGATGAAGTCAGAGACCACATCACTGGTGTTTGGCCTCCAGTCTCTTTGATCCCATGGCCCAGCTTGGCACACGCTAGCAGCTGTACAACAGCATGCTCATTGTGCTCCTCTTTTCTGAGACCAGCTTGCAGGTACAAAAATAAATAAAAAATTTTTCATTTGATTTCTGCCTCTGTGGGAATGCTGTAATTTGCCAGGCTTTTACTATATGCGTGTAAGCGGGATCATTATACTTCCATTAGAGGCTGAGTTGATCAGAGATGCAAATACTCCTGATAATCCACTCCTCCCTTCATGAGCTTGATTGCTTGCTAGTCATTAAAGTGTGTGCGCTTGTGTATTTGGAGCATTAGGGCTGCATCTGCAGCACTTGTGTTGACTTGAGTTTCTTGGCGTGAGATCACGTGCTGTTGAGTGGGGACATGGGAATATGCTTAGCACTTTTGGTTTACTTCACAGGAACTGAGACAAGCAAACGATTAATTTCAAAACACCTTTGACAAAATCACATCTTATGGTATTCTGTTCTTAATGATGGAAACTGAAGGGTTTTCCTCTGCCTGGGTCTGTTGTAATAGCGACTTTGCTTCTCTGGCAGGTGTACGCACCGTCACCAAACTCAGAGGACTTCAACAGAGATTCGCCTTCCTACTCCTCCCCTAAACCCTCCAGCAGTATGTTTGCAAGCACTTTCTTTGGTAAGTTCAAAGCAAAGGCCACTCTGCAGTTTTGGATTTCATAATCCATCCATTGATTCTGTATTTAACTCCACGAATTGAAGAAAGATACCCGCTTTTGCCCTTTTCTATCCTCTGTCTTTAAAAATCACCATTTGAACCTCATAATCTAATACTGTAATGTTGAGTAGCTCTGGCAGTATTTTTTTATGCTAAACTTTATATAGATAAACCTGTTGCTATATCTAACTTTTGCGTTTATCTCAGCTTTGTTCTAGACAAGCATTTTGGGTCAGTCCTAAAAATGAGAAGAATAAAATGCACTCCTTGTTTTAAAAACAGAATTGTTTACTCTGACCAACAATACACAAAATTACTCTTTTTTTTTTTAATTAGATGGTACCCAAAGTTCGGCCGACCCCTGGAATTCGTCCAGTGGGATCAGTCAGCCGGGGTATGGTGGAATGCTCGCAGGATCTTCATCTCACATGCCACAGTCAGGAAGCTACAGCAGCCTGCACTCACACGACCGTTTGGTAAGCAGGATCACGCATCCAGGTCACGATTGATAGTTAGCGGCTCTTTTGGCCATAACAAGCGTGTAAGAGATCCAGTGAGCTGCTCAGTGTTTGAATTTGTCAATTCCCCCCACCACCACTATGCGTACTAACTTGTTGTCTGGTTTTTATCAGAGAAGGCACTGTTGACCCTCTTTTTGTCAGTGTTTGATCTGGCCTCGTCTGCCTGCCTTCTTCAGCTGGCAGAGCATCACAGGGAGCCTGCAGATGCTGCATGACCTCCCTTTATCTCTGTCCCTCCCCCCATTAACTTTTGCTCCACAAAAGCCTGGGAGATGTCAAAGGACAACTACAATTTAGAGACCAAATAAGATCTTTCTTTCCTGCACAGATAAACATGTATGTTTGAAAAATATATAAAACATTTGTGCCGTCTTTTTATATTCCAGAACTATCCTGCACACTCGGTCTCTCCTGACATCAATGCCAGTCTTCCCCCCATGTCCAGCTTCCACCGGAGCAACACCAGCACTTCACCATTTGTCACCGCAGCACACACCCCGTCCGTCAACTCAACTGATGGGGTTATGGGTATGTTCTTATGTAAGCCCTTCACTCATCCCCAGTGTTTAGCCCAAACCCAAACTCTGTAAAGGTAATGAGGGAGTCGGTTGGACAGCTGCTTTGTGTAGCTTGACCACCCACTATATTTGTGATTTTGCTGTAACAAAGCCCTCCTCTGTTTTCCTGTAGCGGCTGCAAATCGGGGAACGACTGCCGGAGGCTCGCAGACCGGAGATGCACTGGGCAAGGCTTTAGCTTCAGTGAGTGACAGTCCCAGTTTTAAGTCCAGCTTATTCCACAACACATCGCTGATTAAAGAGAGACACACAAGATTTAGATTTGAAAACTAGTTGGAATCAATTGTTATTTGATAGAAAATGTATTCCACCTTCATATTGGATTATTTTCTGGGATTATTTTCGGTGGCTTAAGCATTACTGTCCACTTCTAAGAAATCTCTGTATTCCCACTTTCGTGTCCCATCTCTTTAGGAAGTGACAATCATGTCAGGACTATGTGTTCATCTTCCTGCTCCAACAAATTAAATATTTTGTCCGATCAAAATAGAAAGCTTTCGCCAAAGATTGAGGGCAGTGATAAACCATATAGGTAATCTTTGTGCTATTTTATAGTAATTTCATAGTTATAACAATTAATTAAGGGCTAAACAATTGAGGGCTATACAAGAGGAGAGTCACCTTCAAAATCTGGTGGAACTTTGGATAATTTCTAAGGCTCTGTCAGACACATTCAAATCTGGAGAATGGATTCAGAATTGGGGACAAAATGAGTCAAAAGAGGAGAATGTCGTACATTGAATTTCCTCAAGTCATATTTAACATGTTGCATAGGTGTCATGTGATCCTGAAGATTTTCAGCATTACATAAAGAAATATCGATTTCACTCACAGGACAAGCTGCTTCCTTAATAGAAACATTTTGTAATTTCCTGCGAATCCAGAATATTAGAGTTCAGGGATGGTAATAACAAATTAAGTCCTTTATATTTGCAGACTCAGTTGTATTAGCATGACAAAGCTGCAGTGAAATGGACATGGTTGGTCTGGGGTGGGGGCGGGTGGTTGGGTGGATGGATGGATCAGGGTGCACAGGGGAGTTTATAACTGCTATGGCTGAACTCCATGCCCCCCCTTTTTTTTTTCTAGAGCTTTTGTTCTCCGCCCTTTTAAATTGGCCATGCTTATTGGCCCCATGCTGCCTGCGGGAGCGTAACTGATGATGAGGCGGGGCTTCATTTATCCCAGTAAAATGAGCCATGTTTCACTTTGAATACAGCGTCAGTAGCCGGGGAGGGAAAAGAATAGAAAGTCATATATTCTCCCGTCAAAAGTCACGGTAATGAACAGCTTGCTGCTGAGAAACTGAAAGATATTTGCAGATTTAGTTTGAGTTTTATTGGTTTCTACAACAGTGATAACCACATTATTAATCCTTCTTAGTTTTTGACTGAGTTGCAGGTCTGAGAGTGAAAAATGCTGAGCTGAGGTAAACGTGCGTTTAAGTATAAAAAGAGCAAAGTCATTCTTCCCCTTAGATGACGACCGATCCACGTTTAGTGAAACACTTCAGTGAAACCTCTGTCCTGATACTCCATGCTGATTGAAAAGCTAAAGCCCTGCGATCCAAGATTAAATAAGGAGATTATTAACAATGAGTGCATTTTATCATCCCCACTGAAGTCAAATGGTTGCCTGCAAGCTCAATTTGATCTGGACTTGGTAGAAAAATCTCTGCAGATCTGCCTTCTCCCCCCCATTATCTCTCAACTAATTAGTCAGGATCCTGTGGTAATACCCTGACATCCCAGACATTCTGCCACAGATATCCTCTCTCTGAAAAAAAATGTCTTTGTGCTTCATCAAACAGTTGAAACAAATGACTCTCATTAGTAGTTCTGAAGTCATCACAAATCTCAGTGCATCCTGTTTAACCTACCAGACGATATCCTAAAGTAAAGAAACTTTGGAGGAATAATCGTAGGCATCATGCATAAAACCCAGACACTTGCCCTAGTTTGTCCTCTTTATGGAGACTGTGGTGGGAATTTAAAAAGATGCAAACAGTTGAACACCTCTGGATTTTGATGCATTGGTCATTGTACAATCTCTGGCTGCAGGCTGAAAGGTGGCCCTTGAGATTTTCTGTTTTTGGCTTAACGGGGTTTCCAGGTTGGGCGTCTGAGCCTTTCGGCGCCCACAGTAGAATAATAAGCAGCGTGACTCCTACAGGAACACGAATCTTCATCTGAGAGAAAAACAGGCTGTGATCCTACAAAACTGCTAAAAAGTTTTCATAAGTCAGAGTCCTTGTTGCAAATTGTGCACATTATGAAAGAAGAGGAGGAAAACAGATTTAAGTTCTCACATTTGTGGATACATTTGAGCTAGAGTTAATCTTTCTGCTCGGCTCCTGGTTTTGTTCATAGAGAGACCTTAATTCAGCCTGCTTATACATCTATCTTTAATCCCTGAAAACATTTTATTTAATATACTGCTGCAGTCCTATTTATGGAGAGATTCATCTTTTGAACCTGATGACTGAATGGAAACGGACTGAAAACCATTTAGGGAAACACAGGGCGGTGGAAATAAACTAAGCATTTAATCTGTTACATCACTAGTTTTTGAATATTTTTCACATACAAATCGACAGACTTACTGGGGCTGATGGAGAGTCGAGCCCCAGCAACAGACATCAAAGTGAATGTTGTTTATGATTCATCTGGTTACGGCAGTGCTCTAAGCACAGATGACTGCTAGTGGCTCATATTTATGCACCAAGTGTTTTATGATATCCTTGGCAGAAAAGAAATGCATAACATAAAAGCGAAGAAGGAACAGCCTGATTTTTTTTTTTTTTTTTGCATACACTAAATCTCAAGCTGCTTCTGCATTCATGATGAATCCTGCTTCTCTCTCTGTATCTCCTCATCTATGCTTACAGATTTACTCACCTGACCACACTAGCAGTAGTTTTCCTTCCAATCCTTCGACTCCCGGGGGCTCTCCTTCACCTCTGACGGCCACAGCAGGCGCTGGCTCTGCCGGCACCGTGGTGACTGCTGCTGGCGCCCCATCCGGAAGGCCAGGTATAGCACCAGTCTTTGGATTTTAATCCCCTACACACCGACTTTACACTCACCTTAGATACAGGCAGCAGAAAAAAATAGCTGCACTGAAACCGCCTGAGAAGACATTTCTGCAGCCTCTGAAACACGGAGAGCAAAACAGTCCATTTTTTAAAGCAGACATTGCTCTCATTAAAAGGATGTTGCTAATTTTAACCCTACAAAAAAATAGTAGATAAAAAAAAAGGAGGTGATGGGAGCATCTCCAAGCACACCTGCGATTTTCCTTAATCTTGGTGCAACCTCGGTGAAGTTTGAAATGGCTTGTTGATGTGGGATTTAAATACTAGAGTGGGATGATTAACCATTTAGACCTTTAAGAGGCTGAAGAGAGCTTCTCGAGGGTATTCCTTTTTGTCTGGATGGTTCACAACCTCATACGACACCTCAAATCCGTAAGTGAAAGTGGAAAATGTTCAAACCTGGAGGTTGGGAATTTAAACACAGCTGGCAAAATATATTGTAGTAAAGTCTAGGAAAACACTATTTAGTTTCTGTGCTATTCCTCAATCTCAGTGACATAGCACATTACTTTCAGTAGGCCTATTGAAGCCACATCCCTTTACATGTTGTGCATTCCTCCGCCACATTCACAGATGATTTCTAAAATTAAGCACCATCTGATTCAAGAGATCTTATCGTGCTTCCTGCTGCTTTCTGTAACCATATGAACTTCTATACAACATTAGTTTGCATAATTTTCTGTCTCTTTATCCATTAGAATAATGCTACATATGCCATTTGATGTAATGCCTCCAAAATTCCCAAAGTAAAGTTCACATACAAAGTTTCATGTAATTTTACTGGTGATTTTCTTCTCCTTTGCAACCCTAATTATTCTAGCAAATTATAGCTGCTGCGTCTCATACATGGATACATGAAAAACATCACGTTTTGCTTCGTAGAAAGTTGGGTTGTGGGCAGAGGCACATCCAGGAGCTGTAAATTTGTACTCCCTGCAAACAAAAAAAAAACAACTCTATCACAGCAGACTGATTCGTGATTGGGGGATTTTTGGGAGCAGCCCACTGCCATTTGCATGCAATTTATTTAAAGTAAACACAGTGGACAGCAGTTTGTGAGGGTTGGCATGGCAATTTTCAAATGAGAAGTGTTTCTCTGAACACATGCCTTTTGCTTCCTCCAGGAGGCTACACGGTTTTTACTCACTGTAAAACAGCTTTGAGCTACTGGACAAGTAACATAGTCGAAATATTAAGAGATCACTAAAAACAGCTTTAGATTGGTTGCTCCTTCTCAACACAAGGACATATTGTTCACCAAAATACCAATAAATCACTTAACTGGGCCTCATGTGAACAATCCTCCCACCTACTGACAGCACCGTGCTCCCCGTCCCGGGCATGAAGACAGCAGAATAAATTAATTTCAGGCGTTGGGAATTTGTCAGATCCGCCTGCTATTCTTGTTTACTTCCTACAAAAAGAAGCACCTGTCAGTAGTTGGATTAGTTACATAAGATTGTATTTAAGATTGGATCATTTGGGTGAATCGAATTCTGAACAGAATGGATTGTGAGAGTTGTCCTGAAATTTTAATTGATAACCTCCTTTTTGGCTTGGAATGAATAGTTTAAATAATTTCCCATGCTTTACCTGAGTCAGCACAGCCTGTACCATTTTTATATTAATCCATTCCAAAAGGAAATTGAAAGTCTTTGAAATCATAAAAACATTTGATTTGTTTTCACTGAACATGTACAACAAATGTTGACCTCATCTGAAGAGCTTCCAGCTGCTCGCTGCTTTCTTTCCGTACTCCATGATCACGTACACACACACACACACACACACACACACACACACACACACACACACAAAGGATTTGCATTAAAAACCATCAGATCATTGTTTAGTTTGCTCAGGCAGTAACGATACACCTTAACCTCCACAGAGTGCTGGACTTTCCAGCCAACTGCTTGCAACATGTTCTTTATTCAGCTCTAATCCCGATGACATCGCTGAGTACTTCTGGCTCCCAACTTTGATTCATGTTCATAGATATAGATTCATCTAACAAGTACGGTCAGAATAACATTCATGCTTTTCCTTAGCCTGGAATTTTTTTTCGACTGATGGAAACCTTTAGACAAGCTCTGGAACGAGGATGTAAATAACAGACAACTCAATTCTGTGGCTTTTTATACCGCTAAAAGTTTGGAAATTCTGGCAGTGAAAGTGTTTGAAGTGGGTCTTAGATTACAATTCTTGAAAAGCCTTTAATTTGAGAAACTGATTTTATGGCTTAAAGCAAAAGTTGATGACATACTCCCTTTTTTGTAATAAGAGGGATTTTCTTTTGTGTAATCCCGCTTTTCCTGAAAGAGAGTTTGTGTTTTGATGTCGGTTTAATTTTTGAAGCTGGACACACAAACTTCCCTCTAAATTCTAATTACCCCGTGCAACAATTGCTGACAACGAAATTCCGGAAAAAAGCAGCACAGCTCATCTTCTCATGGTTTAGAGAGCGCCGAAGGAGGTTCCTGTTGGCAGTCTGCAGAAAATGGAGATGTGCAGAAAACGAATGTGGACTGTCAGATGTGTTGACAGAGGTGAGAGCTCCAGACAGGGAATGAGGAGGGACAGTAAGGGAAAGCCCAGTGTGTTGTTTTAGCGGGCAGTTGTGTCATGTGCGGTAATGGAGAGGCGACAGCTGTCTCTACGTATGCCCCCCTCATCCTCAGCTGTTGCCCTGCCCCATGGACAGCTGTTCCCCTAACATGCACACACACACACACATAGACACAGAGCAGACGGCAAAAGGCTCTGCTTATCTGCCAGCGGGTGAGCAAAGGTGGCTGTGACTCAGCTGATGAGGACCGTGACGATTTTCTTTTCCCGTTTGCAGAGCAGCGTGCCACATCAGGAAGCGGGGCATTGATGAGGACAGAAGCACTTAATCTATATAAGAAGTATAAAACACTTCTGCCAAATCTATACGTCAGGGACTGTAGAAAGGGGAAATTGTTCGCCTAATTATTCACTCTTATTATCCTTCTGAGGCTGGGAAAAGAGCGATACTCTAAGAACGGCACAAAATTTGGCTCGCTGTTGATGTTCGTGGCAAAATCCATTCATCACTGGGATTACAGCAATACACAGCACATTACTCAGGACTGGTTTGTTCAATTAGCCCTCTCTGGTGCATGTGGGGAGCAGACCCTCAGGCTAATTTTTCATCGCTGCCAGCCAGCAGAGGCTTGTGTGAAGTTCCTCCCTCACTCACCTGAAAGAAGGCTGAGGGAGAGCGGAGGCTTTTTTCATTTCCTTCACTTTTAATAGTCTCTTAATTAAAGTCTGGCTTTTCAGAGGCTGAGTGTGAGAGGAAATGGGAACACTGAAAAACAGAAGACCGCAGGAGTTTAGTCAGACATTTCATCAGAATTAAATAATGGAAAACATTGTGAGCTGCATCCTGAACTCTGAGGAGGGCTTGAGCTCTTCTGTCACCGAAATTGTGTTGCTTTCCAAAACCGTAGTGTTAGATTTAGCTGTTCATTATGGGCTTCGTCTGACCATACAGGTCGTTATTTGAATAAAAGCAAATAATTAATTTACAATTCCAATTAAAACAATACATAATCCTCTCACAGGTGATTTTTGTGCTTCACACCACACTTTTTCATATGATCCTTTAAAGAGTGGGAAAAACACAATCATTACTTTTAGGCCCTCTGCTCTAAAAAATCCCCACCATCCTGCTCTACACTTTTTATTACCTGCTATTATAAGAAGTGGAGAACCGCAGACTCACTCCAAATGAGGGGGTAACTAAAACAAAGTATCCATCAGACTCCATTGGATTTGGCATCCCTCCACTATGATAGATGTCAGAGGAGCAATGCCATAAGCTGAGAGTTTCAGAGACAACCTGTACTTTAAATAACCTGGAAAAAGGTTCTTTATTGTTGAAAACCATCACAATCTTTTGATTGTAGAAAAACATATTAGCTCCTATTACACATAGCTTGCGGTTTGCTTGGATCTGAAGTGAAAAGTAATACATGCATTACAGCTGAAAATGTGATGAACAGATGTGGATTTTATTCTTCTAATTTAGAACATATCCAATCAGCTTGATTCGTTTCTTTGTTGGGACAAACGCTTTCCATCCGAAGTTTGTTTACTTGTGCAGCGCTTGCAAGGTTATTCCATGTTGAGATTGTGTAATTGAGCTGTAAAGCGGGAAATTTTGCAAAATACGTCTTGTTTCTGATCAGATGTGGAACGTGACCACTGCTACCACATCAGGGAACTGGCAACGCAGATAACTTAGCTGCGTAAACTCAAGTACAAAAGCTGACATTTGGCATTTTCCCATCATTTTAAGGCTTAGAGATTTTTCATCACATACCAGCTGATATTCCTGCAGAGAGACCCAAAGTCTCCGACAAACAAAGATCACTGGTGTCGAGACTTTTTCAGTGTGCCCTTTCACTTTTTTAATTGCATGTGACTGTACAAACATGGTGCTAAATTTCAGGGTGGAAGTGGGCGTGAGTCAAACCCTCTGCTAGGAGCTGTGTCAGGATGCAGTACAGCCATCAGGAAATGTTCTAGTTGGGTCTTGACAGATAAAAATATCCTTTATAGAACAGCAAGAGGCCTTATAATCAGGATGTCCGTGTGTCATGACTGCATGTTGAGTTTCTCAGCATGCAAAGGGTTCTGCAGTACTCGGCTTCTGGCCTCGTCGATATAAGACTGAATCAGAGGATTACTAACTCTGACCTCACTTTCACTGACCTCACTTTCTTCCCCATCAGGTACCAACCAGTGGCCCCGTTCAAGTGGACAGGCCCCCTCTTCTCCAAATTATGAGAACTCCCTTCACTCACTGGTAAGCTCCCCATCCACCGCCCTCCTCCAGTGAGAGAATGATATGATGGATGCTTACTTTAGATAAGCTACTCATGAAGGACTGAGCTAGCATTACGGGGAGATTCCTGTCTGACAAATGTTTTTCTGAGGGAGGTGGGGGTTGAGGGATAACCAAACCGAACAATACCTGTCTCTTGGGGCTCGCCATCTGTCCTCGACTCTATGGGCTGGGGACAGGGATGACAGTTGGGGGGATGGGTTGAGTTAAGCAGAGTGGTGTGGGGAAGTGGCAGCTGTTTACTGAACCGCTTCTCCAGAATTCCTTCGCTGACATGCGACTACAGCTAAGGATCACATTACACCCCCCCGCCCGACTACCTGACGTACCCTGTTTATTTATGTTCCCCGCATGACATTAATACAATACTTAAACCACTCGTTTCACAGAAGTCCAAACATTTTTTTCACGATACATAAAAATGAAGATGCACAGAATTTACAGAAAATCACCAGACGTCAGTTCTGACAGCACACGTTAAAAGGCCCTAAATATTTATAAGAAAATACATACTTATACATACTTTCCCTGTATGTAGCTCACCACAAAAAGCTGCCTGGTGTCCTGTCAGATGGCAGTTTGCAGGTTTTCATTCAGCCAGCAAATTTTATGGCTGTAAGATTTACTTGGATGCAATAAAACTTAAAAACGTCTTCGTATGAGGCTGTTAAAGATTCTAAATTGGAAGAAGAACTGCAAAAATGTGAAAGAGTGCACCTCTTAATTCTTCCTTTGAGACCTACCGAACCATTTTGGCTCACGAGTGGTTAAAATAAGACTTCATTACAGCTTGGGGTAGATAAATTGTTCCACTGGCAGGAGGTGAAGGAAAGCACACATGAAGATGTTTAAGAGTGCATTTGAATAAAATCATGGACCAAATATCCCTGATTGTCTTGTAAAAAGGATAAGATTTAGAGTTCAGTTGAAATTGTTCAGCACAGGTGGACAAAACAGATAATAGAAGTTACATTAACAACCTTTAGCAGTGGAAGTCTCCATTTCAACCATTGTAAACAGCCAAACAGCAAACATCTGTGCCCAGCAGTAACTGTAAAGTAGAGGATGTGAGCTGGGCGATGGTTGGAGCTGGTAAATGTGTAAATACCAAAACATTTCACTCTCTACAAAGTGAATGGTCAGCAGCTGTGCACTTGGGCCTAAATCCCACCCCGTCTTGTGTGTGACTTCACAAAAAACAATCTCTATCCTCAGTGTTTTTGCAGCACTTAAAGACCCTGACCTCTTCTCATAATTCTGTCTTATTCTCATTTGATTTTGCCAGAAAAACAGAGTTCATCAGCAGTTACATGAGCATCTCCAGGATGCCATGTCTTTCTTAAAGGATGTCTGCGAGGTACTTTTCAGATAGTCTTTACTCATTAGGTGTTCCATACATCATTGGATTTTGTTTTTTCAGACCAGTTCAACTACATTTGTCATTACAAGATACCGTTTCATTTTTTTGGTTGCTTTATTGTCATGTCATTGTGTCTTTTACTGTCATTCCAGCTTGTAGTAACAAGTTTCGATCATACAGGTAATTTTACTCATGGCCTATGTGTGTAGACTTTCTCCTTTTATTTAGTTAAAAACAAATAAAGACATTCTGTCTGTGGCAACTCAAGCTGAAATGACTGTTGTTTTTACATTTGAATCGTCTTCTTTATCTTAAGACTCAGATTTTTTTTCTCAGTCCACACCATACAATCAGTATTTTAGATTTTTGTCCTAATGTGCTTATACTAAGCTTCTCTGTCCTCCTTCTCCTCCCCTCTCTTTCTCTCTTTCCCGAACTCTTCTTTTCTCAATCCCCCTGGTCCTCCCAGTCTCGTATGGAGGATCGTTTGGACAGGCTGGATGATGCAATCCTTGTTCTGAGGAACCATGCAGTGGGCTCCACCACCAGTCTGCCCAGTGACATACACAGTCTGCTGGGACAGGCACAAAATGGGCCAATAACAGCCATTGGACCAAACTTCCCTGCCTCTGCACTGGTCCCAGGTCGGACCGCAGCAATGGTATGATAAATCCATAAAAGTATTTTTTTAATATATATTTAATATTTCTTTGCATTATTCCTGTATGGTATATGTGAAAATCCCCCTCTCTAAAGGCTCAGTCACCTGCTCATATCTGGAGGTCCAAACTAGACTTTTTCCACACATGAACAGTTGAATTTATACTGACATATTTTCCATAAGTGTAATGCCTGGCCTTAAGCTCACCCTCCTCTTGAGAGCGGCTGTATACACAGGGGTGAAAGAGAAATGAGAAAAACAGGCGCTATAAAGTGAAGTTGTGCTTCAGTGTGGGATGTGTTTGTGTGCAGCGCTCCGTTAGAGTTTAAAGCCGAAGCCTCTCGAGGAGCAGGGGAATGCAGGTCTCAGTATAAATCAGAACATGCTCACCCATCCTCCTTCCAAGGCATTTCATTTTATAGAGCGGACAGATTTGGACACATCTGCACTGGAAATTAAAATGGGGCGGCTTGCCCAACCGTAATCCGTAGGTGTCTGGAAGTCAGTAAAAAAATAAATAAATCAGGAATCAGTCTGAATACAGGTACAATTTCAGATAAGCTGTAGCAGGCAGCGACCTGATCAATCTGCTTTTTCAGGGTAAAGCATCACATTTAATTTTTCATCTCCCCTGTCTTGTTCTTTTGTCAGGATAAGACATAATGTCATGAAAACAGTTCTGTTGAAAAGTGATGGCTTTTTCTGTTTTGAAAATCAACGCGATCCGTGGATGTGACCGCTTTTCTTTATCACTACAGCTATAGTTATTTAAATGCTGTTGAATTTTGGGTCTGTCTTCTGGTGTTTTTTTTCTTCTCTCTCTGTGAGAGTTTTGACTCTGATGGTCAGGATGTTCAGTCGTTATTTTGTATCCTAACAAGAATTTTTTTTTTGGTTGTCAGAAGGGCTCAGTGTGATGTATTTGTTACGGAGGGCTGGCTTGTGGCAGCGATGTTGACCGACTGCGACTGTGAGATAGAACATACTGTGTCTGCACTAACACAGCACTTCCTGTGTGGGAAGAGGTCCCTTCAGACAGGGCTCAACAGCCTCGGCACAGCACAGCCGCAGGGTTTTTACTGATGCCCCACCCTCTAGTCCCTTCCACTCCTTTTCATCACTTCTTTTAACAACCCAGGAAATCTGAATCGTTGGAAACGTGTGTCTGAACCCCCGGCCTCCACCCAAATAGAGCTCCTCAGCTGTATGGTAATCAGGCCGAGCCATGAAAATGGCAGCGTTCTTTTCTCGCCAGAGCCCCAGCTTCCCTCCTCCTCATCCAGACAAAGACTTGTTTGGACACCTGTTGAGAGCACAGCAAAGATTAGCGTAGTGCTGAGGAAGGGGAGGATCTCGGAGTGGTGGGGTTAACAGAGGCCAACAGTGACTAGGGATCACATTCCAGAAGAAAAGGGGGAGATACTCTCCACCCACAGTGACGATTTCTCCGCCTTTCCTCGGTCCTCAAAAGGGAAATCAAATAGCTTTAGAGCATGTTGTAAAGGAGGACTGTGGAACAACAAGGTGGGAGTTGACCATTTTTATGTAATGAATTTGGACAAAATAAGAAGAAAATGTTCAGAGTTTGGAGTGGGTTTAGTACAGAATACAGAATGACTGAGGACAAGAGACAGTTGTGGTTACACAAAGCTTTGCCTGAAATGTCACAGCAGTCCCACCATGTGGCATAAACAGATAGACAAATAGGTTGTGTTGAGCCTGGTTCATTTATATAACATAACCTATAAATGATCTGTAAAGATATTCAACAGAGAATTTTTGTGTCAAAAACAGCATTTTAACACATCTTTAGAATTAAATTAATCCAATCCAAAGCAGCTTTTGGTGTAACTTCAGATACCCCAGACAGTTTTTCTGTTAAGAGCCATAAGATTGTCCATATTTAGCTCTTAACAAGCTGTGATCTGTGGCTGAAAAGTATTGTTCTCTGCGCTGTCTCCAGAGGCTGTCTACTTCCTTTCCTCACATGTCCTTCCTGTCTGTGTTGCAGCAGGGTGGTGATGACGCTGCCAGCCTGAACAACAGCCACGGAGGCCTGCCCAGCTCTACATCCAGCTCAGAACTCAACCACCAAGTGGAGGCATTCAGAGGTAAGACGCGCTGCCGTCCACTCATGCGCTCGACTGACGTGGTTCTGTGTGTGTTTGACCTTTTGCATCCACTCTGTCACTGGCAGCAGGTCTCACCTCAGGGCTGCCTGGACAGGTGCCTTCCACCCTGGAGCTAAAGGTTGAGAAACAGGAAAAGGATGAGATGCACGACAGTCTCTCCACTGATGCCAAGTCCGACGATGAAAGCGACAGAAGAGATATGAAGACACCCAGAACAGGCGCACGCACAAGGTAGGAGCATTGTATTAGGAAGAAGTCTCCAGATATTTTTCACAAGGGGAATAATTCCAGGTAGGTTCCAGTGTTTGGTCACAGAAAGACCTGTGACATAAGGTCTAGAAGAACTCAGGCTCAGCAGTTTATATTTGTGTTTAAGAAAGAATTTTCTAAAGAGGAACAAGTTTACTGCATAATTACAAAAATGATGAAGCCTTAAGGCCATAAGAAGACAAAATGATTTTCATCATCACAACTTCAGTGTATTACGCATGTTTGGTGGCCAGGAAAAGGCCCTTCAATGGGTTTAGCAACCACGCCAAAGGAGGTGTATCTTTAACACAGAAACAAAGGATGTAGACAAAAGTAGGAAGTTTCCCCTTTTGGATAAAGGGTCTTTAGCCTCCTGTCCTCTACAGCAACAAGAAGGAAAACAGATAGTTGAACTGATGTTGAAAAGTCCAGTTAGTAAATGGTGAGTATGCTGGTTTAAAACTGGACTTTATAATGTTATCAGCGTACTTAGATGGTCAGAGAGGGGTTAGAGCGCATTATGCTTTTGCCTTCTTTTTGGCTAAATCCTCTCTCTTTTTACAGCAGCATAACTGAAGATGAGGACCTGAATCCAGAACAGAAAGCCGAACGGGAGCGAGAGAGGAGGATGGCCAACAACGCCCGAGAGCGCCTGAGAGTGCGAGACATCAACGAGGCCTTCAAGGAGCTGGGCCGTATGTGCCAGCTGCACCTGAAAAGCGAGAAGCCCCAGACAAAACTGCTCATCCTCCATCAGGCTGTGGCCGTCATTCTCAGCTTGGAGCAGCAAGTCAGAGGTCAGTGTCGCATTGCCACCAGTGTCTGAAACGTCAGCGCTTTCTCACCAGTCCTGAGAACAACCGGGCTATTTTCATGCCTGCTCCACATTGTTTATTAAATGTTTTGTTTGTCAAACTGTATTATCTCCATCACATATTTTCATCTGCCTACAGAAATTGAATTCACAGAATAAAAAAAATAAACATCAACTGTTTTTTCCATGACCTGGAATAACTCTTAGCTATGGTTTTCATATATCAAGTGATCCTTTTATTCTAGTTTCACACCCGGAGCAGACGATAAGTGGAGCCCCAGACTGAGCTGTACTCTGATTTATAGGCAGCTAGTTCAACTCACACACCTAAGTAATATGGGTGCTGAGCCATTATATCACACCAGTAAATAACTTGCCAAAGTTATGTTTATAAAAGAGGGGTTGAATATTATTCCAGTAACAGCTTTCCAAAAAGCTTTATTGCCACATATCATAGATCCGCTTTGAGTGATAGAACAAGTGGATTTGATGTAGAAATGTTGATGTTTGATCTCAGACTTACAAAAACATTAGTTAAAAAGCAGAGAAGTTTGATTTCAGTCTTTTTAACCCACAGAGCGGAATTTGAACCCCAAAGCAGCCTGCCTTAAGAGACGGGAAGAGGAAAAAGTGTCTGGGGGCTCCAGTGACACCCAGCAAGCTCACACAGGTGTCCATCCAGGCCTAACTGACACGTCCAACCCCATGGGCCACCTCTAAACAGCAGACAGGTACTCTTAACTCCGCTAACCTTTATTAACATCTCATTGAACCATCAACATCCAGTTTATCTTTTCCTAGATCTGTGTATATATTTTCTAACCTTAACTAAGATGTATTGTTGATGATCCCAAACTAATAAGCACAATCATTTTCCCTCTCTTAGGATAAGCACGATGCGGATCGTTTCTGTCCCATTTGAGGAGGTGACCTTGCTTCCCAGTGACAGACCGGACTCTGTGTTTGTGACATCAATTGGCGGAGACAAAACCACTTGAAGCAAAACCACGAGTCTAACACAATCCAGTCCTAAGATTGAAGAAGAGCCAAGCGTCCAGCTCCCTGTGAAGCGTTTCCATCTGCAAAATTGTCCCCCACAAGAAAAATCCTCAGCACATATCACTGTCTGCAAGAAGTGTGATGCTTCTGAACAATCAGAGACTTTGCAATCTCCTCCAACCATATGTGGAAATTGCCTTGTGCCTAAACTGAATTGACGAATGCATTGTAACAGCAATTGTTTCTGTCTGTTTTTTGTTTTTTTTCCTATTTATTATGTTATTGAGCTATAAAGTGTATGTCTAAAGGGAAGGTTAGGTAAATTCAAAGACAAGCATGCAGTTTATCAGTTTATCTATAGTTTGCTGGTGTCATCATTGAAACTGAGCACTCCACCCTGAAAAGTCTTTGACCAGCAAGAGATGAGGGGAAAGATTTGGGCACTGATTGAATTTAATTTATTGGCCAGTTTAGATTGATATTTATATTCAGCTGAAAATAGCTGTTTGAAGCGAGTGAATAAAGCCCCCCCCTCTCCACTTCTATTCTTTTATAAAGTCCACATCTTATTTATGTTTCTATGTTCCTCATTCTGACACTGGCCACCTGTCCAACTAAAACTACCTAACGTGCGTTTGCGTGCGGTCAGTGACTGAGCATTGCAACAAACAGGCCCAGCTACATTAAAACCAACATTTTGTCTGTGGAGGTGATGGAGGAGTAGCATACTGTAGTTTTACTGAAAGCTCAGATTTAGTTATGTTTCCCGTTTGTTTGTTTTGGTTTTCCTTGGTAGTGAGCAGTAAAAAATACAGAGAGCAAAGTATCTTCAGCCCTTAGCATTCCCTATGTATTTTTTTAGTGTCTTAACTAAAGGAAGAGGGGATATGACTGGCCCGTCGTTCCTTTGCCATATAGTGTTAAATGTAAGCAGTTACATATATTTGCAGATGCTAGTCCACATTTAGCCTCCTGTCACGTAAATTGTGATTTCAGTGTAGGGATGGCTTGTTTTTTTTGTTTTTTTGTTTTTGTTTTTTGTCACCGGCAATTCAAGACACTGCTTCACAGAGATGTAGCTTGATAAAAAAAAAAAAAAAAACGGAAAAAAAAGTACAAATAACAAATAAAAGATGAACACACTTTCTCCTGGCCTGATGAACATATGCATTTTCCTTCTGTTAACACTTCAAGACATTAAATTTCAAGCGCAGTTACTCAGAATAATGTTTAGTTATGCTCATTTGTGTTGTAACAGTTCCTTTTCTAATGACTTTCAGCATTATGATGTCCACTTTCAGAGAGCATCTAAGTTATTTTTCTATTATGTTTTGATCAAGCACGACAGCCAGGCTCCATATTTCATAGATTTTGTCAGATATCATTGAACTGTGGCGTGATAATGAACAAAAGCAGTTTATTTTACATTTCTACACTTTTGTCATGGCTTCATTTCGTTTTCCCTATCAGTGTGCATGCTTTACATTTCTCCTTTTATAAAATATTTGGTTTTAAGTCTTGCTTTATATTCCATATATTTCTTTGTATATTACCATTATTTACACTTTAAACAAGGCCGCAACATTCAGATCGAGTATTCTGTACAATAAAGGGACTCCAGAAAGAATTAAGGATGCTACCAGTTTACATTCAATGTGGGAGTTAGAAGAACATAATCATTTTTGTGTGTATTCTCTGACTGAATGTGGCCTTGTTCTTCATTTCAGTATTTCATGATCTTGTATTCATGTTGGCGGACTTCAGCTGAGGGATAATGTATGTCACTTCCAGCTCTATTTCCTTCATTCATTTAAGATTTTCTGTTCCTCCTGTATTTCTTTGCTCCTCTGTTTGCCAAGTTAGACTTTGCTGTATACCAGATGCTTTCCCATTGTATAATATATGATGAAAAAAAAAGAAAATCAAAGGAAAAAAAACTTGGCTTATTTTTCACTGTAGTTAGTCTTTTATACAATAATACTGTAAGAATATTTCTTGAATTCTAAATATTACTCTTTCTAGATTTTTGAAAGCAAAAGTTTTGAGTAAAAAGTTTCTTACTTTATTTTACTATATTAGATAGTAAAATGTACGGTTATTTACCATAACATGTCCATTATGACAAGATATTCTCCATGGCATCTCCAGAGCACAGCTCAAAGGTTGCTGGTTGTCTCGCTCTTAAAATGGCTCTCGTACAAACGAGCTCCAGATCACCCAAACAGCAACCTCCATCTTACTCTCCAGTCTCCGTTGTCAATTGATAAAAGATTTATTCTTGTGTCAAATAAAGGGTGTTGTTGGTGCACATCGAAAAGGAAAACAAAAAAAACAAGAAAAAACTACGGCAGCAAGAATTTGAATTTTCTGTCTTTTTCAACAGAAAAAAAACAATGTATATAACATTTATGTTGCAATAAATGTGCCATCTTTTTTTAAACTCAATTGTACGTGCATTTATTTCCCTGTCCGAGCGCACTCGTGTCTGTCTCATCTCCATTACTTTAAGTATCCGAGTTACGTTTTGGTTTGTGGAAAACCCAGAATCAAAATGAGGTTTATTTACACTCCATTTTTATTTTTGTTTTAGAGACATTTCTACAGTGGATTTAGGCCAAATGACTTTTTTATAGTATGTTACTCCTTGAAAAAACAGTGGACCATTGTAGTATGTATGAAAAGTACTATGAATATATGTTTCTATTTTTAATAAAGTGTGATAGCAGTGTGCTGTACATGTGCTGTGGTCCTACTTTGTCTTTACATTTAGAAGAGGGGAGTTCCTTACTTTTTGATCACATTGATCTAAATCAACCATTAAAATGGATGAAATTATACTTTAAGAGCACTGTAACTCTCTGTGCTGAGAGTCAGTCTTTAGTTTGAGCTGTGTAGCTGCAAAACAGGAAAACAGATTTACTGAAGATTGAGGCTGCCTTATGAAAATTCCATAGCCCAAAAACCTTCCGAGAACATTTTGGCTTGAAGTGTGCTGTGACTGTATTTAATGAATCCCACAAGTTGTTGTCAAATGCAGCTCAACCTGCAGGACTGTTGTGCTCTAAATCTCAGGATCCATACATCTGCACTAAATTATCTTCAAGCAGATGTTAGTAAGACGGGCCCTCATCTCCTCCGTGGAGGACCGATATCTGTTCGGTTTCCTGACAGAGGTGATGCTTGGTGGGAAAGTTGCTGACTGCCGTTTCAGTCTGTGGTGAGACGCAGCGTAAATCATAGCTGTTCGCTGCAGAGATGAGCAGCAGAGTGTCTGAGTGCGGTGGCTGTGCATGTTTTGTGTAAGAGTTAGACCACCATGTTTGAAAGGCTGATTTCCTGCCATTGCTTCTCGCTGGGCCAGCTGACAGAAGGTCCTTGGCTCGCATCCTTGAAACTGGACCAAAGAGCCTGCTTCTCCTCCTACTCTAATGATGAGATCATCCGCCTCTCTGCTTCTTTCAAAAGGCGGGCTAAACTAATCAAGCTGCTTGAATCTGAAGAATCTTTTTCAGATTCCTCGGTCTTCAAGATTGGTGGATTTAGTGGTTGAGGAAAAATTATGCTTTCTTGAGCTTAAATAGAACAAAAAGAAAAAAAAAAAGAAAAACAGAGATCAGCTGTCATCATAAACTATGTCAAATGAATATGTACATGACTTCCCGCAGGGAATACTGGCACCATTACAGTGTGTGCAGTAAATGGTGTGAAATATTCTCCACAGTACTTAGCAGTGAACGCAATTCAACAGGAATGAACAACACATTGCTCAATAATGAGCCAACAGATGCATGCATTTCTCTCCAAGTCTGTCTTTACTGACACATCCGAATGTACACAGACAGCCCGGCTGGTTGCAAGAGGAGGAGACGGTATTTACAGAAGAGGACCACAGTCTAAAACTACAGCCTTCAGCTTTCAGTTTTGCATTGAAGATGTGGTATGAATAATACCTATGTCATCATTCAGAGTACAAAAGCATAGAAGCTGATTAAACTCAATGCAGAAAAAGATGACTGCTTCTGATTTATTGGATCAAAAGGTAATGTGGAAACAGGATTTTACCATTAAGGCCGTCTGAATTTACAGTGGGATATAGTTTTTACATATCACTGTCAGACTGATGTGCTGCCAGACATGGAGGCTGTGAGGCTGCTCCACATGTGGAGTAGTTGAATAGCTGACTGGTTTCTGACCCATGGTTGACAATGTACAGTTGGCATTACGATACCCAGGAAAGTTATGCTAAGTGCCAGAGTAAATATACATTCGTCCGTTCCACTTATTTGCACCCTCCGTCCACACTGGAGGGTGTGACTAACAGAATCCACAGCCCTTGCTTTTTATGTGCAGATGCGTGTTTGTTTTCGGCTTGAGCCAGTCCGAGGCTCCAGCCTGCTGACTTAGACAGCACCAGAGTCCTTGGTTGGCATGATGGATGATCCAAACTCAGGGCACAGCCACTTAAAATCCAACAGTGGAGCTTTATTAAACATTGCAACACGCAAACGCAAACAAACAGCTCAAACCAAGCAGCAGAAACACTGAGGAGCGTGGGAGCTCAGGTGAGAGGCACGAAACTAAGCCCAAACGGGCGTGAAGGGAAAACAGGGAAAAGCAAAAACTGTTTCCAAATAACACAAAGCTTGCTCAAATATTAAAGACCAGAGAACTTCAACATAAAACCAAACCCAGAGCCTGACAATTAGCCAACCGCTTCCCAGCAATGGATTTCAGCCATCAGGCCGGCTCATCGAGTTCAGAGCAAAAGATTTAATCAAGCTTTAAGTACAATTCTGAAATTTATGTCCATAAGGGTTGGCCCTTAAAGGCCAGAAATCCTTTTTACTGTTTAATTGGACAGTGCACTGAGCATGCCCATAGGTCCCAGCTGTGGCTCCTCAGCAGAGAACAGAGGTCCCATTGTGGGCTGCTGTAACCCAACACAGTGGCTCGGATTAAAGGCTGTGGTCCTGGAGGTCTCTGCGGACCCAAATATAAACAGTCAGCCACTACAAAGGCAAGGGGGCAGCTGGGTCCCCAGTTTAATGTAGTTTATACTACAGTGGTTGCATTTATTAATAAAAGAAAAAAAGAAAAAAAAAAGCACAGCCCATTCAATTGGTCTGTCAGGAATTTAAAATATACCAGACAGATATTTCCTTTGCGAAGTTAGAACGAAAATGAGAACGTTTAATTCAGGAAAAAGGACGAGCAATTTGTTCAAGTGCCTTAGTGTATTAACTGGTTGTTATTTCATGCTTCTTATGGTGGTAAAATCAAGTTTCTGCTATTGGTCAAACCAAAAGAACAAAAAAAAAAAAAAAACAGGAAGAGGAATGTTTAGAAATCCATATAAATACAGTGGGCTATGGCTTCATCAGATTCTGACCGCAATAAGAAAAAAAAGTCAGCAGTTCTTTTATCTATGAGAGTAAAAAGAACTGATGTTGCATAAACGTGAGTGGCAGAACTATGTTTCCACCAACTGCACATCAGCTGGGGGGGATTTTCTCCTGATCCTGTCAGAACAGCTTTAACTCTAAAAGAACAGGTGAACGTTCCACTTCCACTGAATTAAAGTCAGAACTTTCACTTTATTTCTTAAGTTGTTCTTTGGTAGCATTTGTATTTTGGCTCAACACCTGACAGCCTGAAAAAAAGGAAAGGAAAGATATCCTGAATTTCCTTCATTATCCTTCAATATCCTGCATTTATGGTGAGAAGCTAGGCTGGACCAGGTAATGCTTTGACTGGGTTTACAGATTAGAAATACAATTCTAGGACTAGAATCTATCTTTGGTCTCCTAGAAAACTTCTTCCATCTACCTTCTCCTTATGATTTCCATCAGACTGAAAGCTGAGGCCATGCTGTTGCTGTTCTGTGTTCTCCTGATAACCAACAAAAGCAAGCCAACATGAGAAAATGCTGGAGTTGGACCGCCATCCTTGCTATGGTGCATCTGATGCTGCTGAATTTCCCTGCTGTGGGGCTAATAAACGTTTATCTTATCTCATATCTTTTGATCCGCCGCTCTTGGGTAGAGTCCTCAATTTCATCCATTTGTACACAATTTACCAAACTGGAGTGGTGGAGCCCGATCTCTTTAGAGTGGATTTTGTAGTACTCGTCTGCCCGATGAATATCAGAAAGTCTTTTCCTGACCTCCTCCAAAACTTGCTCTGTGCAGGTCTTTAAAAGACTTTCAAACATTTATTGAGAGGCTATAATTTTGAGTGAGCGATTTTAGTTGATTCTCACTCAAAGGATTGAACATGCTGATCCTGCTCATATACAGTATGATGTGTGTGTGTGTGTGTGTGTGTGTGTTGCAACTGCTTTCCTCACCTTAAATATTTAAGCAGGCTGTGTATGCTCCATATTAACAAAAGTCTGGACCTTGCTGTCTGTCACCTCAGGCACTGGACGTGGATGATCACTATTTCTCATCGTATACTATCTTGTCTCACAGATTAGCTGGTTCACTGAGACCAGAACGGTCACACTAATTGATTCAAGACATAATTAAAAAGATGATACTCGAAGGGCTTAGTATCTAAATTCTGTTTATGGTCATTAACCGAAGTGGAACAGGCTCTAATAGCGTTTGGACAGGGTCAGATTCCCCGATGAGAGTAGATGGGAGTATTCATTGTTCAGCATTGCTGTTTTAGTCTTAAAATACGAAGAAGGTGCTCACTTCAAACACCATAGGATTATTACATTCACGGATTTCCTGAGCATCATTGCTACCTTTTTCCTTTTGCAATTGAGACCGGTTCTCATTACATAACAGCTTTCAGGTCAGCCTGTTATCCACTAGATGACGCTCTAGGTTTTCAAAGTCATGTGGTAACAAATTGCGTTTATGCTGAATTCAAACGGTTGATGTCACATTTTACAAGCCAATTATGTCGTTTAACTATCAGCAGGTTGAAGCACCAAAGTGATTAGCTGTTGCTGAAGTGATTAAAATGCCTATTGACAAAAAAAAAAAAGGTGAGCTGATTGATGTTGTCCTACAATCTCATGATATTCACGTGCACGGTTTTGGACATTTGTTATTTCGGAAAGAAAAACAACTTTTCCCACCCAGAGTGGAAATTTAAAGCACGTCATGCTCCCTTCTCGTGGGGATCTTATTTGACAGCGAGTGAGGAATCGGTTGGGAGGTCCAACTCTTAACAGAATCCACTTTGTGTCGGTTTCAGGGCGTGTGGAGAGCCGTGCTGTCTTTATTCCAGCCGAACCGAACACGTCCGGTCCCGGGACAGCCCCCGTCCCGTCTGCAGGGGGGGGTTCGCCGCCTTAAATCCGTTCCTGGACCAGCCGGACCGCGGCTTTGGGCGGGAGGGCGGCTTTGGGCGGGTTTGGTTGCTCGTTGGTGGAGGCGGAGCGGCCGGTGGACGGACGTCCTTCTGGAAGGACTCGCCCTCTCACTCAGGAGACTACACGGGAACAAATAAGTTAGCGAAGTGCACCGCGGGCACTCTGCTAAAGAGTTGAACTCTTTAAAGAAAAAAAAACACACCAGAAAAAAACGTTTCTAATCTGCGACAAGTGCACGAGACAGAGAAACGGTGCTGGTGAGTAACTAAGCTAACTGTCTGTCTGAACAGCTGTTAAAGAGCCGTTAAACCCAAAATGAAGCTTTTAACATGATTCGGCGGCGACAAGAGACGTCAGACTCATGTGTTCTGGCTGTTAAGGATTTGTTTGGACTGGCTGAGTTGAGACAAAGTAGCAGGGAGTGGGAACTTTTGCCTTTAAGTCCCGGGCTGGAGGCGCCTTTCCACCTGTTGCGCTGAACATAAAAAATGCTCACAAACTGCGTCAAATCCAACCGCTGTTTCTCCGCTTTAGCCTTCAAGCTACTACAGTAAGCCTCGTCTGTGGATTTAGACATTTAGACACAGGTTTTCATTATGTTTCCAGTTGCTCCTGTACCCACACGGTCAGAGCGCTTACGTAACTCATCATATTGTCCCACAATCTCAGCTGTCCGATGTAACTTGGTTTTATTTACCCTTTTTAATGTTTTTTTTTTAACGTTTTCCACGTTTGCTCATAGCAACTCTACGGTGGCCCTGAGGTACCAACAAGGAAACCTGTCATAAAACGCACATTTTCACCCAAGAGTTGACCTGTGCTGGTCTGTTTTGTTGTGCTCTGAGTATTTTGAGAAATGCTGTGTGTCCTGTTTGGGAACCTTTCAGTTTCATTTGTGTGCTTTGTGACATGCTATCCATTTGTCCCAGGCGCTCTTGGTGATGCCCAGAATGTGTTTTTGTGTGAAATGGGTCCCAGTGGTTGTGAACACAGCGTCAGGCCTGTAGGAGACAGTTCACGTGCACTAAAATCAGTGCATTTGGGTCTTTGCCCACTCTTTCCAATTCACAGATCAAAGCAGGGGCTGGGATGCCCCAATCAATGTGACATCCCAGCCTGTGTCTTCATTCTCCAGCACTAGGAATCAGTGGAGGTAGCACATCTCCATAGAAACAGGTCTATAGTGTAGTTTTTAAGCTTTAAACTGTCCTCAGCGGTACCTCTGGGCAGAGCACTTCACCTTGCATACCTTTTCTCCTCCCCCCTGTGCAGACTGAAGGACAAAAAGCTGACTAATTCTGGATAATTGAGGCTTCAGCCCCAATCAGTCACAATGTAACTTACATACTTACAAAAAACCAAGTATAGTTGAATCATACTGAATGAGTGGCAGTCATTTGTTTTACCCAGTGCTTTTTGGCGGCTAACAAAACAAAATTTATAGTTTCACGGAATAATATGTCGCTCTGGGATGAGAAAGGGGAATTGTCTTTAATGGGCTGGGTAACGATTTCAGCTGCAGTTTATAAAGTAATCTATCATGAGAAGCGAAAGAATCTGGTCTCCTTCCAGCTAAACACTTAGCCTCTTTCTCACTGAACTCTGCGGGTGGAATTGCTGAAATCCTCTGCCAGATAAAATAACCACACTTGGATGTCTGTTTTTGGTAAATCCAGCACACTGAGTACAAGACAAGCATGTGTACTCTGTCACATTTGCACCTTGATAAAACTAAGCGTACAGTTCTACAATCATATCCTCCCTGCAGTGGCTGAATGCAACCAGAGGCATTAGAGAGGAGGAACAGTTGGACATCTTGTCAGGGTGTGAACTGCCTTATCATCCCACAACTCTACATGAGAATCTAACCAGACCATGACTTGCCATTTGGTCTGTCTGTACCCATATAATGCTGACATGATATAGTATGCCTTTGCCTTTGTCGTCAGCCTTATCTGTGCCCTTCCTCTGGGCCCAACCTGTTCCATCTTTGTATGGTAGCATAAGGAAGAATGGGCCACTTGTCAACAAGATTAACAGGAACCTGTTAAAGTCCCGCGTTTCAGTCAAACACACAATGGCCTCTGATGGCTTTGTGTTCACCAGCTCACCGAGCAGAAATGTTTCTGAAGACCACTAAACACTTTATGCCGTTTACAGTCAGCTGCTCTTTGGCATTTGGCAGAAGATCTGTCTGCAAACCTTTGTTTATTTTTATCGGCAGGGACCTTCATTCTTCATTTTGGGACCCTCTGAGTTAATGTATGCAACGAAGCAACAGCTGCATAGGTGATTTGTGAGGTATAGTCAAGCTGTCTCTGCGCACAGACAGACAAACCTACATCTCAGAGGTTTGTTGTTGATTCAGGTCTCACAGATTTATATCGAGTTATCATCCCTGTGTTGGTACATTTCTCTTAACCTGTTTATCCTGTGCTTGTTGTTACACACAGTCTTTTTTGTGACTTTATACATGTTAGTCACACCCCTGGAAGTCTCCTTTAAACACTTCCTGTTTGTTTTATGCTGTTAATTGGAATGTGGTAGTTGTTGAATCCCATCCTGATACATTAAGCTCTCTTGTCTCATGGTTCATTTAGCCAGAGCACATTAGCACAGTGGTCTTACTGAGAAGATTCCTGGGTAGAGAGAAAATAAGTTAGGGAAATGAAAGTGGAATGCGCAGTTGAATGCAACAAAGCTTTGATATGTCATTATTGTTGGCGTTAAAATCTTTTGTGGTCAGTATTGAATCATGTGGTGTCTCATCTCTGACTAACCCAGCTGGTCTTAATCTTATCTTGCATAGGTGGGCCACCTGATCTGAGGAGAGGGATTTATTTTCCTTTCACATTCCTTATGGAGTCCTACAGAGTGACTAGCATTCCTAACAGCGGGCCACAGCGGGGCTACACTCAGCCGCCCCGCCCTTCCAGGCCTCACAGCAATGGAGCTGGTTCATATGGTCTCAGCATCCGAGTCCAGGGTATAGATGGACATCCCTATGTCGTTCTCAATAACCAAGACAGGGGTCCTCAGCCCCATGCTGACCCTAACACTAATGGGCATGTTGACACAGATGGCTCCTTTATTGAGAACTATCAGGAGTATGATTTTAGAGGAGGCAAAGAGGCTGGATCCAACAGCCCATTCATGGAGTACAGGACACAGAAGATGCTGCATCCCCCGGGCCCTCAGAATGGGGTTACTGAATCGCAAGGAAAGAAACCTTCAACTCTCCTGAATTTCCAGAAGCACCCTGAGATTCTACAGCCCTACGATCCAGAGACCAACTCACTAAATTTTGAGGGTTTCCGCAGCCTTCCATCAAAGCCCCACACTGAGACAGGGAACCATCTCCAGAATTCCTCCTCCAGATCTGCTGCACACCTCCCCTCTGCTGGCAGGTCGTCCAGCTTGGACAGGAGCAAAGACCCCGCACAGACAGAGAAAAGACAGGTTTCATCCCCGAGCACAAGGCCAGCTGAGCAGGAAACGCCCCTTTCGAAGCCAAAGTCCCAGACTTTGCCTGCAGAACCACTGGCTCAGCATCAGAGCAGGCCACAGGTGGCTCGGCCACAGGTGGCTCAGCCCCAGTCCAAACCTTACCTGACCAGCCTAGGTCCCCCTCAGTTTAAACCGTCTTCTAAACCTCTTCCGGTGCCTGCAGCCCACTCTCAGCCTTTCACTGCCACCAGTCCCTCGAGCGAGCAGAGCAAGACACCCTGCAGATCGCCCAGTTCTATGAGCAGCGCCAACTCCAGCCTTGAGCGCACCCGGCGTGAACCTGATGTCCTCCCCTTACGCCGGACTGACTCCAGCGGCCCAGTGCTTCAGTCTTCCACCCGCTCTCGTCATGCTTCCTCACCCTCTGCCCCTAAAGATCAGAGGGATGAACAGATGGAGGCTCTTTATGCAGACACTATTAATCGCCACGAGAACCGCCGCTACATTCCCTTCCTCCCTGGTTCAGGCAGAGATATCGACACGGGGTCCATTCCTGGTGTCGATGAGCTGATTGAGAAATTTGACGGCAAAGATGGCAGCCATCAGCGCAGAGGCCGGGCGGGGCGCAGGAACAGGATCAACCCAGAGGACAGGAAACGCTCACGCAGCGTGGATAGTGCCCTCGGCCTCAGAAATAGCTTCTCTGATGAGTTTAGTCACTTTCAAGGCACATCAAAGGAGCATGTCCTGAGGCCCTCCCAGCTGCGGCTGCAGAAGGCAGCCAGCACCCAGGAGTCCAGGCCCACCGCGGTAGATGGTAAGGTGGAGGCTGTGGGTCCATCCACTGTCAGCAGCGCACCTGGCTCCCCCCAGAGCACCATATCTAAACACACAGGCTCCATTCAGCCATACAAAAAGCCACAGAGCCGCTCCTCGTCATTACCTTTTAAGAGCAAAGAGAATGAGGAAAAGGGCCTCCCAGATGGAAAGGTTTCAGCAACATCGACATCTCTGTCCAAGCCCTCTTCCACAGCAGAGAAGAAGCCCAGTTCAGGAGCCGATGTTCAGGTAAAAAAAACAAACAAACAAATAATGTAGATTTAAACTTTTATTTCTGCATATTTAGCCTTTGATGGTGGCTCTTTCGATTTGAAAAATAATTAGTGAAAGTAGCACCTTTTCAACCCTCACATTCTTTATTTCAACATACACAGGCGACACCTGATCTCCTGAAAGGTCAGCAGGAACTTTCACAGCAAACACACGAAGAGACGGCGAAACAAATTTTGTTCAGTTACCTTAAAGATGGGTAAGTTTTGTTAGACATTTTTTGCCAAGTTTTATTTTTTTATTGCTACGAATAATGTGATCAGATGATAAAATGTTGGGGTCGGTGAGGCCTTGGTTCATAGTGCTTCATGCAAAAAAGGCTTCTCTGTGGAAGCACATATGTATTTATTTACTTATAAGAAGAGGAAAAGAAGAGGAATGTGGTTCTCTTCCACTCCCATCCAGGCTGTGAGTGAGCCAGTTGTCTGGAATTTGTTGTCTCACAGAATCCACCTTTCTTATCCTGCTTTCTTTGTGAAACAAATAATCGAATGAAAAACATTCTTCTTATTTGTGTAATGGGATACCTGTGGAATGTCAAAGAGAGACACGATAGGTTGAAAGGTGAAATTCATATTTTAAAACTATGTGGGAGAACATTTGCTTTTTAAAATTCAAGCAATTGTTACTAATAAAGTTGAAACATTTTACTGTTTAAGTAAATTTTTTTCTTTTTAGACCTATCAATACTTAATAATTACTCTGAACAAAACAGTTTTGCTGACAGAATTACAATTGGCCAGTCATACTTCTAATCAGTTTCCAGCAGAAAGTTTCCTGTGTGTCATAAGGGAACAAGTGTATATAAGAATAGCTAAACCAAAGTTGCCTTCAATATGGTTTTCCTTATCACAGTTCCTGTGCTAAATAAACAGGAAAAAGGTTGCCTAACGGTTTTTAACACACTTAAGAACCTTTTCTCTCCACCTTCCTTTTTGAAACGCACTCAGCAGGCAGCAGAGAGACACAGGTGACGTGAAATATTTCTTTCCAAGAATATACGTGTCTGCTGCTATTTGCACCAATCGAATCTGAATAAGCAAAAAGTCAGTAAGAGCTCCTTATCAGTAAACGTGGACATGTGTTTCTTGTGACCTGATGTCCTCTCTGAACTCATACGAGGCTCACACAGATGAGAAGACTGATAAATCACCTTTGATGTATCCAAGAAAGGGGTTGTGGACTGTCTTCTGCAACAGCTCCATTCTTTGTTCGTGATTTTAAACTGAGAAACGGTGTGGAGGCTCTGGATTTGGCTGTTTTTGGCGAGCAGGAAACTGCCTGGGTGTGTCGGGCCACAGGTCAGGAGTCACAGGACAAAGGAAAGGAAACACAGATGGAAGTGCAGGGGCTGAAACCGAGCTTTATTCCCAAGACTCTGAAGACAAACATTCACCAACAGGAGTTATAAAGCTTTAATGAGAATCATCTGTGTGAGGAGAGTTGGGAGGAGGTCGGGGGAGTATGGCTCTGTGTCAGCCGCAAGACTTTGAGATAAAATATGGCTGTCGTCCTGTAAAAGTGGTGTAACTCTGGTTTTGTTGATTCTGTTGTTTTCACTGTAGCTGATAGAATAAGTGTCAAGAGAATCCTCCCTTTTCTGGGCGTTTAGGCTTTTACAAACTGCAGAGTGGCCATCGTTTGTTCCAAAAATATCAAGCACCTTTTCTTTCTGGAGTTTAATCATTAAGTTCTGAGAAGCTGTTTGAAATCTGTAGATATGGCTTTTTTTCTGTTTGAAAAATGGAGTAAAACAACACTGGCTGATATAAATGCATTAGTTTGGCTATCATCAATTCATTAAGGTGATAAAATAAAACTGCAAGTGTATTTGCAGTGTGCGCGCTAAACATATTGCACTGCTTTTTAAATGGCTCACACTCCACTGGACGTGTGTGATGAAGCTGTTCCTGCACTGAGGTGACACATCAAAGAACTTTGATCCTTCCTGATGCCTTCTAAGCCAGGATTGAACTGCTCTGTTCCCAGAACAGTCTGGATTAATGCTTGATTCCCCAAAACACAGGCAAAAAGTTTTTCTGAACCCATAATAACGAGTAACAGTTTGTGCGTTTGTTTTTGTCTGCAGAAGCAACGATAATGACGAAACCACAAAGAAAAAGGTCAACCTCGTCTTTGAGAAGATACAGACGCTGAAGTCTCGTGCCACGGCCAGCACACAGGGCGACAACAAAGTGAGCTTTTCTGGAGTCGTTATAATGTATTTTTATGTCTGATATGCCATTTTAATGTGTAAAGGAAATCTATAGATTAAGCTTTTCTCCACCAATGGAGAGATAGATGGATTAAGGTTGGCCCTCTACATTTAATGTAATTGGGAACATATTCAGCTGTGAGAACTCTTTGCTTACCCCGTTTACTGCAAATTCAATCCAGATATATATTTTTATGTATAATGGATCTCTTTAAATTGTCAATTTTCAGTCGCTGGACCTTGCTGCACAAACCAAAGCTCTACAGGAGCAAAATGCTGATCTGGAGAAGGAGATAGTGGAGCTGAAGAAACAGCTGGATGAACAAATAATGGTAATATGTTTATGTATGAGAGTGTCTCTTAATCAAAAAGATAAAAAAGCTATCAATAAAAAACAGCTTAAAGGATTACTGTCCTTTAAATATTTTAAGACTGGTATTTGCATGTAAAATTGGCAAAGCTTAATACAAAAGTGCAATTTATATACTGCTTCCACGTGGAAAATGCTGGTTTTTGGTTGCAACAGCCGTACTTCTTACCTCTGTTGTTGGTATGATCTCCTGTAACAGAAGAAAAACAGTTTCAAAGTTTTTATAGGACAAAAACTATGTTGTTTCAACCCAAATGGCTTGCTCCATAAACTGTAAAACCAACCAGAATGCCTTTTATGTTTGCCATCAGGAGAGTCATGGTGACTCAAAGACATCAGCTGGCTTGAAGGATCTGCAGCAGGAGCTGCAGCGGAGCATGGACGAGTGCAAGCGTCTGAAGGAAAAACTGGCCAGAACAGAGGCTGACCTTAAGAACGCAGTGGAAGAGTAAGGGCAGAGTCACGGTGCTGCACAAGTCAATAATGATTAATCAGCTAGTTTAGTGTTTGTGACTGTTTTATATGTACCAGTATTTTATTTCTGTTAAACTTTGGTATAAATGGGTAAGAGGAGAGGCAAAACCCCCTGTTCCTTTTACTCTACCTCCACTCTAAATGAGTTGGTTGCATGCACCAGCGAACCCAGCGGTGAGCCTGTGTGTTGATAAATGGGAAAAGTAGGTGATTCGGCTAAACCATCCCCATAGTGTATCCAGAGTAGGATTTAAGAACTTGTGTGTGCAGTTTGTGAATGAAGCAGCTCATGTTGCTGATAGGTTCTTTAGTTTTACTATGTCACCCTCTATTACTTCTTTTTTGATTAATTTTGATCTTTCACCCTCTTATTGTGTGTCATTGGGAAAGCATTAACTTTGCAGCTTTTATTCACCCATTATCTATTCTGTTCATTTCAAGTAGGGTTGTGGAGGGACAGCAGCCTATTCAAAGTCTTTACTGCTTCCTTTGCCTTGTTATTCTCAATAAGATTGAATAGTTTAGATTGATTTCAGTCTGATATTCTCATCCTTTCAATGGCGTGTCTTCCTATTTGTTTGCCTCAAATCAAAGATATTTATGACTGACTACAAGGGCTCTTGTTTCGAACAGAATCATGCACAGTGCTGGTATTTCTTTGCAATGCATTCAAACTATTCTGCCAATTCTAATATCACTTCTTACAAAAGGATTAGTTTCTCTGCTGAGTCTACACCAATATGGAATTATTTGTTTTGTTTTGTCTTCATGACTTAACCTAGCCCCTTTTGGTGTATTAGTTTTCTATATAGATACAAGTCAGGCATGGTTGGTTTTCCATTGTTATAGTATTTAATTTAACCCCTGTGCTCTGTAGGCCTCATATTTAGTCTCAGCACAGGTACTCCCATTTATATGTATGAATGAAGGTTCAGGTGCATATGTGCCTAAACACTGTATGAAGAGGATCCCTGATGTGTTGTGACATGCTATGTGCTTGTCAGGCTTTTTCAGGTGAAGATGGAGAGGGAGCAGCATCAGACTGAGATCAGAGACCTACAAGATCAGCTGTCAGAGATGCACGATGAGCTCGACTCAGCCAAGAAGTCAGCTGGCGATGCAGAAAAAGACATGATTATGACGGTCAGACAAAGTTTCCATTTTTGTTTGTGGGGGGGGGAATACTATAGCCTATAAAGGTTGTGGCTGTTGGCAACCACACACTGAAGTGCTGTTTCAGCTGGCAATTTAAGCTTAACTTATGAGCATGTTAGGGATTTGATGAATCCCACATATTGCAGCCAAAATAGCCTCATTAATGCAAGTATTTCCTGTTTTTGTTTTGCTTTAGTTCTGCCTTCCCAAATGTTACAAAGGACACTGTCTGTATAACCAAAAACAGGCACAAACTCAGTTCTAGTGTATTTCTGACACTGGTTAACTAAGGCGATGTTAGCAAACTCTCAATTTTCCACAGGATATGATGCAACTGAAGGTAGAGATGCAGGAAGTTCTCTTTGCTAAAGAAGATCAGGAAGAGATGCTGAGGAGGCGTGAAAGGGAGCTAACAGCTTTGAAGGGAGCACTGAAGGAAGAAGTGGCCGCTCATGACCAGGAGGTGGATAAGATGAAGGAGCAGTATGAGAAGGAAATGAGCAGACTGCAATCATTGCTGGAAGAGGCCAAGCAGGTAACCAGTCTGCCTTTGGATTCACCTCCTTCTCACTCTCCCTTCTCCTCCTTTTTGACTCCCTGCATTCCCTCCTCCACATTTCCTCTGTGGCCACCCTCCCCCAATCCGGGAATACACTCTGTCACAGAAGTGTGGAGATAAGCACATCGTCAGGGGAATTGTAATTGTGTGTCTCTCATCAGAGGTTGGCGTCCTGCTTTGGAGTGACAGTATTACCACCTTCTCTCTAGTTTCAAAGCTTTGGCACCAAGTAGCAAAATACTGGGCACTGATTCTAAAATGGGCAGGATACACTGTAACCAGAGTGAGCTTGGTCTTTTATATTAGTGTTACAGTGATTTTCAGGAGAAGCAAGAGGCAAAGAACCCTCTGTGTTTTCTTGTTGACTTTTATAATAGCATTTCTCTGAGTTGCTTACTTTGATTAAACTATTAATTCCAGTTAATACAAGCATAGCTTTTATAATGTCATAAGCTTAAGGATTTGGCTCTCCTTTGCATTCTTGCAAAGGAATTTAACAGAGAAAGTGCTTAAACATTTTGGTTTGAAATCACGTGATTGAACTGTCCAGCCAGTGTAGTTCACACATTGTGCTCAATAAGGGGGCTGCAAGAAACCCCTATAAAATGAAGTGTAAGTTGAGCTTTGGGCACTTCAGCTTCGTCAGCAGTACAAACAATAGAAGTGAAACAGTTTGGAAGATCTTTTTTTTTTTTTTTTCATGGGAAATCTTTTTAGCCAGTTTGATGTTGCAGTGTTTTCTTTTCTGGGCTTGTCTCTCTGTGTCAGTTTTACAGGAACATATGTGCTTGATATCAAAGTGTGGCTCCATTAATGGGATTATGAAACTTGCTTTGCTCACAGGGTCAGCATTGTAGCCCGTTATCATTGTTGTTACAGTGGCAGAAGGCCTCATGTCTGGAATCAGCACGCCAGAACCGAATAATCGGGAGTTGGTAGCTGTTTTGTTTTTCTTTTTCTTTTTTAAAAAGAAACAAGGAAACTGATTGAAGATGGGCTGAGCAGCGTCACTTGGCAGGAGATGGTTAAAACACCGTAGACACATTGTTGTCAGAAGGTCGCTGTGTGACTCACGTGCGTCCTGTTTGTTTCAAAGAGTGGAAGTCGTCCTTGTTCTCGGCTTCCGGCAGACCTGTTGGGGGTCCACAGCAACGCTTTGCATCAGAGGTCTATGAGGACATATTCTTTTGTTAAACAGAGCCACTGCTCCCCAGAGAGAGTATGTCATCGGGGGTTTTCTCTCAGTGCTTTGTCAACACCTGGCAAGATAAAGTCATTGTTTGTTTTTCATTTAAGGTATTAAGAGTTCTCACTCACTCGAGCCTCTCGTCTGTCCTTGCAGTCGGCTTTGTTCTAAGGACTGATTATAGCTCAGAGTGAGGTTACCTTGTCATAACCGCGCAAAAACAGGCAATCTAATTCGGCTTTTCTATGTTTTTTCTAGACATTATCTGACTAATGGGTATTGTGTGAAAGACCAGATACTTGGCAAAATGGAAACCTTATCATTTCTATTATTTCCGACAGGAAAAAAATAAATCACAGCCAAAGCGCTTCCTTCCAATGGCAAATTTACTTTTCTCTTCTTTGCTGACCAGACCTGGGAAGTAGGGCCACGAATGCTGGAAAGTGGAGCACTGCTTTGCTGCGTATACCAGTTAATTGCAGTGGCAACAACTAATCTAATGAGCTGCCGTTCCCAAATCGCATAGTCTCCCCTCCGTGCCCTGAAAAAGTGTGGGTAATTGTGGACCTCAGTCAATAATGAATGATGAGTTTGTTTCACACAATAATAGCAGCGGGGGTTGGGACACTGAATAAGTGGGTCAGTATGCTGTAGGAAAGGGGGTGCAAAGCTGACCCCCATGAAAAGAGCTTGGGACCTGTTTTGTGTCTTAACCCTGAAAGCTACATTGTGTTTTTGATGAGCAGAAATCTGTGGAATTTTATCTAGGTTGAAAATCTCAGTCACACTGTTAAGACTTGGCTTTTTTAAACGTACGTCAATCAAATAATGTTCCGTAACAGACGACATCTGCTTATTTTGGGCTGAATTTTACATTTTGCGCCTGTACGCGCAAGTATGTGAAAAATGTGCAAAGATGAGGTGCTGTTAGACGAGAGGTATCCTTTACAGGAATGTCAGGGTCAGAGTGGAGAATGTGCACCCTCTTTCTCAACTCCAGCTTTAGCTTTGTTACAGTGCACCCGCTTCCAACAGCGGGAGAGGCTCAAATATTTTCATTTTTTTTCTCTTCAGGGTGCATCCCAATCTCTACAGTGTGCCAGATCTCAGCATTGGAGGCTTTAATAGGTCTCAGCTCCTCCTAACTGTAAAGACAGAGCCTTGTGCTTATCACAATACTTCCAGCTCTTGTTGTGTTTCACTTGCAGACCTAAGCCACAGTGTGGAACACTGATACATTGTTATCACGCTCTCATCTGTAACCTCAATTTGAAATGCTGTATTTTTTTTCATTTCCTTGCTCCACAGTTTCCACACAAGACTCCACAGTGATCCTCCGTTCACCTAAATGCAGTTCAGTTTCTGGCCTTAACCATTCTCGCTTCAGTGGCAGCCTGCTTCTCCACTAATCTCTGCCAGTGTGTGAACCATCGTCTCACTGTCTGATCATCAAAACTTTGTAGCCAGGAGCAGAGTTCCCCCTCAGGCTTCTTTGGAAAGTAAAGACTCCAGCATGAGTCTGTGTATTTGATGATAGCACTTTATTTCCAAGCACAGCTTGTGGAGCTGATTTAACAGGCGGCTGGGGAGGAGGAGAATTTAGATGGACAGAAAGTGAGAAAGGAAATTAAGATTTATAGACAGACTTATGTAGCAGCTTATCTTTGAAATATCACTTCCTTCAAACCTTTAAATAACTGATAATTTTTTAGACACTCCTATGAAACGTAAACTGACTGATTTTTTTTGTCCGGAAGTTTTCACTTATAAAGTGTTGTGAGTCAGGTTTTTGTGAGACAAGGCAGTGGCCTTGACTTTTGTGTTTGTCTTTTCTACATGGCCCACTTTCTGGGACGCCTAAATGATCTTAACAGTTTGCAGGTGTGGAGTTGAACACAAATCTCCTGTGAAGATGAACAAGAAAGTTTGGAAAAAGGGAATAAAATCCAAGAGTGTGTATGGGTCAGGGTTAAACAGTAAAGTCGTAAAAGTAGCCTGTATGGTTTTCATGTCTTGAGATCAACAATGCATGTTAAGAATGTTTTGGACATTTTTGACACATATTTGACTCCATTCCAGTTGTCTATTTCTTTACATGAATTTAATGGTGAGGTGGTGTGTGGGCTGTGATCTGTTGGAGTTGTTAATCTTCGGATTTGAGCTGTGGTGTGGGATGTGTATTTTGCGTATTTCTTCTCTGCCACGGGTCTTCACTCACTTAACTCCTCTGGCCCTTGGCCCAGAAACTGGAACATGGAGTTTTCTCTTCTCTTTGTGCTTTGACCAGGATTCTGGTGCTGGAGTGAACGGACTTTGAGGCTTGGAAGTCAATCTGCGCAACCCTGAGTTAACATTCTTCGTTATAATGAATGCGCTTTTATTGTCACTGCAGGCTCAATGAAGTTAGTAGGAACAGCCTCTCAGATGCCAAATATATCAACAGTAATACATGAAATGGTTTTAAAAAATTCTCCCACAAAAGTAAGCCAAGATATAGGTTTTTGAAAAAATGGTAACTTACAAATTATTAAAAGTAGACGAAACTCTACATTATTTTTAGCTATTGCTAAAAAAAAAATGAAAAAAGATCATGAAGGCAATTATGAAAGTGATGATATTTTGGGTTGGGGGATGGTGAATACACAAAGAGTCTTTGATAGTTGAGCTTGGTGTAAGAGGAAGTCTGGGGAAGAGGGGGGACAGAAAAAGTTATCTTAGAAAATAGTTTTCCTGAATGTCATCAGTCTCGAGTATAGATTCCATTACACCCCTGCAAATGTTCAGTTTGGCGGAGACTAAAGCCCGGTGTCTTTTTTCCCTTTCATTTAGGACAAGACAGGATTGATTACTCTTTTAACAAAAAAAAGATGCCAGAACTTCTCAGCTGTTGCATCCTAATTTCTGCTTCTGTGCCTCTTTTCAGACCATGACAGTTTGGGGGTATTTAGAGTCTGGAAACCATATTTCTCTTTTAAATTGAAGGTATATTAGGTTGTGCAAATCTTTGCTGATTTTCTTTTCTTCCATTTGTCTTTTCCTGACTTCATGTTTAGTTGAAAAAAATTCAAGAAGAAAAACTACAATTTCCTTCCAAATGCCACGCAGTGTGGAAAAGTTAAGAACTTGAACTGATCTCTCTGGAGCTCAGACCTGTGTTTGGACGTGGTAACACATTGCTGTTGTTTAAGATGGAATGTCTCATACTTCACAGTTGCAGGTTGACAGGTGGCAGGTTTCATGCAGTCACGAGAGATCTCAGTTCTTTTGTTTGCCTTCAAAAAAGACTTGAGCACAGCACACGACCTGAAAGGTGCACTTTCTGCCTTCCTTCAAAGACAACAGAAAGTGGGTTAATATGCAACTTTGACTAAACACTTTGAGCAAACATGAGGATCCAAGTCAAACTTTGAGTTTAAAGTTTGTGGGGTGGAGGATTGGTGGTAGATGTTCTTTAATGACACTGTACAAATACTCTGGAATCAGTTTGTGTTGTTACTTTTTGTGTTTATATTATATAGGTGACAAGGTGTTAAACATAAAAATAATTAATCAAATGATTATTTATTATGAAAATGAATTGAAGAAAATTGCACTTTGGTCGTATTCGCATTACACGAAAGCTGGATTTTCCTTTTGCCGACTGATGATGTGATCAAGAATCAAATCATTGGCCAGCTCTGGGAAAATCAGATGAACATGAATAAATGTTCCAACGTCAACGATATAAAGAAAAAGAAGGTCACATCACTGCATCTATGTCCTATCCTGTTTCCTCTTGTAGTTGACAGCATTTTTTCTTTCTTTTTGGGTTGGGAGGCTTTGTTCATAGTTTTAACATAATCATGCCAATGTGGGAAGTGGGACAAGCAGAGTAATATTAAGGCTGGACTTTGTGCATTCTGCTGTTAAAATGCAGCACATACACAATCCTGAAAAGCGCTACCATTGCTTCATTCTTTCAGCATAAGCTGTGCAAAGCCCCACATTCTGCGATACCTGTCTTTTTGCTTTTTCAGCTTCATCGTTTTTGCAACCAATTTAGCATTTTCTTTACAATTTGTTTTATTTAGTATACCCCTTTAAAAAGTCCCAAAAGAGCAAGACTTGACAGACGATGATGGTTCCTGGAATAAATCCCTTTATTACAGTATTACATTTGTAT
>JABUIW010000020.1:7549656-7616272 GCA_013363375.1 Menidia beryllina
ACACACACACACAAGAATTACACATGAACTTATCTGCCTCAAACAGTAGTTCAATCGATAAGTAAATCAATAAGTAGTAGTTAAATATTGGCTCAGTCATTTGCCAATTTAAACATATGCTGTTCCAATCTTAATTTATGGTCTAAAATGGGATGATTTTTCGCAAAGGCTCAGTTTACGTGTCTGGTGTTTGTTGCCTAACATGAATCATGGGTGATATAAGAATGAGACACAGTGTTTTCTCTGGAATTGGCAGTATTGAGTTCTCTTAACCAAAACTAAATGACCCAGGTTGTAGACGATGAGGGCGACTGTGGTGACAGTGGAAACAGGTCTGACTGGCCTGCTGGCACTGAGGTAGGGAGGCACCCATCATTTCCCTTATGTAAGAGGCACCTCTTGTATGTATTCAACACGATGAGCCGAACTGTAACCTGCCTGTCACCAAAAGGGGTTGAAGAGTCAGGAGTTGTCTGGCAGGACCTTAGTATTCAAATATGGAGATATTTTAGAATAATAAACAAATCAAGTAAGATCATAAACCTTCCTGGTGATTTATGTTTCCTTTAAGTGCCCGTAGTTTTACCTGATAAATCCGTATACAAAAAACAAAACCGGAAAATATCTGTAGTAAGGATTTTTGTAGCTCATCAGTAAGTCACAGTTGGTGAGTAGCAAACCAGTTTTAGGCGACACTGTTTGTTTGGATACATTTTCCAGTGCCACTTTTAAACAGTATGTCACCAGGTGGATTAGAAGTCTGTAAACCGGCTCGTGAGAGCAGGAGGGTGTGTGTGTGCTTTCATGCCCTTGTGCACTCACTCACATGCAGTGACGTACTTTGGTATTTGCAGTGTGTCTTCTATTCTTCAGGAGTAACATGCCAGTGTACGAGACGGCGCGAGGCTCCAGTAACTCGGGGACACATTTTTATGCATTTCGTGAATGAATTGTTTGACTGTTTTCGTTGTGAAGCAACAGCGCAGTCCATAGTATCTACAGGTGTGAGGAAGTCAGCTGCCGCTGAGATAAACAGGGCTGTCAAACCAGTTACTGAACATTCCACCTGATGTCAGATGAAGTCCTGTTTCTAAACAAACCCTTATGTATCCATTGCTTACTGATAGGTTGATTAGATGGAACGAGCTTACTCTTGCCCAGCACTCTATTCTGGCATGAGTTAAAGCACACATAATCATCATAGGCTGTACTGTGGGAAAAGCCCACTGTCCTTCTGCTCTTTCCCTGGCTCTAATGCACGCTTACAACACCTTTAGGTGGTGTGTAAGTGTTTTGGGATGGGATGAAGTCACAGTCCCTACTTAGGCCGGTGTGCCTCAGCCACTAGACTTTTAATGGCCTTCAATCAGCAGACTTTGATAAAAGCTCAGATTTAGTTTCCGTCAATTGTGCCTTTTTATGAAGTGTGAGAGAATTACATGCAGGCATTGTAATCCTGTCTCCACAGCAACAAAAGAAACCTACCACTACAAATACCTTTTGTTGCATGAGGCATTTGAGAAGTTCCTTCATGCATCATTGTTCAACTTTGTTGAGTGTCACAGGCTCCTGCGCCTCCTGAACTAAAGCTGCGTGCCTTGTTCTGATCCACAGAGCAGCGCAGCAGTGGTCCAAGAGAAAGCTGAAGTAGAGGCAGCCAAGGGTGCAGCGGAAGGCCAAGCAGGGCGGCTGACCCAAGAAGCTGAGCGACTGCGCAGGCGGGTGCAAGAGCTGGAGAATGAGGTGGCCAAGCTCAACCGTATCATCGATGAGGCCAAGCTTCAGGAGAGCAGGCTGGGGGACAAAGCCAGCCGGCTGGAGGTAAGGGCTCAGGATCAGTGCAGAGGAAGCCCGCTGCAGAACTGCCACTTATTTCTTTACTGGTTTTCTTTTTGCTACTTTACTACTTTGTTAAAGTCCTGTTATGCTCTGAAATGTCTACTGAACAGCGAGATAAAAAGCAGTTGGAGGAGTCTTTGGCTGAAATTAAGGAGGAAGAAGAAGAGATGGCCCGTGCTAACAGGGCGTTGACCATCCGGCTGGAGGATGTGCAGGTAAAATTGGCAGCTGCACTCCACACTACATGAAAACAGACCCACAGCTCTTTACATGTTTATACTCTAATTGAATCCTTCTTTAGAGGAATTTGGCCAAACTGAGCAATGAACATAAAGAGCTCGAGCTGACCTTACAAGAAGAGAAGACTCAGAAAGAGCAGTTCAAGAACATGAAGAACAACATAGAGGACGAAAGGAGGTTGCTGGACCGTACTGTGGAGAAACTTCAGAGGGAGGTGAGTCTGCTTGAGTTTTAAGAATTATAACACCCATTATTATAACATATTGGAAAAGGAAAAGAGCTTAACTCACATGGTCAGTGACGTTTGGAGCTCAAACATTCCTCTAAGTCAAATTGAGTTGGAAGCAAATTGTTTTGATTTTACTGTTGCTTTTGAGAGCATCAGAACTAACTGGGGTCGCATGCATTAAGTTGACAGATTATTAGCATAAATCTCTCTTTATTTACTGTAAAATCAAAACCTCCCCCTTACACCTCCTATCATCACACTTTTCTGTTTTTTCCTGACGTTTCTCATCGTCTTTGCCCCCTCTTGCTCTGCCACCGTGACCGCAGATGAACGATATCGTGGAGGCGTCTCAGTCGTCCACTCAGGAGCTGCAGGAGCAGATTGACATTTACAAGGAGAAGAACCGGCGAGAGCTGACTGAGCTGCAGAGGCTTCTAAAGGAACGAGGGCAGGAGCTGGACAAATGCCTGCAGGCCACCAAAGCTCTGCAGGGCGAGGTAGAGTGGATGATATCAAACTCATCTAACAGAATGGGCGTTAACAGATGAGACCCTGTCTCTAATGCGGACACTGCTTTCATGGTGAGGTCGTCAGATCATGGTCATCATTAGTCAAACCAATTAGGCTCGCCCACGCAAGGGGGGGTTTGTTCTGAGTTAAACAGCTGGACCCTCCCTCAAGCATCACCATCTCCTATCAGAGGGTGATGTCATCATTAAGTCATCTCTTCTCCCTGCTAGCCAAAACATAAAGGGAGGGCTAAAAGCCAGGATGCACATATGACTCTTAAATATATTATTATTGAACCTATAAAGTTGAGAGAAACATAGAGCCTTCCTTTCTATTCCTTGATGTGTGGCTATATCACCATAGTATGGAAACATGACCTCTTTTCATTATTTTCAGGCGGGAGTTCATGAGGACTTTGGAATGTGGGGAATGTTTTTGTTGAAAGTAGGAAGAGATGAAATGTGGTTATTTATGTTAGAATAAAGGAGGCATGTATAGATTTATTTATACAGCAAACATTTACTGAAGGAGGTCAGGGAACTGAGATAATCTTTATGGTGACCACACAGAAATGCTTTTATAGCTCAAGTTTAACCAGAAAAGCTGCAGGGTTGAATGAGATGTAATGTTCCACAGACTTGACATCAAAGCAGTTATGCGTTTCGTGGTGCTCCACAGAACTCTTGTTCTCAAACTGTAAAGATCTAATGGATTATTGCTTCAGTGGCTGCTTTTATGTACATATTCCTTAGAAAAATATTATTTAAATATCATTGTTTAAGATTTGGAACAAACTTTTGAGTAATTGAGACATCAACACAAAGAAAGAAAAAAATGAAAGAAAGAAAACATAATGATCACTTGTATCATTAGTTATCTAATTCAGATAAATGTCTCAATATGTTAGTC
This sequence comes from Menidia beryllina, assembly GCA_013363375.1. NCBI lineage: Eukaryota > Metazoa > Chordata > Actinopteri > Atheriniformes > Atherinopsidae > Menidia > Menidia beryllina. Next base: position 7,553,384 of record JABUIW010000020.1, read on the forward strand.
TCACTGGGTTTTACCACAGAGAATATAAAAATGGTTGTAAAAGAAAATGACCATCTGAAAAATAATATAAAGCATTGAGTGATCTACAAAAGGTTGTAAACTTAGACACACTCAGATCATCTTTCTCCATGAGGAAAGCAGCAGTAAATAACTTTAATCAGTCTCTTCCCTTATTTTCAGCTTTAAATATGTTTTTTGAACAGAAGGGAAAAACACTGTAATTACTTTGTTTTTTCAAGTAGAATGGTTCTCTTCAAACTCTCCTCAGTTTGAGATATTTTGATACATGCAGGACTGTCAACTGTTCTCTGGTTAACTTCTCTTGGCTGATGGGTCTGCTCAGGTCATGTGATGAGTAAAACTCCAGGTCAGGCCCAGGTCAGAGTCCAGCTTCTTCCTCTTATTTTTATCCCTGTCTGCATCCCTGCTGCTGTATCTTTTTCCAGCTGCTGTACAGGAAGAGGAGGATGTCAGAGCTGTGGTATCACTGTTGTGAAAGCTGTGCTAGCTGAATCACATCCTCCTTGTCCATTACCTCTCCTGGGAAACTGAGGCCCTGTGAATCTTATTGTGATACTGTTACTAAATGTCCTGTCAGCCGAACTTGGGCCATCTTCACTAAAGTTACCACGCAAATCTCATCTCTCTCCTTCAAAAGATTGTCTCGATTGAAGGCCTCATTATGAATGTGATAGTCCATTTTCAGCCTTGTTCCTTTATTGATTAATTGCTCCAACAATGTAAAACGAGGCATTCATACGTACTCTCTTCCACCTTTTATTAAGCCACAGCTCACATGACAGAATGTCTTTTACAAATAAAGAACAAAAAAGAAACGCATAGCAAACCAGAAACAGAAACAAAGATTAAGCATGTGCCTTTTATGAGAAATGAAGGAAGTTGATGGATTTCCATTGTCTTGGCATTAAGCAGTGGGAGCAGCTGCTTGGGGTACTGCCTCAGAGGAGAGAATGCTGGCTGTGCTGTATTTATAAGCCACTCAGGGGAACCACCCGATAATTTTCCTGAGCACTATCTAGTTTGTCTTTCCTTCAGTAGCAATACTTGATGAAAGTCAAGAAGACATATGGAACCACGTCAGCGACGTTTCAGAATTAAGCCTTTTAGGTTAATTGCCTCTTTCACCACAGAGATAAAGAACTAAAGTACAGCACTATGTGCAGGGAGCAGGACAATGTTAAGAAACAGATATAGGTTGAATATGTAGGTGGAACAAAACACATGCAAGTGAAAAGCAAGTACAATTAAGCCCTATCTTTGTTTCAGTTGTCCCTTAGAGAGGCGGATCTGCGGCAGTGTCAGAGGGAGCGAGACCAGGCTGTTGAAAATGAGCAGATGCTGGAGAAGAAGGTTCAAGAGCTGGAGATGGAGGCTGAGAAAAATGGCAACGCTAAGGAAGAGAAATCACGGAATCTCAAGCTCATGGAGGTACCTAATGAGTTCCAGTAAAGCCAAATAAAGTCTTTGTTGTTACTAAACTGAATTATGTTAGAGTTGCCAAAGACCCGTAGATTTTAAGAAGTTGGAAAACTTCGGTAGACCTTGCATGCATGAAGCAAACTCAAATATCAGCAGAGAATAGTTTTCTTGCTATGAACTCCCTGTACAGATAGAACTTCCTCATTTTGCAGGCCAGGCTCAGTCAGCTGCAGCTGGACCTGGATGAAGAGCGTCAGAGTGGAGATCAGCTGATGAACAGGATAGACCGAGGCAGAGAGCAGGTACACACACAGACACACACAGACGCTCAACACATTCTCATTATCAGCGCTCAGCCGTCCCAGCCGTCCCAGTGACCTGTTGTCCATCTTTGCACAGACGTGTCTCTGTTCCATCTCAGTCAGTAAACGATATCTAAATCTCCTGTTGCTTTGTCTTTCACCTCTAACATCATGACTGCAGCCATTAATCCCTAAACCAGAGAAACCTCCATGTAACAACTTTAGGCCTCAGACCTGAAAGAGTTCATGCATGTAACTCTTCTGCACGTGTGTCCACTCTCAGCTGTCTGTGTCCTCTCACACGCTGCCCACACCTTCAGATTCACGTTTTTCTTTCGGGTTTGGATGAAGTGAATAGGTTTATTGCTTTGTAAGATGATCTTGCATAATCATTCAGGTTGGTGGCTTTCCAGCAGGGTCTCAGTGTGTCTATCCAATTTTCATGCATTAGTCACAAAAAGACCCCTCTTAATGCACTGCCAGAGCCAAAGTGTGCACGCTGCCAAATGTCTCAAGTTTTCAGGTTGGAAATTGCAGTCAGAAACTTCGGCTGGAGAAGAAACAAGTTCTTTTTTTTTTTTTTTTTTTTTTTTTTTTTTAAATGCTCCGGTTTTCCTTCATTTGTGATAAAGCTGCTGGCACAGTAGTTGTGGAACCAGATTTAGACAGAGTGCCTGGGCTTTAAGGACTGTTTGTTCATGGGAAAAATCTTTCTAATCTTTGGATGGGTGTTGGCTCTGGTGTTTGGAAACAACGCTGTTTTATAGCAGCCGTTGTGACTTAATGCTGTGTGTGATTTCTGGAGTTGTTGTATGAGGATTTATTTAGCTAAGAACGGATGACTGTGAGGTCCACAGACAGACCTTTGAGATCGCGCTCTTGCCATAAGTTTTCCTCGATGTGGAAGTGGCAGATTTAAATGTTTTTAAACATTTCAAATAAAGTATGTATCCTTATGCTGGCAGAGTGAAGGATGCAGATCTTATTTTAATGGTTTCCATGAAAAAAAAAATCCTGGCACAGAGAGGAGCGTGGCATTGTGACAAAGTGGCATTGGAGCCGCATGAGGCTGAGGTCGGTTGTCAAGGCAACACCCGGGCTTTGTGTGGCCAGAGTGGAGTAAATTGAGTGCTGGGGATGTGTGTCTGTGAATGTGCATGTGCTCACATGGCTCGCGGGTGTGTGCTAGTGTGTGCTCTAATGTCTGTGGGGAGGGGGGGGGGGGCATGGCTATAGAGTGGTGGGGTTGCAGCCGAGGCAGCAGGAAGAACACCTGCGTCTCTCCTGGCACCAGGTGCTCCTCTCCTGTCTAAATGAGAGTAATCTCCCCTCTCCTCTCCTGCCGTCTCTCACAAAGCAGATTAGTTTCGCTGCATGTTCCAGTCTGCTGATTCAGCTCCCTCAAGCACTGCGCTGGCTGCACCAGTTATAGGGGCCATCGTTCATCAGAGCAGCCCACTGTCACCCACTAATTGGCATAAAATATCACCAATTCTAAGCTCCTTTCACAAAGAAAGAACCATCACTGCCGTATCGATTAGTTTTCATTCTCCACTCTTTTGAAGTGTGCTATCGTTGGGCAGTCGTGCTCCTCTGAGCTCATCTTTTTGGAGTTGAGACGTGAGGCTACCGGTAATAAAGGAAAAACTGGATATTTGAGAAATAACGTTTTTGGTTCTTGGCAAATTCGAATGGATGAAATGTAATAGATATATCCTTCAAATAGCTGCAAACACGCAAAAAAAACTGCTCTTTTTGCTTTTCATTTTTCTGTCCATAAACAAACTCTGTCCAGGGTGAGAAATGGGCTTTGGCTTTCAATGCGCAAATAAGAATGTTTTTCCTCGAAGGGTAGATCTCAGAGTAGTTTAGCTAAACTAAGTTTAAAAATAAACAAACAAAAAAAAAAAAATATTAAATCCAGTTTTAAAAAAACACAAGCTTTTTTACACAATAGAAGTATCTGCCTGAAATAAGCCACACTTTTCTATCTTTATGTTTACTGGACTTGGTTTACAAAAGTGGAAAAGCGATCGTGTTAGAAATAATTTTTTTAGAATCTCAAGATCTTCTGATAAATATTCTGTTCAGATAACACACAGATAATGAACTTGAAACCACAAGATCATAATCTGGAGGTCTAAGAATTCCGGTCGGTGGTGAAGTTAGACTAAAGTGGCTGAAAAGGTGGTGGTACACTGACACCAGGTGCAGCCACGTCACCGCACCGCTGGTCCAGGTCTCCTGTTCAGTGTCTTTAAAGAACATGATGTGCATCATAAACTCAACAGGCGTCTGGAGCTGATGCATCTAACACAAAACAAGATTAGTTTTTTTTAATTAGTTTTTCATTCAAAGACAATGTGGAGGTTTAATGCAGCATACGGTACTATATCTGATTTTAAAAATCTTTTTAACCCCTTTAACCCTTTTCCTGGCAGCTAAACCTAATGTTCGCTGCCCTAATGTTCCTAATGCCCAAACCCACATATTCACGATAGAAGTTTCTGTTTACTACAGCTGGTGTGACAGAGTTGGGATGTCAGTCGAAACAAGAGGTGGAATGTTGTCAAGTTAGAAAATCCAGCTTTCCAATTAACCAGATTCCTTCAGCCTTTACTGCTCCATTGTTTTGCACTTTGACTCACCGACTGCTGCCGGGGTTTCTGTTGTGGGCGAGACTAACAGAGACTGTGGCTAATTGTTGTCGGACTGTGGTGCTGCAAAGCGATGACTGTCTGGGCTGGGCTCGACAGGTGGAGCAGATGAGGAATGAACTCCTGCAGGAGAGGGCTAGCAGACAGGACCTGGAGTGTGACAAGATTGCTCTGGAGAGACAGGTACACACTCACCTGTCAGGAGCACAACAACTGCACCCAGTTCAAGTCACAGTCTCATTCCATTTGTTTTATCATCATTCTCATTTGATTGTATTCATTCATTCATTCATTCATCAGTTTCCTTGTTCGGTCTCTCTTAAATATATATATATAGATATTATTTAGTTTTAAGTGAACATTTGTGAAGCTGCTCGTCACCTCCTAATCCACGGTCTCTCTAGAATAAAGATCTGAAGGCCAGAGTGGATCATTTGGAAGGCTCCCACAAGTCCAGTAAGGAGGGCCTGGTGACCCAGCTGGAGGCTCGCGTACAGGAGCTGGAGGAGAAGCTGGAGGGGGAGGAAAGGTAACAAGGAGGCTCCAGTTAGGAGTGTGGATGAGGGGAAGAGAGCAAGACAGAAAAAGTGACAGTAATTGCTAAAAACAAAGTAAAAGAAAAGCTCTTTTGTCTTGGAGTGTAAAAAGTAAATCCTACAATGAATATAATGTGTGATGGTGAATGTGTTTCAGGGAGAAGGCAAACCTGCAGATGGCAAACCGCAGATTAGAGAGGAAGGTAAAAGAGATGATCATGCAAGCCGAAGAGGAACATCAGACAATCCAAGATCAAAAGGATCAAGTATGTTAAAACACTCTCATGCCCTGACTAACATTTTCCCTGTTCAGCAGAGAGTATGGATTAAACAATAGCCTGATGAGTCTGTCAGCCATGTAGCACAAATGTTTGATCTTTGTTCAACCAGCTGGACTTGTTTTTATCCTCCTTTAGCTGAATCTGCGACTAAAGGCCCTGAAGAGGCAGATGGACGAGGCTGAAGAGGAGATAGATCGTCTGGAGCATGGCAAGAAGAAGCTGCAGCGGGACCTGGACGAGCAACAGGAGGCCAATGAGCAGCTCCAGAGCCAGCTCAAGGCTCTGCGCAGCGAGATCAGGTGAGCTCCGACGCCCAGAACCATCACTCATGTTCAGTAACAGGCAGAGCGATGCCTTGAAATCAAACGCAGCCCTTCTCATGCTCCCCGCTTCTGTTTTTAACCACCCGATTTCAGGCGTAAGAGCTCCTCCGCTCCGCTCCTCAACAGCCTGGATGACGACGACGACGACGATGACATCAGCACCGACGGGGAGACGTACTTCAGCTCTTCCTCAGGGTACAAGCGCTCCTCCAGTCAGGACAACATCTTGTCAACTCTCACTCTATAATCATACTCCAAAAATACAGCTTCTTTCTAAACACCACCGTTGGGTCAAATGCCGAAGAAAGGTGCGGTGCCTTTGTAGATATCATACAAAATTTTCAGTGTACATAATGAGACTTTCCTGCACAGGTGAGGAGTTGTTTTTCATTTGTTTTTTTATTTTCTTAGTTTTTTGTAAGCAGCGGTCATATTCTCCTTGATGTGAATAAAGTCACTCAGTATTATTTGAGCAGCTCTTGGATTACTGGATGAAATTGGAAAGGTTCTGATAAACCGTGTCCCCAAGAAATCGAGTGTATATTTTTCCTTAATTAGCTTGTTTTACATTCCTTCTTCCTCTTCACCCTCATTAGTTAAAAGTATATATTTTTTACATAACGGAGAAGCTTGTCACTTATTATTTTAGGGGTAGTGAACTTGAAAACAAACATTTGCACTGTAAAGCAACAAAACCAGTACTGCTTTTGTCAACAATATGAGGTTAGTTTTTATGCCTATCAAATGTTACCGCTACATGCCCAATGTCCACATATACTCACTTTTTACTTAAAAAAAAAAAAAAATTAATGAATTAAAAAACCTAAACCAAGTATACAAAGTGAATTTTGCCGGGAATCTGCTTTAATTTATTTAGTTGAATTTGCAGCGTCTTGGCTAAGAATTTTTTTTTTTTAGGGAGCAGTGAATGAGGGACTTTGTACACATCTGTTTTTATACGCTTTTGTATCATTTGATGACCAGTTTTATAACATAACCTCAGTTTGTATATGACCAGTTCAAGCTTTTTTGTCACCCTCTCATTAATGATACAATACGGTCTAAGTGACGTTGCAGTATTGATAATGCGTCTTCTGGAAAAGTCAATGAGATGTTTGTTGGTTTGGTTACATCATGGAACATAAACTGTAAATGTGAATCCCATTTCATCTCCACAGATATTTTTATACTGGAAACACTTTGATTTCCCCCTTATTTCTGGTTATTTGTCTTTCGTCATTGGGTTGAGTTACTATTGGATATTGTTTCACTCTTACAGTTTAACTTCATACATGTGTGTTTGAATTGTCTGGCCTCACAGTGGCCTCTTAAAATTTCCTTTACCTTCATGAGGGAATTTCCTCAAATAAGTTTAATTGACAATCAGTGATTTGCACTCTGTGTTGGCTCTGCACTGAAAGGTCTGATGCCTGTGGAGGGACACAGATTCCTGCCACTACCTCTTTGTACACAACTGTATGTTCATAAATCCTGCTGAAAATAAAGTTGATTTCAGTTACTAAAGTGCTTTTTCCTCGTTTGTGCTTTTCCCACTCTCAAAACACACCTTATTTCTCATTGTCATTGTCCTTGATATCAGGCTTGTGTACAGAATAAAACATAATTTTGTTTATCTCATTTTTGTTCACAAAATTAAGTTGATATCAAAAACCTGTTAACTTGTTTTTTAAATTTTATTGCGTACCAAGAAAAAAAAAAGTTGTCCTCCAATATGATGTTTCCAAGGCTTTAACCAAACTGTCTCTTGACTCAGGTCATTTTCAAATACTAATCTTGCTTGTTGTCTTTCTGATGTATAAATAAAATACACATTCACCAGGGCTGCTGCAGCTATTGCTGAGTGGTCCACTATTTTGCCTTGAAAAACTCCTGAGTTGCTCCTGCGGTATGTTTTTAGTCATCATCCATCAGCATCATCCCGGTGAAGCTTCTTCCATTCAGCATCATAATGAATCCAGCCGCTTCAGCTTCCGTCTCCTCATCAATCAACACTGGTGACCCACTGGAAGCCACACATGTCTATACTATGGCCCTGCCTTCATGTGTTTAACAGATGATGTTGTATATTTCATATAATGAGCTTCTCAATGCCCTCCCCATACCTTTTCTGGTGATCTCTGTCCACAGACAACTTGAAATGAGGACTGATAAAGTTAATTGATGTTTGCATCTATATGTATCTGATTATATTCTATTCCTACATTTTTTTCTTTGTCTCTTTTTCTGTCTCTGCACTTGGATCACATAATGACAACTTCACGCAGTCAGTTTTTGTGGTGATTATCTGTAAGGATCTTCAATCATCTACCACTGCAGATATTTTTTGAGATCCAGATTTTTATTATCCCGAGCTAGGCAGTGCGTGATATATTTTCCCTGATCAGGCTGCTAATTATGTAACTACCTTTGCGCTAAAGGATTGTTCTAAATGCTGCATAAGAATAAACTGTCACGATTAAAGGGAGAGGATGGACACTCTCACGTTCAACATATATACTTTGTCAATTTTCAATGTAACGAAAAGCTCCAACTAAAAACTCTTTCAGGTTGAGAATTTCCACTGAAATGAAATAAAAAAATGCATGATACTGCTGTGTATGGTACTGAATATTTGTGCTTTTTTGCTTTGATTTATCCAAACTTCTCTGAAATAACTTGATAACAGATTGACAGTTTTGTTATAATTTTTTATTCTACAGGAAGGATTTTATATTATGAATGACTCAGGATTGAACATTTTTAACACAACAGCTGCAGATAATATGTTAGAATATTAAGTTTTACTTTAAGACTTTTGTATGTAAATAAGGAAATGTAAGAAAAACAGATTTACATTAAGGTGAGATTAAACAGGAGGGTAATTCTGTTCCAACATTCAGTGCTTTAGCATCCCTTCACCTCCATCTTTGACAGTAATGATTTGATCAGTCTGGTGTGTAATGATCCCCACTGAGTTGGCTGATCCTCAGGTAAAATCCGTGTGGGTGAGAGCGGCAGCTTTGGCTTTAATTTCGTGCTCAGCTGATCACTGCGCCGGCAGGAGCACACGTATCCTTTTTTTCACGACCTAATCACCTTTTAACCTGCGGTTTGACCCCTCTGCTTCTCTGCGTTGCAGAAAAGTGCCCAGGTTTTCTGATTGAGATCAAAACAGCCCCTTAAGTAAAGAAAAAAAAAGGAATAAGAACATCTGTTTATCTTAACGAGGCCCTGGGTTGGAAACATGCTACTGATTTATTGCTGACTGCAGCAGCGAAAGGAGGAGAGACGTCGGCGCTTTCTTATTCCCCTTGACTGATTAGACATTGTTGACAGGGCATGACCTTCGTTTGTTGCCATTCTGTGTGGGACAAACAGCTCGATCCTTCAAGTGCCCCAACATTATCCGTCTCTCTTGTGTCAAGCCATGCATTAAACCAACGAGGGCCGTGGGCCGCGGGGTTTAGGAGGCAAAAGTTGTGGTTGCTTAACAAGGTGATCATTCTTGAGATTCCTTCATGTGCTTGAGTGGCTCTGGCCACTGATGGCCGGGACATAAAGATGGAGCCAGCAGACACAGGGTTTTCTCAGAGGGGAGCTCCGGCTGTTTAGTGATGTGAAGCTGTCGGTGTAAACCTTCGAAAATGGAACCTGATTTAAAATCAGGTCACTGTTTCACAGATCTTCTGCGGTGAGCATGCAAGTTTTACAAGTTTGACAGGGCTCTCAAGCAGCCCTAAAAACCATTTAAAATGCCACACTGCCTCCTAGCTGTGAAACTGGCAAAGACACTGTTATGTCTTGATCAGGTTAATTTAACAGGAGGTGATATTTGGTCAATATTGAATTAGATGAACATGCCATAAACTGAAAATATAGATTATTATGGGAAACGGAATGAATAAACGATGACCAAGAGCTGTTTTGCTCAGTCTGGAGCCTCCTTTTCGTGCTTCACGTTTCTAAGAACAAAGGCTATGACTTCTATACGCGCAAGCTCTGAAAATGAAGAAGTGAGCAGTTTGTGTGAGAGTGGTAGCTGTTTTTCATCACTTGGTTAAAATGTCAGACCTCTTCAGAGCCCTCGGGACATATAGGAGGAAGTTTCCCAGTCCAGCAACTCTTCCACTCTCACATATGTCAATTCTGAAGAGTAATTGCTTTGATGAAAGCTTTGTGAGCAATCATGATTTATAACAGGTTCACGGCATAAAGCACAAAGATAAGAAGATTTTAAAAATTCTTTTGAATTATGTGAAGTTCTCATGTGGGTCACACTGGTTTGCTGACTTTTTTTCTGAAAAAACAACCTCACAATGCTTTGTGTTGGTGTACTGACAACAGCAGTCTGCATCAGAGCACGGCTGCCACAGTAAACCTGCGGTGGACGCCTCAGGCGCCGCTGTCCAGCAGGACAAACCTGCTTTATGGCCTGGTTTTGGAGTCACCATCACCACAGAAAGAAGCTGGATATCTATTTACTGAAAACATCTGACAGCACCGTGGGATTACCAGAATTTTTCCATATATTAACTGCATAGCATTACATGGTTTCCTTTAAAGAAACTATTGGAAACAGAGACAATCAAATGACAACACTGCTGAGTCGTGTTTTGATCACAATGAGTAATCAATCATCACGAGGCCTTAAAAAACATGTGAACGCTTCAAACTTTACTTAAAAACAAAACACAAATAAATCTTCTTTGGGTCATTGATCAGTTGAGTAGTCTGTTTTCTTGTGCGTGTGTGCGTGTGTGTTTTTTTGTCCGTATCTAAAGTGAAGTACCGGAATGACAGGCTTGATTAAAGCTGTTTGGTTAGGAGAGTAAAGGCTTCCTTTATTTTCTCCTTCAGCTTGAAACACTATCCACTGTGAGAGAAAGGAGATAACTAAGTCCCACAATTCATTGCAGTTGCAGTTTGTGGAGTTTGAGTATTTCTGTTCAGGCATTTGGTGATTTATGTGGATAGCTATGCAGAGAGGAGGGTGAGGGGGTGCAGTTTGTGAATGCAGTTAGGTTTCTGTGTCCTTTTTCTCTGTTTTTCTTTGTCCTGCAAACCTTAAAGGGTATTCAAGCCTTGAGGTTTGGAGGCTATTCTTATCAGAATAATGAAAATGCCATCGATTATAAACATGCGTTCAAATCAATTCAGAGAAATTTCCATTTGAACCATTTCTGTAAAGAAACTCATTCAGCCATTGACTGACTAACAGCAAGAGGAAGACTTCAGCTGGTCTGAAAAAACTGAAAAACACCGGAAAATGCAATCATACAATTAAAAAAAAAAGATTAGAGTTTAAAAGATTAAAGAAACAAAACTGATGAAAACATTTGATCCGCTGTACTTGCTTTCATTCCATACTACACCACATCCTCCAGTTCTCATCTCCTCAGTTATTTCTCATACTGCAACAAGAACTATCTAAAAGAGTGTATCAACTGGCTGAAAAAAACAGCATGGTGACACTTAAGGTGATCATTATGAAGGTTGTTATTAGATTATTTGTTGGAGGGAAAGTGAGAAAGGAAAACACTATGGCTTACATCACACTGTCACTGTCACTGCCACACATCAAACTGATAAAGTTTTAAAAAATATTGTCAATAACAGATTTAAAAGGGATTTGAGAACTTATCACATTGGATAATCAAAATATTAGCTGAGGTTTTTTTTCTCACTTTGTTATTATACTGTATTAACCACTCAATCAGTATTAGTACATTATTAGACATCATGGGCCTTGGCTATAAAAAGATAATAAAGGAGGAGGATAAGATAAATACTTCCCTAGGCCACTCAGATCTCTGAGCCAGTGGTTAATCACAGTCTGTCACTGATTTACAGAACAGTTGCCATCACTTTTTATGACATTGCAAGGCCTTTCCAGAAAAAAACAAAAAAGGCTCACATTGTGTACCAATGCAGTTATTTTCCAACTGAACCTGCATTAACGTGAGTTTACAACAGGAATCATATCATATTGTAATACTAAGACACTGAAAATGCACATTAAACTGAAATTTAGAAGTATTGTTAGCAGAATCTACCAAAGAAACAAAGGCAAAAATACTGTAGTCTGCAACTGGACTGCATATGTGTTCATCAATGGGTCTTCTCCTAAGAAGTTTGACTTTCGAAATAACTCAGAAAATACTTGCAAAGTCTTGAATATAAATTCCAATGACATTTGCATGTTCATTTCAGCTAAACACACATTTCTAAAGACAGTCAAAACCTCATATGCTGCGTTGTTTCACCCCACAGCGCAATCGTCCGTCAGGAGCACTGCATTAGCAGCTTCTTAAAGCTAAAGACCGGATGCGCAGAAGTGCTGCCAACCAGACAGCTGTTGGTTTCAACAACACAATTTAACATATTAGCAACCTGCCCAACAAAGATGACAAGACCAAACACCTGCCGGGTGACCTACATGCAGCAGCAAACAAAAACATACCTTACAGAAGTGGGACGGAGCAAACCCCTGCTCTCTGACCTGCAATGTGGGACACATTTCCATTAGGTCTCATCAGTGTTATGTCACATTAAGAAAATACACTTTATGTTTATGTATTTCAGTGTACACATGTAGTCTTGTATGTAACTGACAATGATAATAATCAGAATCGGGAATACATGTTTGCAGAGAATTCTGAAGTATTACATGAATAAACACAGAGTAATTAACCTGTTTCTTATGCTTGTAGAATTTAGGATATTTTGGACACTGAAGGAATGAAAGAAATTCAATAAGTAAAATTCACCTACAAGAAAAGTGCTGAATGAAACTTCTGCAAAGTGACTGAAGTGGAAATTTTAGAAAACCATGCTAACATGATGAACTGTGAAACGCGGAAACCAAATAATAATTTTTTTAATCACTCTCTGCATCTGAATATGTTAAGAGAAAATTATCTACGTTTTTTTACTTTAGGGTACAGCCGCAAATATAACACAAATAATATCAACCAAAGGAACGATATAAAAAAACACTAAAGCAAGTCTGAGGAAAATTTGACACATATTTAATTTCTGTTCTATTGGTTTAATTAAATTTTCATTTATCTGTTCATGTTTGCTGTACAATTAATCAAGAAGAAACTCAACATCCACCCATCCATTTTCTATACCGCTTATTCCCAACAGGGACGCAGGGGAGGGGGAAGCTGAAGCCTATCTCAGCTGACAACGGCTGAGAGGTGGGGTACATCCTGCACATGACGACGGTCCAACACAGGTCCACAGAAAATCAACTGTAAATCAAATAAAAAATAGAGATGGCTTCTGTAAACAAAGGAAATGCAAATCTCTCCCTCCCCCTTTTTTTTACCAGCAGTTGGTGCAGCCCAATTATCCCATTTGGTATCAGCTTCTGTTTGTCCAACTCCAGTTTAATAAGGTGTGGCCTTGGATTTGGGCATCAAAGGGAAACATGTTTCCCCTTTGGTATCTGGGTGTCCAAATCAAAATATTCTTTCTCCACTTGTTCCATAAAGCGGTGTGACTGTTTGGATGGAAAAAAGATCATTTCTCCATCAGTTCAGATAATTGAATGAGTTAAAAATACCACCAGCTGCTCACAATGGCAGATCTTCACTTTGAAACAGGTGAGTATATTTCTCTAAACTGAAACTTTAAAGCATGACTGAGAATAAAAACAGAGCAAAGTATGTATTGAGGGGTTCCTTTCATTTTGTTGTTAGCTACATTTTACAACACTTTCTCGCTGTTGTTGTGTTTGACATGCTGAAAGCATGACTGTAACTTTGTATTGTGGCAGCTAACTCACAGGTCTGGCTTTTCTTGCTAAACAAGCTTCTTTGAATCTGGCAGGCACACCACTGATAGCAAACAGTGAGAGTGCAATATTATCCAAAAGGGAAAAACACATCAAAGCAGAAGAAAAATCACTAATGGATCTCCAAGAGGGATCTGGACGGAGGCCAGCTCAGTTACCCTCTCCCCGAGAGCAGTATCCATTTGTTTGATGTCTGATTACTAATTAACCACAAAGTCCTGCAGAAATGGCCCAAACATTCTCACAATGACCTCAAAATGACTGAAGTATATTGACACTGACAGCAGATTTTCACGAGGAGCAACAGGTTCTTATGGGGCGACTACACTTTGTTCTCTCCCTCTATTAATAGTTTCTATTAAAAGGGAGTGGCTGCAGGGCGTTCATCGAAGGAATGCGATCTGACCTCTAGAAGACTGTGAAACTGTTCATTAAAAATAAATGACCAGATAAGTCGGTGTAAACCAGTAAACATGAATACGTGTTACAGCTCCAATGTGTGGTAGTAGGCTAGCAGGTGTCAATAACATTCACAGTTCTGTGATCCGTTTCGACAAAATGAATAATTCATTGTCTGTGAATCCACTCTTTCATGTGACCAGAACCACGTCTGCAGTTGAAACATGTTTCAGACTCTTTTCTAAGAGGTCCTTCCACTGGCAGTGGTACAAGGTCTCAAATGACTGATCCACGTTAAAGTAGAAACAGTCTAAAACAGTAAAAAAACAGTTTTAAGTGGGTCAGCACAAAATGAACAGAGTGCAGGATGGTATCTGCAAAATGGCAACCTCTAAATTGGTTGGATCACGTGATTAATCGTGTAGTTTACATAAGTAAACATTTCAATATTTGATAAAGGTGTAACGCATAATGGAGCTGTGCTGTTAATCTGTATCACAGTTCATGTGTTTCAGGTCAGTTTGGAGTAAAGACTTCAGCTGGAAAGTGGATACATTTAGTTGAGTGAAGCATCAGTGTTTTTCTCTGAAACAAAATGGACCAGTTCAACAAAAAAGGAGTTGGGAAAAGCTAGACGTCACAATCGCCCTCAGTGCTGATTCTGCTTTCCGTCAAAACTTTTTCTTTAAAAAACAGACTTAATCATAACTGAGCAGCCTTTGAAAACAGAAAATCAGATGGAAGCTGTTTACACTGGAATATGCAGCAGAAACCTGCTTTGCACGTGGTAAAACATTCTTTATGACGGACAAAAGCTCTTGATGTTCCGATTCTTTCTGTAAATTGCACGGCGTGTGGCAGCTCCGCCTATTATCGGCCACTCCTACCCGATAAGAGGGGCCCCACCTGTCCCAGCCCAGTGTTAAAGGACCCGCCCTGTGAAATGTCTGCTCTGAGGGCAGCGGACGCAGAGCAGGAGGCAGGTGAAATGTGGCCCGACAGGTCCGAGAGGAACACGGAGTCTGTGAGATAGAAACAAGGAGGTTACAGAGAGACTGACACGCCTGTCAGCCGAGAGGATTTACAGTCAGAGCAGTCTGGCTGGAATCAGCACAGTGACAGAGTTGTTTGTTTTCCCGAGAGTGGGACTGGTCATTTCACGGACACAGCGGGAGAGGACTTCAGAACCTCAGGGGGGAGGCCTTTGGACCTACTACTATTAGGCTTGGAAAAAGTGGAATTTCCCTCCTCCTCCCCTAACTTGAGCTGGGGGCAGATGGTCGCTCCGAGAGGCTGAGCAGAACTCAGGAAGGAGAGTGAGAGGAAGGGTGGGAGAGGGGCTGGAGAGAGAGGAAAAGAAGCCAGGAGTGGACAGAAGAGGAGACATGCTTCGCTACGGTTCAAGACCAAGTGTTTCCACCACCACCACCATAACAGAGAAGCCTCCGGGGTCTTCCAGTGAGGTAAGAAGCCCCAGTGGAGTCAGGACATTTAAACTCACCATTGATCCCCCCTTTTTAAACCCACACCCCCCCCATGCCTGCCAAAAGTCCAGAGTTTTCTCCCCTCCCCTCTGTTTTTGCTCTGCGACTTTTAACTGTACCCCCAATAGTCTCAGCTAATATTTCCAGATCTTAGAGCTGTGGACTTGTTTGACTTGCTTTGTTGTGTGGATGTGTAGATAATTTCTCTCACACAGGCTTGTAATGGGAGCCGAGTGTGCAGGAGGCACGGATGTCATGTTTATTTGAACAGCTCTGTGATAAAAAGCTCTTTGTCCTGAAGCAGCTTTTGCTCTGTTCCCATGGTTCTCCTAATTTGAATCGCATAACTCTCTACAGAATGCTGTATAAACCCTGAAGGGCTTTGTAAAGAGCTATGTGCAAAGGATATTTTACAAATGAAATAAACAAATGCACAACTGTACAGAAACTTCGAATATGGAAGTAGCCTTTTCCCAGTTTCAGAAGATTTGCATACACTTTGTTTACTGCTCATTGTCTATAAATAATCTGCACTCTGAATTGTTGAGAAATTCAATGTGTCGGTTTCAGTGACCTAATGTGAGCTCATTTCTTTTCTCATGATGTCGACATTGCAAATTCATCTCTAACTCCTGTCTGTTTGTTTTTCAGACAGGGATCAAAGGCGTCAGGTTGACTCTACACGTAGGGGACAATGGAACCAAGGGAGCACAAACTTCAGATGCAGTGAGTCCGATATCATTCATGCTGAAATTCCACAATTAGTTGTGCTGGCCGCCGCCTATAAGGCTTACTAGCTTGAGTCTCTATAAACAGAGTTAAGCCAAACGTTTAAAACCCTCAACTCAATTTAACTCAAGAAACCAAACTAAGTTGCGTGCCAAAAACATTAACTCATCTCAAAATGACGAAAGCCTCGAAAGACACACAGTGGAACCAACGAGATTTATGTATATTTTATCATCTGGTCCAGTTACACAATCCTGACAGGCGGGCGTGTGCATGCGATAACGCAGATACAGCTGTTTCACATTTACTTCAAAGCTCAACTGAGAACATACTGAGTCTGGGCCACGTAACAGAAAACACTCAGAGGTGTACAGAGCTAAAGCGGCAGTATCTAGAACGTGCTAGCAGCTGCAAACTGTTTAAAAATGTCTGTGTTTTCTACCTGAAGTGCAGAGGCTGTTTTCTGTGAGTGCTGGTGCTGACGGTGTGAATCATGCTGAGGGAGTCCTGCTGGTTGTGTTGGTGTTTGCTGTTGGTGGCTCTGCCCCAGCTTTTGTTTGTGTTCAGGATTTGGACCTCAGCTTGTCTGGGAGTGTGAGGATTGTGACTCAGACGTCACTCACTTTTCCCTTAGGTCAGGTTTCATATTCTTTCCTGTTGTGCAGACCCCAAAAAGCCAGACTCCCACGGCATGTTTTCAATGAACCTTGGCCGGAGAGTGTGGTATTTGTCTCCTTACCACACCTCCAGGCTTTCCACTGATAGCATGCAGGAGTAATCTCTGAATACGTTTCCTTTTGGTAGGGTGTGACCACGACTAACATAAGAATAGAGGATTGACTGACATGAGAGAACACAAAGTGGAGGCAAACTCTGCTCAAAGTTGCTAAGCACAACTTAAGTGTGTATTTAGTGATGATGAAACTCTGCAGCCCATCAACTGCGAAAACAATAAGGCAGAGCACAGCAGCTCAAAGAGCAGTGTCACTTTCATCAACCAATTGGCTGAACGATGCAAAAACAATGACAGAAAAAGTAGAGAATCAATAAATGCTCTATTCGCTCTCACACATACACTAGTTTGGGGTAAATTAAGCTCATACTTGGGACCTCTCCCTCAGTTTGGATGATGAACCTGGAACGGCTTTAGTTTTCTGACTCAACACATGGTTTTGTTTTATTGTCTTGACATGCAGTATTTATGAACCTCTGTTGGCACCTTTTGAGCACTCGTCTACATGACAACAAATGGATCGTGTCTGACTGTTTATGTGCAGGACTCACACTGAGACTCGTTTTGACAGTGGCATCGTATGTCACATCTGTACGAGATAGCTAAAAACTCTTGTGCTGGCTTTAATCAACCCAAACATTTTTCACCTAAACCTAAGCAAAGACCAACAGAGAATGCAAGTAACGGCCTGAAAAGCACAGAGGAATGGGATGTGTTTGCTTACATTATGTTAACTCTCTGGAACAAGAGATGATGCTGCTGGCTGCATCATCTCATCAAACACAGACGGATGCATTCTGAGCCTGTCTTCTGAGAGCAAGTCGCTGGAATTTTACACTGATAGATTCTAACTCACAAAATACCTCTGATAGAGCAATAGCTAATGCCTCAAAGAGAATATGGGGCGTTCAACTAGGAGGTCGGTGGATCAAAAGTGAGGAACCAAAGCTAACCTTGTGCCCTCATCTTCTGCTGTATTTACTCACCACTGAGCTCTGGAGCTCCTGAAGGTGCTGCTGCAACACACAGCTGTTCAAGAGCACAATTTGAACTATTTTAGCTTCAACTGCCAAGACTTTGAGCTGCAATCATCTGCACTCTTTTAGTTTATGCTATGAGTGCTCGCACCCCTTTTTCAGCTTTATCACCGATCTTAGACCTTATCTCTGTGGTAGTCTCTGTTGGTCTCTTGAGCTGTGCTGATGGGAAGTTTTGAAATTAATCAAGAAGGAAGTAAATGACCAAAATATCCTGTCGGAGGAGCTCTGGTTAAAGTAGTTCTTAATGATAAAATTAGATCGGGTGTATCCTGCAACTTGACACATTATGGACACAATCCAGGCGCTGACTTTGTCCTACATGCAATGTAATACACCCCCACCATGACACGCTCCGAGGGCAGAGTCCTGGAAGAACGAAGAGCCGCTGCTGTAAGAGTTTCACCTAAAGCGTTGGCTTTATCTGGCTGTCTGCTGACAGTGTCCTCAAAGGAGCGACATGCGAGCGTCTTTGTGTTGTGACTTCAAATACAACTTTTCTATTTGTGTTAGGAATGATGAGCTCAATACAGTCTTGGCACAAAGCACACATGTGATCTTAGTCTCACACAGTACATGATGCATGAGTCAGTGCATCACCATGTCTTTCTTTCAGAGTCGTTATGTACCACAGCGGTTTGTTTCTACATATATTCACATAATGCAGGAAGCCTGCTTCTCCATATACAAAAAAAGTGAGTCCTGTATGCCTCATCCGCCAAAACGACAGAAACCAAGTAAATATTGTCCACCTGTGTGGCCAGACGCCAGCACTGTAAAACCCAAAGCTGATAGGCAGCACATAAAATTTCAGAGCGGGCTGCAGTGTTGTTAAAACATAAAGATGGCCTCTCATCTGCTGGAATTCACATCCGCCTATTAGTGGCCCTTCACCATTTTTTCAACAGCACGTCTTCTGTAGATTAAGTGGTGCAGAAATGTGAGGCTCTGCCTGTCTGAGAGACAACAGTGCTGTCCTTGTTTGTGCTCCCTCCAATCTCTGTGAGACGTAGAGACTGACACCTCCTTCTCTGCATAGTTGTAGGTTTTATTCATAGGACATTTTCTCTTTTTTTCAAGAGCTGCTCTGAATATACAATAAATGGACAAAAGTGATATAAGCTTTACATAAACAAATATCTATTTAAAAATATAATAACTGCTGGGAAAGATAGTTGGGTCACTATTTTCTGGTAGAGCTTGAAGCCATCATATGAACACTGCTCCGGAGAACAAAAGTTAATGCACAGGTTAAAGTCTTAAACATGTACTCACAAATCCTCATGGGAGGTCCACAAAGTGATAGCCAGGATTGTACCAATATACAATCTATAGCTGCAAACATACTGGAAGTGTGTTTTTTTTTTCAAAAACTAAGTCTTAAAAAGACAACAATGGATTCAAAAGTCAAGGAAAGTTTTACTTTAACTGTAGTGAAAACAAGATGATGTAATTAAATGGCATGGGGACTCACAGATGGCACCACAATAATTTATTTGGGGAATGATCGCAATAAAAACTCTCTAACATTGGAAAAACTTGATATTACAAACAAACTAGCTAGATGACAACAGCAACACATTTCAGGATTAAATGATCCACAACAGTAAAATTAATATTGTTTATGTCTTATCTGCAGACACAGGCGAAGATCGATGGGAAGGAGACATGGAAGAAGACGAACGGTCTGGTCCACAGGGAGAGGCCAGCTGGCAGGGAGTCTCCTCAGCAGGTAGATGGCTGCATCCACTTAGAGAATGATGGGCACACGGTATGGGTACCGGGCTGCTCATAACCCGCAGTAAACAAAACTGCCTGGAAATTTTCTTTTTTTTTTATATAAAGCAAAAGCCCCCATCACCCTTGTCTTCAACTTCTTTTGACGCAAGTAAATCACTTTTGGAAATCCCACTGAATAAAATGGCCCTAAATGGCCTTTGCTTTCTGGTGCTGAACAAAGGAAAGTCATTTAAGATATAAACAAATAAACAGCAGCATCTCTGTACAGATATCGGTATCTATTTCCTTCAGAAATTCTCCAACTCTAGCAGTGGATAGTTTAGTTTATCTGTATCTGAGGTATTTGTTCATGATGACATGAATACACATCCAAACAGTTTCCTCTTTAATTTGGCCACATGGGTGAAATACCAGTATTTTGTTCAGTTAAACAGTTTTTTTTCTGATACAAATTAACTTACGTTAAACAGAAAAAATAGCCACAATAATAATATATACATATATTTTTTTGCGAGAAGATACCCATAATCCATCCACTTCTGAGGATAAACTAAACTCTAACATAAAAGAAGTACATCATGGTTGATGATGTCATAACACTGAAACGATTCACCAGTAGATGCTCAGCTATTCCAAGTGAACAATCATGTAATAGTTCTGAGGGGGAAGTTCTGAGGGGAAGGTTTCTACAAGAAACTGTTCACAGCAAAGTTTTGGATCAAACGATACACAATTTTTCAACAGAAATGTTCCTCTGGTTGAATATGCATGTGTACTGGTTTATTTAGGTATCTGTGATTCTAACCCCAATCTGCTTAGGTGTGAGGAATTGCATGTGGCAATCAGCTTGTCATGGTCATCAGTCAGAGCCCCTCAGCAGTGATCATTTCTCCTCACAGTTGCTTCTCAGTTTTTAGTGAATTGTCCATTATGAATTTGATCTCCAAGTTACTGCTCAGTAACTTATCTATACCCACTGTACCCACCGTTATTGTTATTTGGTTAAGTTCCATACTGCCCCTGTGCTGGTCGGCATCTGTTTTCATTGGCTGATAGTGGTACAATAGGCAGAAACGGCAGGGTACTGGGTTGCAGAAACATGACTCCTTCTATACACCCTGCACCTTTTTTAGCTGCCTGTTACCAGTCTCCTGTTTCTAGTGCACTGCAGCATTTGTGTGAGAAACACCTGAGGAAGTGCACATACAAAAGCATGTGTACCCCCGTGCAAACGCATGAAAGTATACAAGTGAAATGAAAATGCACATAGCCGGTGCAGGTATAAGTCGGTCTCAGTGGAGGGTGACAACAGAAACCTGACCGGTGCTATCCTGTCTCCTGTCTCAGCACCTCAGAGACACAACCAATGGGGTGCCAGAGCATCATGGGCCCAAAGTGTACGGCATAGTGCAGAGGACGGGCTCAGACAGACAGCGGGAGGTGATGGCGCGCGAGTGGACAGTCAGTCACCTTCAGGATGAGATGAGGTATATCAAAGAGGTGAGTGGAAACAAACACAACAAGTAGCTGAGTCTTCCAGGTAGCTAATGGATTTAACATTACATTGTGATCTCGAGGAAGATTAGGTTTCTGGTTTCATTATATCTGTATGCTCTTGGTTTCTGTATACAGGTCAGAGACTCTTTGGAGAAGGTAAGAGAGAGGATGTACGGGCAGTTTGGAGGGATGCAGCAAACAATGGATAAGCTTTCACAGGAAATCAGGGTAAGGAATTTTGAACAAAATGCGAATGGAATGTTAGAACTCTCTAATAAAACTCGCCTGTGGATGGATCTAAAAATGTAAATATTTCTGCAGGCTGCCAACTCACACCGAAGGAGTCTGGAGTCTGAGGTGAAGGTGCGGACAGCGGCCATGGACAGCTTTGATCAGATGAACAGCTCCCTCATATCTGCCAACATCGGCCTGCAGGTTACAAATCAGTGCCTCTGGACCTCCACCTGTTCGTTAGGTGACAGCTGCACTATCCGGAGGGTTGATTTTGGTAGCTAAACAAAGCCTCTCTTTCAGAAATCCATTCTGGAGAACTGTAAGGACAGAGTGGACACGAGTAAGGATGTGAAGAGCTTGCGGAGCGCCTGTGAGAAAGCAAAAGAACAGCTCAGGGACAAGGAGCGAGAACTGGCTGCAGCAAAGGCTGAAAACCAAACCCTGAGACTTCAGGTAATCCTCCATAGGTGCAACAGCTATTTGTGTGGCGGCATTTTTTTCACGTGTTCACAGATGTGAGAACTCCTACTCAGGCAATAACCTAATTATACATAAAGTCCATTGAAACTGATCCTCCAACTGATGTGGGAACTAGTTTTCTTATTAAAACAAAATAATAACCCTGATTGGGAAAGAGATTCTGTAAAACTGACAAAACAAACCAGAAAGCTCCTAATTTCAAACAATGTGTCAGTTGAGAAACAGTGGGTACAGTGGAGTGCTTTGTAAACCTACACCTGTGCAGCTCAGAAACACCTCAGCTGCACTTGCATCTTCTGCTCTTGCATCAATACGAAATAATCGGCTGAGCGTGGTTCTAAATTTGCTGGGCTGTGAATGAACCAGGTGGAGTCGTCGCAGGAGGCCAACTGTCAGGCTTTGCGGGAGATGTCAGCAAAGCTGCAGAGGGAATATGAGGAAAAGCTGCAGGAGGAACAACGAAAGCACAGGGAGGAGATTGAGAACCTACAGGTCTGCATTCTTTTCTGCTTATTCACAAAACGCAGTTTCTGCTGACAACAGATTCCACAACCGTTGCATCAGCAGGACAAAACTTCCGCACGTTGATTATTTGAGTTCTATAAATTGCTTTGATTTCAATGCAAGGATTGCAGACTTAATTCTAAATTATGACAATGTGACAGCAGTTTTAACAACAGGTCAATCTCTCAACCTCAAAGTGAAGCAGAGGAAATATTTCTGCTCACACAGGCTCAGCTGGACGAGTACATCAGGCGACTGGAGGAAGCTGACAGAAACTTGAGGTTAGCGGAAGCTAAGATTGCTGAAAGAGACCAGCGGATCATAGAAGTGGAGCGTCTCTTGGACTGTATGGGAAAGGTAAATCTTACCTATTGTGACATGGAATCTCCCTGTCTCTCCATATCTATGTATTTGCAATGTGGACAAACACAGGAAAAGCAGATATTTGGTAAACTCACGTTCATTTCCTGTATATGACTGCAGTCTCAGAACAACAATCAAACAAACTAGCTTGCTTTTTTAAAATTATTATCATTCATGTGTCAAAGCAAAGCCAATAAACTGAGATATAATTTCCCCAGGAGAAAAATCAACTCCAGGAAAAGCTGCAGGACTGTGAACAGCGTCTACGTTTGATGGAGCTATCAGACACAACCGATGCAACAGTAGCCAAAAGGTACCCATTAAAGTCCACTTTATGGTTTAATTGCGGCCATTTTCTTCATCAGCTGATTAAGCTCAGCCATGATGTAAACACACTGCAAGGGTTTTTTTGCAAAGAGCGCAATGGGATTTGAAAATATTTTCAATTTTACGAATAAGCATGATATCCTCCAGTAAAAAGAAAAAAGACAGCAGTTAAATGGGAATTGCCTTTTTGCAAGCTAGTGATGTTTATAACGTGTGGGTCATGTGTTTGATTTCAGGTCCAAAGAGCTTCAGGGGGAAGCTGTAGACCTCCGTGAGAGAATCAGACACTTGAATGATATGGTGTTCTGCCAACAGAGGAAAGTCAAAGGAATGATAGAGGAGGTGAGGAGGGTCGAACAATGTGGATAATGTCCTTCTGAGTGTGTCCTGTTAGGTTAGGATGGATGTCACTCAGATTTGATGAAAAGTTTATTTAGATTTTGAAATCCAAAGAGTTCACAACACTTTTATCCAGAGTTTGGTTTAAATTGATTGCATGGTTGCTGGTTTGCCACGAGGGTCAGCATCAAGTCTTGAATTTTTACAAAGAACCTTCCACTCTTTACAAATATTCTTGTAAATGGTGCAGACAGCATAAAGACCCATGTTGAGTTAATTGTTGTCTCAATTTGTGCAGGTTGAAAGCCTGCGAGCTCAAGTCGCTCAGAAAGACATGTTCATTTCAGAACTTCTGGACAGAATTGCGATTGTGGAGTGTGAGGTAAGGACAAGCTTCACGGAGTGTTTTAAGGCTGCATGTTTTGGTGTGGTACGCTCATCTGCAGCATGGTTGTGGTTGATTCACTGGGCTGGTCAGCAGAGGATATCCGCGACTTTTAGCCATACCTGTCTGGTTTTGCTGTGTCTTTTCAACTATGAAGTGACTTTTTCCATGTAAAGTGGCCAGAGTCCTTTGCATGCATCTGAGCTGACGGAGTGTTTCCTCTTTTCCTTTTCCTAGAATAATGAGTTAGAAGACAAGCTGAAGTATTTTATGTCCATACAGAATAGGCCTCAAGAGGCATTGGAAACAAGGGAGATTGGAGTAGGCTGTTATCTGCTCCCAAGGTAAGGCTCAACATGTGTGGCAGAACTAGGCTGTATTGTGTATTTCATTTGATGCTGTTTCTTACTCTGGTGTCCGACTGTGCATCTGCAGACATGAAGCACAGAATCGTGACGTTGAACCCGTTCATAGCAAATCTGCTCATGTCAATTCCATGCTATTACCATCACCTGTTCAACCTCCATCTCCAGTTAAAACTTCATCACCCACTCAACCTCTGTCACCCACACAATCGTCATCACCCATACTGCCCTCGTCCCCAAAACAACCTTCATCTCCTCGTGAATATTCATCATTCTTCCTAACATCACCCACCCCGCCAAGGACGTTCAGACCTACTAACCCTCCACCCAGTAGGTTAGAGTCAAGTTTACTGAGGTACACTCCTGTTCAATACAGCAACATGCTGCAATCCAACTCCTCCGCACTAAGTGGGACCTTCTTTTGCAACCGGCCATCTGAGTCTACACCTGACGAGAGTCCAGTCCGGTCCGGAAGAGATGAAGTGGATGCAGACCGAAGAGTAGACGCATATCCAAGCAGAGAGGAGTCTTCTTCTTCTCCTTCCTCTTCACAGCCAAGATCAAGAGCACCGCGAGTTTATACACCGTTCATGAAACTAATGGAAATTACATCAAAGATAAACATAGAATAACCGAGAAGTTTTATCTTTTGGGGAATCGAGCCAGTTCTTTAACATGGAGATTGATAGCACTCTCCTTTTTTGAAAGGTATTTTCACTGTAACAAACCGGAGAAAAAAAAAAGTCATATGGTTGCACTTGTATTCGGACATTTTTATCACTGCAACCAGAATTATGTAAATAGGATGATAAAGCACTCAGAAAAACATACATTCCCAAAGTCTCCACTTTTTATAGTTAATGAAAACAGCCATGTTGGAACTTATTGTGCCTTACAGATAACAAAGAGTTGCTTCTATTCATCGCCACCATTTACAATTCAACTGACCCCCAACACAGGAGACATACTGTTCACTTCATGCACAGGTATGTAATGGCTTTGATGGCTTCAGCTCCATGAAAAAACCTGTGAAAACTAAAGAATGCCAATGCTCTAAAAATTTAATTTGTGTACTGTCTAAACCAATGAAAAACCCAAACAAGACCTTTGAACTTTAGGGAGGTTTGCAAAAACAACTCTTATGATTATAGTAACGGATTTCAAGGAATCCGTTACTATTCATGAGACTACGCCAACTGCTAAAATCCCCATCAAATAGCAAAGATAGTTTTCCCTTCTCAGTTAAGTTAACTGCACCTACAGTGTTTGCTCAACAGAAAGTTGATTTCTTGTAGTCATTGCTGTTTAAAATTAAGCAACATTTTATACAAAAGACCTTAACCGTATATTTATTCAGATTTCTAAATAATTACTTTAAATTACTACAATAACACAGAACTGAAAACCCCACAACATGTAGATGTTGCATTTTAATAGCAAAACTAAGTTTACTACAACACGTTTAACGCTGTATTAATAACTTTGAAGCTGTATTAGTAGATGTATTATAAGTTAAGCCCTGCCTAAAATTTTTTATTCAACTTATTTCATTGCATGAAAGATGGCCATGACTCCACAGCTAATGCTGCTAACTTAAAACTTGGAGTGTTATCAATCATCTTTTCTCTTTTTCTACAAGTAATTCCAACAAAATTCATGTATTCCTTCAAAAGCTGGGTTTTCTTTGGCTTAATCTTTGTTAATCAAATCTGCCCTCAAATGAGAGTGAAAAGTTGGCACATCCCTTTGTAACAGTCTCTTTTTGGGGAGAAGATACTTCAAGTCAATGATGCAAAAATCAATCCGTGTTTGCAAATCGATTGAGTGATAAGCATGAATGTTTTTAAAGTGTTTTTTCATAAATTGCTTATTTTTTCTGTTTACAGTGAATGTACCCCACTTACATGGTTCTTTGAGCTATAATCAAAGAGTATGAATAGGTATATGGAGGATCATGGTTATTATGTGTATTTTCCTGTTTTTTATGTAGATAAAATCAAATGAATATTATTTTGCTACCGTCTCTCTGTGTAAATAATATTTATTAACATGCTTTGTGCCTTTGTTAAAAGCCTACAATCTTGTATTGGTGATGGGAATAATTCTCTGACTTGGCAACAGGGTAACAGGATATTATGAAGCTAAAATATTTGTGATCACGTTTGAAATTGCTCGTAATCAGGTGGCTGCTTTCCCTGAGCCAAGGCAGTAGTATTGTCCAGCGGTTGTCTGCACTGCCACAAGTGTGCTTAAGAGCTCTGCTATGTGCCTTTCTCTTAATGATACATATCAAACTAATGACATGAGGCCGGAGTATGTCTGAAGAATAAAAGCTATATGTCAATCCTGATGGTGTCGAGAGGCAAATTCTGTTCATAAAAAAGTTTTTGTACTCTCTGCATTTTATGATTACTAATATTTTAATAAACATGGAGCACTAAATTGGCTGAAGATATTTGTTAATGTAGATCATTTTCAACGATTCGCCAAAATGCTTTGCAGCATAACGAATTTGTCAGGATCAGGATGAAAAACCCCTATTTAGGTGTCCTTCTGTACCCAGAGAATATTCCTCTGGATTTTGAATAGTGTTTAACGTGTTGAGTGATCGTGCTGGACATTGCACGGCATGATCTAACGACATACCCAGGCTATTTAGGAGAGAAAGTTGCAAAATAATCAAAGAGTCATGAATTTTTAAACAACATTGCAACTTTACCCCCTACAGTGTCTTTGTTCCTACTTTAGAGCTGCATGAAAAACACATTAAACCGATGCTGAACTCTGAGGGGATAAAAAGGACACAGCTGGAAGTTCTTGGTTTAAGTGTGGGTCATTGTCTGTCGAGCTGAGTGAGAAATGTTTTGGCAGTGTGTTTGAAAAACATCCTGACAGGAAATGCAGCTGTGGAAAATCTGAGACTGAAAGCTGTGAACTTCAAGCTGAGCAGGCTGGTTATCCAGACAAGCAAGAACTCTCTTTGCATGAAGGTCAACCTGGCAACTGTAATCAAACTAAGTGCCTGTTTTGAAAACCATGGATTCAGAGTCAGGAAACTCCCCTTGGAAAGTTTAGGAGGACAAAACCCGATTCAACATGCATTTAGAACCGTATCCTCACACTAAAAGCTTGTTGATAGTCACTTTCTCTTCTGCTGGAATGGTGTCACATTGATGAGGATTGAAATACTGAATGTGTTTTGATTTATTCACAGTTTGACAAACCCACAGTTACATTATATCAGATTAGTAAACAGTCAGCATCTCTGGTCCAACGGAAAACTCTCAAGTCAGTAAAAGAAAAATACAGCAGTAGTGTAAATCAGTTGTGGTCTTAAACTGTGATGTAATGATTTTAAGGACCAATTATGAAGTAGTGCATTAACCAATCTGCTGGAGCACAAAAAAACTAGCTATTTTTCTTTATTCTTAATGAACAGAACATTTGGTTTAAACTGTTTTTGGTGATCTGATAATATAACAAATGCACCTGCAGTGACTGTGAAAGGATTGTGAAGCAGCGCTCATGAAACGAAAAGTAGGTTTATAAAGTTACAGCCAAACAAAAGTGAAAAAGTTTCAGGCCATTGGCAAATGGGCAGTTGCACACTACTGAAATATCTTTATCAGATTTGCCCGTTTTTTAGTGCCAAGCCTGCAGACATTTGAGGACTCAATAGCTTCAGTAAGATGACAGGGGGCAGCAAATCGGATTCTGTGTTTTGCAAAGACAACGTAACTACAGTGTAATGGCAGCAGGGGGCGACAGAGCGCCGTTTCATAGTAGTGACTTCCGCACACGAAGAAGACGATGGTTTCCCATTTGAAATGTAGTGTCAAAGCGAGGTATGTGTGGGAAGAAAAGAATCCATCACAACCTGCTGTTTTCCAGGTATAAAAGTTTTCCCTTCAGAGTTGAACCTTAGCTCGTGCTTTTTGGGAATAAATGTAGCTAGCTGTGGGAGCTAACCGTGATGTCCTCGTCGTGGACAGAGCGGCAGGGACAGGTCGGAGACCTCAGGAAGCAAAGCACGGAGGAGCTCCAGGAGCTTCTGCTCCGACAGGAGAAGATACTCTCTAACAAGTAAGTTTTTAGTGAGTTTTATATGACACAAAAAGACTAACGTCGCACTTGGATCATTTTTGACACGTGTGGACACGATCGCTTCCATGTTTACAAGTGGCCAAGAAAAGGGCAAATGAGAAATTAGAATACGTCACACGATTCATTAGAAAAACGGTATGGATGAGTTAATTGAGCAAGTGTTTCTGAAACTAAACTTTCATGATGAGTATATGCTGAGCCGGAAATTGTTACGTTGTGGAGTGTGGTACCTAACTTTGGCCATGTATTTAAAATGATCTTAATAAGTCTAAAGGGTGACTAATACTGCTAAGTGTTTGTATTATTCTGGAAAGAGCTGACTGAGCTCAATATTGGCTATTTTGTTCCCAACGTTACAACAGATCATACAAAGAAAGCTTCATAAACAGAGTAAGAATGAAGCAAAAGTAAAATTTTCAAATCATGATTGAAATTAAGTGCTGTAAAGTTCACAGTTTCTATTTCTTTAGATGAACTGCTTCAGGAAAATAAAAGTGCCTTATGGCTATTTGGTAAATTGGTGGCATTGAACACAGTGTATACTGTTATGAGCACACAATGGTTATTTTGATTTGCTTTCAGGAGATTATTACGGACTCTTCCTGACAGAGGAGAAAAAATTAAAGACTTTGCAGAGAAAGTGCGCCTTGCTATCGAACAGCACCATGAAGAGGAAAGAAGGCAGGCTCTGGTGTCTTCTGCCAAGACCGAGATTCAGTCCAAGTACCAGCAGAGTTTCACTTCCCAGCAATGTGCTGTCTCCCCTGCACCGGCACCCCCCCACCAGGACAAAAAAAGCCAGGATGCTGCAGGAGGAGCTGCACAGATGGAGGAAACATCATCCGTGTCGGCAAACTTGCAGGACAGCACCACTGTGGCTGTGCAGCACGAGCAGCTTCTCTCCAGCGCAGCTTCTGTTGGGGCCCGTCTGAACTCGGAAGAGACAAAGGAGGATGCGCTTGTTGAAGCCTTGGACAGGGTCACACTGTCTGAAACCAGTACCGGGGAATCCAAAGGCCACCTGAACCACGGGGCAAGAGACAATTACTTTTCTGGACAGCAGCCATCACAAAAGCCTCACTACATGACCGTTCTGGAAAACTCAGACATGTCCGGTCTCAGGAAGCAGAAATTCAAACCAAATCAGTGAGTTGGCTTTGCTTCATGATAACATTTCACAGCAGCTAATCTTCTATTAAATCACAGCTGATAAATATTTGTCATTTTTGTTTCTTTTATTTTCTGTTTCCAGGCTGCCCCTTAGGAAGGATATTTCTCCGTCAGGGTCTATGTCACCTGGTCAGTCGCCCGGGAGCGCGTCGCCACTCTCTGCTCAGGCTCGACGGGAACGGGACAGAAAACACCTTGATGATATCACTGCTGCCAAACTCCCTCCTCTCCGCCATGAGCCAGCTAAATTCCTTTCCCTGGAGGAATCAGCCACACTCCTCAGGGAGCAAACTAAGAAGCAGCAGGTGAATAATTAATGTAACGTTGTGTTAGAATAGGGAGATTGTCCTTTAGATTGAAATTGGTTTGGATTACACACGTCATTTTTTAATGCTAAAACTTGCATAATTAAGGTTATTGCCTTGTTTGGTCTTCACATTTTTCACAACAACCAAACAAGTCTCCTCCTTCAAGGATGTTTTTGTTTTTTGTAAACTTTTGAAGCAGTTCTTCATTCTCGAGTAACAGTTTATCTAAAAGGGTCTAAAAAAGCTTTAATGTTGCAACCACACACACACACATATATATATATATATACGAACAGATGTTTGTAACTTATGTTGTTGAAGTATGTGTCACAGGAAGGAAAAAAACGTTTTCAGGTGGTGTGTTTGCACGCACATGCACATTTTTAAACAAATATGGTGGTGGCCAATATCTGCCATGTCTTTAGTGGATTGTTTTGGATGTGTTGAAGTGTCAGTTTCTTCCCTCTAGAGGGCAGCAGCATTCAGACACTGTCTCACTCTGTCCAGACTTTAGTGCCAAACGTCAAACAGTGTGCTTTTGGCAGTTTAAAGAAAAACGCATTATCAGACAAACTTTTGTTGAGATTTTAAAGGCAGTGTCCGTGCCACTTGATCTGTTTACCAGCCTTTTAATGTCAGCTTTCCCTCTGTCCTGTGTTTAATTTCAGGAGCTCCAGGCCAAGCTGGCAGCCCAGAAACTGTCTGAGGGACTGAAGATCTCTATGGGGAGCTACACTCCTGACGGTGGCCCCATGGCTGCCTACAGGGAGGTTTGTGATGAAGGAGACCAGCTTTCCTCCGAGGAGGACTGATCTAGGAGGGCCAGCTGGGGAAACCAGTGTAACCTTGGCCCAGGAGGAAAAAGGCTTTGGACCTCATGATCCTGGCCTATATAAGAGGATTTTCACTCCAAGAGCAAGAACTCTCAAACAGAGAAAAGGGGCTTTGCATGGTGTGAAGGAACAGTTGGTAACCCAGACTCGACTCAGGAAATTCACTGTCAGCTTGAGAAACTAGCTGACGTAATTAGTATTGATATTGTACTGGGTTCAGTTTTTTTCCAAATTCCTGCTGGTATAGTAACACCTTTTGCAGATCAAGAGTCTTAAAGGCTTAATCTGAAGCATGTCTCATGAGGTAACGTTTTGTCAGAGTGCTGAACCGATGACATCATGGCCTTCCGACTCTGAGGGAACTTTTTGTTGAGTATTGGGCTTTAGAGTGCTAAATAATGCCATGCACTCACACCTCATTAACAGGTGGAGCTGACTGTTTAGGCACAGTGTGACTGTTTGTCCATACATGAGACAGTTGTTTGTTTGTTAGGTAATGTTATTGATTACGAAACAAACCAAATAAAAACATCTGATTCCTGTAATGTTGGTATTTATTTATTTATGAATGTTTGAGGCTCTTTCTTCCTTCTTTCTTTTGTAAATTGTGCACACTGAATCCCCTTTAGAAAATGAATCGGTTTTTATATGACATACAGAGCATCGTAGATGGGATGTGTCTTTGCCAACATTTACGTTGCCTTTATTCTATAACTCCATCTGGTTCAATATCAGTGGAAATTTGATATGCTCATGTTTTGTCTCCATTTTCTTCTCTCAGAATTGGTCCCCCTTAATGTTCATGTGTGGATTTCACAAATATTCAAGCAATGAAAGGCAATCTGAAGCACATGGCTAAACTTTGTTAACCTGTTTGATCCTCAGTCTGTCAGTAACATCACAGACCTCCATCCCACCCTCAGTGAATGAAATTCCGATGATGTGGCCCAAATCCACGAACTCTGACAAATCCAAATCAAGTTATTTCGACAATGCATTTTTATGTAAGACAGTTTATGTGTTGGGAATAAACTCTGGATTTAGTGTTCCTCTGCCTCATAATTTTGCAAACTGCATGTCGTCATCTGAAGCCAGTCTGAGGATTTTATTACTGGTGAAGCTGTGGGAGAGTGTGATGGAGAAGAAAGCCAGCAGGAAAAGGGAGTTGAAGGACTGGAATGAACTCTGGCTTGGCACGAAAATGCAACAAAAATAAAGAAAAGTTTAGCTGCAGCTACTAGTTGAATTGCTGAATTTTCATATGAAACTATCTGCTTTTTATGATATCATATATTGTGTATCATCAAAACAAACAATCATAATGCTCCCCATAATCATGAGAAGTGTTCAGTCTCAGATTAGTTCTTGATGTTGAAAAATTAATGCACTTTTATGCCCGGGTTAAACAAATTCAGGTTTAGAAAAAAAAGGTTTTCCGTGTTAAGAATTTCTTCCTTTTCCAGGGGTTATGTTCCACATCTGGAGCTGCTGACCAAACTTTCTCCTCACATATCACCTGTTGTCTGTAATATTATTTCAAATAGGAGCCTTGGGCTTTAAAACTACACTCCCATAAAATTTGCTCCATGAAAATGGTTAAATTTTCTGAATTTTTATCAATGATTATAACGTGTGTTTCTATTAGTTTGAGCTTCCAGGTCATTTTTATGCTAGGTAAGTCCAGACGGTGCAATGAGTCTAAATTTGTAATGAGTCTATGGTCAGCTGCAGGAACTCGCAAAATCCTGTGAGATGTTATCAGACGGGGATCCATCACACACTTGATAAGATTAATGCAGGGTAGTGAGTTATTAAGGCTTGATGGCTCAGACATCTGGACTGAATTTAGATCATGTTGTTGCCTGGGAATGGCAGGCGATGATTGGACGGCAGCAGGCTAATGCAATATGGCAAACGCCATTTCTCAGCTCTGCTAATACGTGGTAGATAAGAAGTGCCAGCTACATTCTGCATCTTTCCAAAGTGCCTCGCTTTCCCATCATCTGTCTTCTGCATTTCAGAGAGGACGGTGAGCCATCGTAATCTGAACAGTCTGATTCTGGGGTTTTGACGAGGAGGAAATCGGGGACTGAGGCACCTACTTTAGGGAAATGTGCACGAGTTCATGTAGGTCACAGCCTGGTGGTAGATGCCCTTTGATAACCTTTTGTAATTCCTTCTGAGCCATTGGTGGAAGATGTTTTAGAGAGAGAAAACATCTGATTGCTGTGTATTTAGACACTGTATCTGATGGGCTTCAGAGTGGCCCCCTGATGACGTCCAATAACAAATACATGACCAAGCTCCATGGAGGATAGTCTTTGTGCTGGAATTAATTACAGCCCACCTTTGCTTATATGAATTTAGTGACTGTTCTCAATTATGGGGCACGTTTTTTTCTCCAGTCTTTCTTTGGGGTGTCTGACTTCAAACTGGACTGTGAATGAATGCGGATGATGTTGAGGTGAAACTAAGCAAATTGTAAAGTCAAAGCTTTCTTTTCCCCCGGGTTGTCCATTGATGAGGAGGCTGTTTATACTTCTGCTTGAATCCCAGGCCTCTTGACCCAGATTAATAAGTGCCTCATGAAGTAGTCTGCAAGTGATTTGCTCCAACTCTGGGTCCGAAATCACGCGTCCTGCGGGACTAGAAATAATTTGCTGTTTGGGAGGGAAAACTGGAATGTGAATTCAAAACTGCGTCTTCAAAGACCAGTCAGCTCAGCCTTAAATTAGATATACAGTATGATGTATAGACTGGCGTTGAACATGAGTTAGGCCCTCAGCATAATGATTTGATTATGTCTGCCAGTCTGAGGTCATACTTTTTCCATTCTCTGATGTTTTTGTCATATTTTTTCAGGCCACATGAGGAGATGAAATAATTCAGCACACAGCAGCTTTATGCAGATACTGGTGCAGCCTGACTTTACATTCAAGCTCAAGATTTTATGTTTTTGTTCTTTTCCAGGCACCTATTTGCTTTCAAAGATGACATCTGAATTTGCTTAATTTTTTGGATGTTTTCATGAATCCTGCTAAAAATAGATTACTGTTGTAAAAAAACTTGAAGAAAGGATATTTCAGTCTTGAAATTAATTTGAAAAAACTCTAGCGACACCATGAGGTTGTCAGTACATGTTTTCAGAGCAGAGAAGCCATTGCCGTTAAGTCACACTAAGCCTGAACAAATGTTTCATATGCAAATAGGATGAGTTGGGAATGGGGAGCAAACGTGTGAGTTAGCTGTGTTACATGTGTGTGTGCTCCCCTAACAGGGTGACGAGGAAAGTAAATACTTTTGTGACAGGTCTGAGGTGCTGAGGTCTCCAGTTATCTCGCCATGAAACGTGTGTGTGTGTGTGTGTGTGTGACAGGAAGCCAGCTCATACTTCATGTCATGGCTGTTGGCTGCTTGAGAAAGCATGATAAGTGGCTGCAACACTCATGAGGGTCCTGCAGCTGTCTCACTGGGAATGTGGACGAGAAAATATTCCCCATACCAGCAGGCCGAAGAAAAAAATAAAAAGGATGGAGGTGTCTGGAAGTGAGTGCTGGTTGTAAAACACAGTCATGGAATGATTTATTGCATTTTTACATTCTTTGGATTGTTTTCCTTTTCAATTTTTTTAAATCCACCAGTCAGAAGCAGCTCATTGTTTATGAACGCGGTGAGACAACCGAGTTTCCTGTGAATGCTGCATGCACAAAGGCTCAAGGATTACCTTTGAATAGATTCAAATCTGTTTAGTCCTAAGTGTTGGGTTGGTTTTATCAAGTATTTGTTGATACTTCAGATCTGTTAAAATGTACAGAGTTTGTCTTTGCTGCATATTATCTCATGTAGTTTCATATTCCCACAGTTTAACACATGTAAAAACAATAAGATTTGAAGATTCAAACTGGTTCTGTTCTGGCTCCCGGATACATTTGTATCCAAACAACATGCAACTTCAAATTTGAGCATCTAAAAATGAACTTGAGCGTTTATTTCTGTACAGGTTCCACACTTATGGTAAAAGTGAACTTTATTCCTTGCTTTACATCTTTTGCATTATGCACTGCTCTTTTTTGTGTGTGAGCTAGTTTCCAAAAAGCTTTAGGAAAAGGCTAAATTACTGGCACATGGTCAATAGTTGATAACATGACGGAATAATTACAAAGGAAAAAAAATCTTGACCTTAGTCCATTTTCTTCTCACTAATGCCAGCCTCTACTCATAATAATTCATGAAATAAGCACAAAATAGAAAACAACCTTTTTTGGCAGGAGAAAACAAATGTCAGCTTTTTTTCTTTTGTCT
Source organism: Menidia beryllina (assembly GCA_013363375.1). Lineage (NCBI taxonomy): Eukaryota > Metazoa > Chordata > Actinopteri > Atheriniformes > Atherinopsidae > Menidia > Menidia beryllina. Next base: position 7,588,057 of record JABUIW010000020.1, read on the forward strand.
GTAATCAATTTCAGTTGGTCTTTTCATTTGTGTGTGCACTGGGTTCTCATGCAGATGGAGCTCATCACCAAGTTAACTTGAAAATGGAGTTTTCAATAAAGAGAGTGAATAGTGAAAGTAAAATGTGAGGGACGACAATGGTAAAGTTTGAAAAGTTTTATGTTGATTAGATGACATCTAGATGTACATGTTATTCCATCCCCATACCTTCCTCTCTACAGTAGTTCTCTGTAGAAAATTCTTTAGAAATTCTGTAGAAAATTCCTCTCATAGCAGACTCATATCAAGAGAGGAGAGAGTGTTTTTGTGTCCATACACCTGGTAAGCAGAAGTTTCATGTCCAATGATAAAAGTAAGTGGAGTTATGGAGTGTGGCACATTACATTAAAAACTTCTATGGTCTTTCGCATCTCTTTTGGTGTTCTCACTTTCTTTTTTTTAAATAAAGCCCAATAACCACTTTCAGCTCAATTACTTTATGGTCATTTTTTCTGCCGATATCATGTCATGGTGACATTTCAAATCTGCATGTGTCTTTTAGGTCGTTACATCAAAAGCAATGTATTCTCCAGACCAAAGATCATGTTTTGCATTAACATAGCTCAAAACCGTAAGGCAATTATCAGTACCCATTAACTTTTAAGGAACAAAAAACTCTAATTTATATTGGTACTAAAATGGCACTGGCAATTTCAGTAATTAAGTAAAAACGATTTAAAATTAACTTTAGACTGCAGCTTGTCCTTTTTTTTGGTGTTGCTGTGAACATCTCTGTGGCAGCGTGTTTTTGTTTTAACACATGGTAAAACCTAGAGTGCGAAGATCTCAGCAGCCCTGCCTCATTGCACACATTCAGATGTTATTTAAAGTAAACACGCAGTCCTCCTAAATAGCTGAATTAGATCTTCTTGTGACTCACTTTTAACCTCATCCTCTTTTAATAACTTAGAATGATATCAATAAGAAATTGTCACTCATTCTTCTTTTGTTTCAAGAAAACCCCATATGTTTCTAATAATCAGAGGAGTGTAATAAAATATGCTGTTGTTTTATCATGCACACTGCTGTTTTGATTCCGATGCATAATTTGGACCTTTTTTTTTCCATCACAGATTAAGTAAGCACTTTAATGTGAGGGCAGTTCAACTGCCTGCAGAGTTTCTGTGAGATAAGGATGTCACAACTAAAGCATTATGTGTTTCTTTTCCCTCTGAACAATGTTTACAGTTCAAAAGCCATAAAACCCACCACAAATGGAAAAGGCATGGTTTAGCTGTAATGACTTATCCTTGTGTAGTCACATCTTGTGGCAGATGGACTTTGTGTTTATTTTTCACATCCTGTGTGTGGTACTCTCAGATTGACACTGGATGGCAGTATGTATCTTCACTCATTGTCTATGGAGTATTAATTTAAAAAAAAAGCTTTTACATATATCTTAAAAAGTTGTTTTACTACAATGTAAAGCATGCTTTTGGCACGTTAAGTTTATCAATGAGCATTTCACCAGTGGGCATCAAACATGAAGGTGCTAAATAGCCAATCAGCATCTGAAGGATCAACAGCTGTCGGCAATTATTTGTGACAAAGGCATAAAGTTACAGATTGATTCCATTCAGAAAGTCTCTAAGTTTTGACAGATCATGCCCATTGTGAAGCTTCCGCCTTGCACCTCCTTGCTCTGTCTGAATCCATGTCTCTCACCATGACGGGAGATTTTACAAATATGATCTGGATACATCTGTGCTTGACAGCACTCTCACAATCTCTGCTTGGTTAGCTTTGCATAACAATCCTGGGGCACTAAAAAGAAAAGGGCGGAGAGAGAGGGAGTAGGAGAAGGAGGGGTGAAATGGGCTGAAGCCCGTGATGCGTGGTGCGGGCCAAGAAGCTGCCAGCATCCCAGCCGCTCCATGTCTGGCCTGGCACAATATTAAGCAGGCTGTTTTGGGGCCTGTCAAAAGCTCATCACGGCAAGGAAGCCGTCTCTGTGGGGATGCTGCAGGGGTGCCAGGGCACGGCAGGGGGGAGAAACCAGAGACCCTGCCTGGCAGCTTGCTCATAATGAGGGAAATTCTTATTCTTGTATCCCCATTAACATTACAGCAACAATGAACTTTTGTCCAACTTTGTTATTTTAATGATCTTCTTAAAAACATACATTGTGTCCCCTCTTCTATAGGAATGTCATTTAAAACTTGAACTTTAGATAATTTTTTGCATTGACCTCATGTCACAGGCTTCCACCTTAAAGTATCTTTGTTTCACAACATATATTTGCAGTCTTAGAGCGCTCACTGTTTTTTAAACTCATGAAACGCACTTCTGATTACTGGAGAGTACTGTACTCAGTTAAAACTATCTTGTTGAACTATCATGAGTTTTGGGAATGCCAACTGAGGCAATCAAACCGTATACGATACATCAAGGTGTAATTTCTTGGCAAGAGATGTTTGTGACATCAATTTGAGGCTGTCCAGAAACAAGGGTGGACCATAACAACAGAATATTATTTTTCAAAACTACTTGAGTGAATCATCAGACTTGATCTGAGAACTTCCACCTAACACCAGAAATGTGCTGTAAATTTAGCTTTTATGAGTCCTCAAGTGTCAATGAAAATACTAGATTAGTGTTGCTGCCACATTGTATTTTTATGTTGCAGGTGTCAAAAAGTTTTGTGTGAACACAACATTTTCTTTCTCATGGTAGGCAAAGGCTCAACCTTCTAATATGTTGGTGCCGTGCAGCTCTCTGGGAAGGAAGTTTCTATTTGCTAGCGAAATTACAGCTGTAAAATCTGTATTGGACGGTTGAATTTGGCCTTGGGTCCTAAGTGCTGCAACAATAGTGAAAATATACTGTGAAAAAGAATAAAAAAAGAAGAAATCCTCTTCAGTCCAACAATTATGGGGCCTCTATATGGAGTTGTTGGCTCGTTTTTATGCTGTAATGTTGTGACCATTCCAAGCCCCGAGGCCAGGTGTTTTTGATTGCAGTATAGCACATTGGAGCACACACTCTGCAGAATGGCTCTGGCCCCGTAAGATGGTTGGATACATGTACGATAAACCAGATGAGATGAGTGGAAGAGGGAGGCTCAGACTGTTTTCCATATTTATTTATTAATGTTTTGTTTTCTCGTACAAAAATCTGACAGACAGGCTGCTACACCCTCTTATTAGATGACTTCCTTTGCTGACTAAATACTTTTCATCCCAGCCATCAGTTTAGAGTGCAAAATATTTTGGGTAAGCACCTACAGACGTGCGCAACTTCCAAGGTAATATTTTGGAAAAGCAAGCAATCTGTAGAACATAGCCGATAGAAACAGCAGATACCTCACTTTTCTTCAAAAACAACTGGGTTGTTCCTCTTTGGAGTAACAGTGCGTTACATTGCATAAGCTTTTTCATAAATAGGGACAAGTGATAACTCGAGTATGGTGTATGTGGTTGTAAAGTTAATAAACCAACATCTCTGAGATAATTATGAATTTCAAATGTTATTTTGTCCCTTGTGCAAATTTATATGTAAAAAAGTATAAAGCTAAAAATACACAATACAAAATCTTTGCTCCTCAGTTCTTGTTTGATTCAGCTGGAACTGTTTGCTCAAATCATAAAAACAGACAGAACCTTTATCTTTGTACTATAATCAGTACTTCCTATGTTCCAAAATATAGTAATAATGTTTTGGACACTAATCTTGCATATTTGTCGAGCATGATATTTTGAGAATAAAACAATCACTTTTATCACTGATCCCGGGAAAACATTAATTTACAAAAAGCCAGAATTGAATGTTTCTAAAGTATTCAACTTCCATCCTTCCCTTTTCCTTTCCCACTGCATCATGTCCATGGTCACAGAGGACAAGGGCCCAAAAGTAAAAAAGCAGGCAATTAAGAACACTTGTGTGAAATTTTGGTACCTGATACTTAATTTTCTGTAAGACTGTGGTTCAAAGTTTACCCACCATCCCTTTGTAGACAAATACACATCAATCATTTTATTCACTATGAATGATGTCCAAAACAGTAAGTTATAATGAATACAATGAATGAATAAAAGAGTAATGTTTTAAAGGTAGTTTTCAGTCTGAAAGCAGTTCAAAACATCAGAATATTGCAGAAGAACATTGAGAGAAGTTGACATAGCAGCAGTTATGTATGATGTGAACTAGGAGATGTCTATTCATCATTGTGTTGCAGATACATCTGCTGATTTTAACATATGAACCAGCTAGCTTGGCCTTTGATGCCTTTCTGTAGCTCAAGAAGGCAAACAGGTGAAGATGCGATCCAGTCTACTCTCCACAGTGTCTTGAAAAGATGGATGTAGCACCATATCTTGAAATGCAATTCATTGCATTAGAGCTGCATTCTATTTGGTGACCAGTAGGGGGTGACACCAGTGCTTGCAAAAGGAGAACATTTGTGTCAAAGTTTATGGGAAAATGTCAAAACTTTTTGCAATTGTTTGCAATGTCAAATAATTTCAAAGCTATTAAATGCTAGTTTAACATCTGATTTAATAGCACATTGTGTGTTGTTATTTAATTGTGTTTTTTTAGTGAAACAGATGGTACAACAGGGGATACAGCAGGGTGGGATTACGTTGTGATTGGCAAGCTGCTGCCCATTAAGAGGGCAAAACTGTAGCGTATGCATCCTGTTTAAAAAAAAAAAAATGAGTGGATGAAAGCCAAAATCAAGGGTTCAAAAATGAGTGATGCTGTGATTCCCTTGTGTGCTCTCCATCCAGCATGAGAGGAAGACCAAATATCAATACCAAAGAAGTCCAACCTTTTTTTTATACTCTTTGTAAATGCAAACTTTTGTCTGTCATAACGAACAGAGGAAGCCAGTCTTCTAAGTTTAAATGTGCAAATGAGCACATCAATACACCAATAGCTTCAGCACCCCTGGTTTTTCCATCAGTGATGTTGTGGGAGGAGAAGACTCCTTCTTTAACGGCTTTTACCAGCTTTGACGCTAAACATGACATTACATCAGGTGTCACATACTGTCTTGTCAATTATGGATCAAATTGTTTTATTTTAACTTCATAGGCTTTTGGACCGGCAGACAAAGCATAGAAGGGACTTTTTTGACATGATTTCTGCTGAGAAAAGGCAGTGTTGGTTTGTAAATGTTTAACCCCTAAGATCAATTACAGCTAAATGCAAATGAAAGTTAAACTTGTGAATGATCTTTTTTAACCCGTGTCTTAAGTTCTGCCATGATGCCGAGACCTTTTCTGACCAAGGTACAGGCTAATTGCTAAAATCCCACGTCCTGCTTACATTTCCTCAGACATAGCAACAGCATTGCTTTTGTAAAAGCGGACACTGGAGTCTCATCTCTGTTGAGTGTCTGGCCACCTCTGCATGAGTTGAACTGATTTTAGGAAGGGTGTTTTTTTTAGAATCCCTTTGCTCCTATTTTATGTCAGCATGGAACAAAACATGATAAAAAGGGCCATGACAAATGAAGAATTTTTCAAACTATCACAACTATTTACAAGCTTCATATGGTCCTGTTTCACTTGTGTTTGAAGCCCCCTCGTTCCCTACAGGTGTCACTGCACGGACTAACGGAGTGTGGAGGAGTTCTGGGTGCACTTGGAGGTGGAAAAGAGGATAGGCTGTACTCCTCTCTGTTTTATAGCTTTTATAGTGTGCTTCTAAAGCAGGTGGTAGTGGTCAGACGGTAGTGAAATAAAACGTTCTCAAAGCTGGCGAAAGCTCAGTTCACCACACACTTACACAAATGTAATGTTTTCTGTGCAAATATTTAATCTTCAGTTTCAAAACTGTCTGATTATATGATAAGTCTTTTAAAGAAAATGGATTTTTCAAACAACCCAAAACAATAACGGGTAAATTCAGGTGGGCTCACTGTCAGCAAAATTCTGCATCTATGCAGATTTTGAAATCTGCATGTAATTGTAAACCTAGATTCATAAGTCTAATCTTATAGGACTTTTACTGTTTACCTCAAAACAGGTGCTGTGTAGATGTGAGGACTGTAAGATCTGACACATGCTGGGAATACGTGAACATAATATGGCTTAGCTGTGTAGTCATCTTTGTCATTTCCATGTGACCGCTTCAAAGTTAAGTCCCTTTCTGATGTGGTTTTCCTATCATTTTGCCTTCTCAACCAATTATACCTCCTACACTAAACTGTTTTTACTCATGTATTATTTACAAAGGCCTTTTTTCAAGCAGGGAAAAGTCAGTCTCTCATCATGTTATACAGATTTAAAAATCCAGTGTAAAATAACCAGCCCAGATAAGTAAAATTCAGATGTGAAAAGGCAAATGATTACAATGAACTCAATGACTAACAGTGTCACACCAAAAAAGATTTTTTTTTAACATGCTCTTCACATTCATACAGCGGTTTTCACTGATGCTTAAAGGACCTCTGCTCACATTGAAGATGGGTGCTGTTCGTGGGGTTAGATGATATTACAGGGCACCATGTACTGACAGGGATGATAAAGGTGATGATAAAGATTTGTCCCTCCCTGACAGGAGCAACAAAGCAAGCAGGTGAGTCAGGGACACTGTTTGAAATGTAGGAACTTGAGTCCTGTGGGAAACCCTGGGATTAGCGGGATAACTTTAGGTTCAACTTTGGGTTTTCAGTTTCACAAAGGTTGTTCATTTCTTTACTGGCATGTATTGGAACTTATGCTGAAAACCTAACCCGCTCTAGGGCAAGTTGCATATCAAACATTGAATGTCTCCTCTCTTTAAACTCTCACTGATCATTTCGGAACAATATGAACCTTTTATCTTTCATAAAAGATATGTCTGAGCATGGGATTGCTTATGTAAAACAGACACTTGCTCCAGAGCTTGGTTTTGTCAAGTCAATAAGCAACATGAAGGTTTTAAAAATAAAAGTCCTTTACATAAGGTTTGTTTTCAGAGACTACAAAGTCATAGTTACATGTGTTTGCCTAATTTCTTTTAATATTCATTTCTTTACTCCTTTTCTTTACCATCCCTCTCAGAACTACAAATTGACAGCATTGGCTGTGAGGAAGCATACACACTGAACACATCACCAGTTCACAACAGGCTCTTTAAAGGGGACAAAACCCAAATACATTGAAACTAAGTCAATGTAATCAATGTAGTTTCTATTTTCATTAAAACAATTTTTCCAAATTAGATTTCAAAACTATTACCTGATCGAAAAGTGTCTTTTTTTCACTCGGTAACAATGATAACCCTGTTAACAACTGAGGTTGAAACACTGTGTACAGACTGCACATAGCTTCCACGAAACAGTAATGGAAGTGACTGCGAGCATTCCTGCAAAAATAAGAAACTCTACTTGCTGCGGTAAAACATGAGCGCTTAAGACATGCCAGCTCTGCAGAAGCTGGGAACCCTCTTGCTGTGAGACAACAGAGCTAACCACTGCCCAGCTGTGGAGCCCTCAGTGAGCCTCTTTTCCATCCATTTTAAATCTAACTTTAGTCGTCATTCTCCTTCTTCAGCATGAGTCAAGCATGTCGTCACTAACACTAGGTCTAGATTTCAGGCCTTTTCTATAATCCATTGTGTCATGATTTGCCTTCATAATGCTTCTTGAAGCCGGCAAATTAAGCTTAACTGCTTATTTGGACATAAAATATTTTTTTGAATATAAATTTGATCTGACTTAATGGACAATCATTCAACTTCAACTTTCTGTATTTACTTTACTCGTTTTCAAGGAGAGTTAAATGGACATGGTTTGGAATAGTTAAACCCTACTGATAAATTTATTTAATATGCATATTAAACAATAAATGTAGAGATGCTTTCTGTGTGGATAGAGGCAAAAGGATTTGCAAAAAGGGATTTGAAAACCAAGAGAATTTTCCCACTGCAATTGCATTCAATCCAAACTGGGAACTATATATGGCATAGACCTATAATCCATGCCAAAATAGGCTAAAACCTGTGTGGGTCTTCTGAGTTTGGCATTGACATATAGCATTGTTATGAGTTCTGTTCTACGCAAATTCTAATTCTAATTCGTGTCGATTTTCTTGGTGTTTAAAGTGCCTAGCATGAAATATAAGTCCATTATGATTATTGAAATCATATACGTACAGAGGCTTTGATTTGAAATAAAAAGTGTCCAGAAACTGCCCACGGTAGGAATGTACTTGGCAAGAAACCACAAACCACCATTTTGATCCTCATGGGTATCCAGTTACTGTAGCTTTATAGGAGTGGTGCTCATCACTGCTCTGCTGCTTCTTTTGATACTTCACTGCGGTTATGGAGGTGGAGGGCAATAGTAATTTAAACTCTGTTGTGTCAACGCGAATAAACCAGGACAGGAATTCTGAGCCCTCATTTTACGTCAAACTCACATGTCAAGTAAGGCTGGTACACTGTGCTCAGCAGTCAGAGCTGCAGAGTCTCATTTCATTGGCACACCAAACTTCCTCAGACTATTATATTTCTTTCCAGTGTTGGTGTCAAAGGGATTCTGGAGGAAATGTTCTTTCAGGTCTCATTGATTAGGGAGATATAGTTTTCCACAGTACATTTTTCAGCTGTCATAGTGACAGCCAGTTTTAACTGAGTTTGACAGATAACTGGAATTGAGAGATCATTGTGTAGGATTTAAAGTATTTTCACGTTTTGTGGAATCATTTATCATTCTCTTATTTTGCAAGAAGTGTTTCACAGCACTTTCTCTTGCCAAAAACAGGTGTAGATAGCAACAGCAATGCTGGCTGTTTTTCTAGTGCTCCACTGCCAGGCCCAGGCCTCCACTATTGTGTGAGTTGGCTGGCTGTCATGGCTTACTGGGCCACCTAAATGGAACAGAGCCATCATTAACATTATTAGTTACACCTGACAAGTCAAACTGACTGCTGTGGGAAATGTCTATATTACAGACTGTGATCATTCCCAGCTTGCACTTTGTAGTTCCTGATACATTTGTATAAAACTAACTTATTTCTGAGTCAGATCAGAAAGAAATATGTTCCTATTGAGTCACATCTCTAAAATAAAAAAGGCTGATGATGGAATCTAACCATTGGCATTCAGGAGTGGACCATGAGTTCTCTCCTATGTTGTTCTTTAAATGCTTATTTAATGGCTTAAGTTTGCTTGTTTTCAATCTGTTTTCATTCCGACTAAGCAGTGTCAGAGCAACTGAAGAATCTTACTTTACTGATATGTGGTGAAAGTTAGAAAATATTACATATTACTTGGTAAACACAAATGAACAAATTACCAACTGCATGACCTGAAATAAACATATGAAAACATATGAGTTATTACTTTGGGGGTAACTCATAATAAGTTCCAAATGAAGTGTGTGTTTTTTTTTTACAAAAGAAAGAAGCATTTGAAGAACTGTATTGACCTGATGTGACATCACATTTATTGTCTTTGATCGTGATGCCATACACAGAGGGCACATTATTATGAGCACCAAATGTTTCAGTTCCACATGTGCTACTCCCTTTTTCCTCATAAATGCTGTTACATTTTTGAGAAAAGAAAGATTTCTCTCTCCTGAGAGAAAACCCGACACACTGGGATAGCCATATACTTTCCCCTTTCTTTAACTGTAAATGTAAAGGGGACGTTATTGTAAAACTGCATGTTCAGTTGTTTCAATTCTCTGACTCCCTGGAGATTGGCCTTTTCGTCCAGCCCAGCACTGGTACTACAAGGCCATCACAATAAACAGAAAACAAATAGCAATAAAGGACTTGGCAAAAGGAGAGCAGCAGCTGTTCCTGCGTCTGTGGCCCAACGTCCTCTGAGAGAATTCTTTAATCCTGACACCTGCAAGCCATTTTATCATGATTTACAGTGGGGGAAATGCAAGCTGGGGGCAGGGAGGCCACCAGAGGAACTGTTTTCACAACAAATGATGAGGAACACAGGGTTGTTTAGTCCAGACATTTGTAGTGTGTTGAGCCCAAACATATGGATCTTAATCTGACAAGTTTTGACAGAAAATATTCCTCACATGAATGCTTGTTTACATAGTTAGAGTCTCATGTTGGAAAGGAGCACGAGAGGAGACAAGCTTGAGTTAAAGAATTAATGTTTCTGTGTGTGTGAAAGGCAACTGAAGATAAATAGGCTAGAGGTTTTGGGACAGGATAGGGAGTTCACTTAAAAGATCATCAGCAGGATCTCTGCAGACCAGTTTACTGCCTGAAAGTTGCTCAGCTGCTCACACATTACATATTAATGTTTTACAAATGCTCACATCAATTCACCATGTTGTGTATTGTGTGTAATACACAACTAGTGATTTTGACACACCGAAAGTGTTGTCTTGTGCAGTTTAGCAGCACATTTGGTGCCGCTTAGTTGTCCCTTAAAAACTCATAATGTCTGTAAAAAGGTGTCTAAGCATTGGTTTCAGGTTTTGCAGCTTTTAAGTAGCTTTTTAATTCCCCACTGATTCATTTTCTCTCCCAGACCTCAGTATTGGTCATCATAAATCTGAAACAATGACCAACATAAAAAATATGGTACTTTTAAAGGAATAAAATATTTAACTTAGATAACCCCTGTGCTCTCACAGGAAAGTGCTCTTTAATCTCTAACTGTAACCCTGACTCATCCACATTTTGCAAAGAAAAACCATCAACCTTTTGCTTTGAAGATTGAAGCAAAAAACATGCTGACAGTGTGATCCTGCAGAGCCACGGGCATCAGAACCTGTTGGGAGCAGCCATGTGTTCTTCAGCCTGCAAGCTCCTTCTGCCTGTTCCAAGTAACCCAGAGCTCATTTTTGGGGCACAATGCAACAAAGTTATATCCAATTTAAAATCACTAAACCAAAAAAACAAAAAACAATAGAGAAGTAGTTAAAACTTGGCACAAACGTCTGTCCTAGACAGAAACTTAGTTTAATCTAATCAGTATCTGTCAGGCCACAGTGAATAATCTTTGCCTTTGACTTGACAAGAGACACTTGGGAGTATTTTGAGATTTAGTAAGTATTTTTCTCTTTGTCATCTGACCTTTGTAACAACTAGTATTACATAAATTATGAATTTTCATTAATATAAATATGTAATGAATTATCCAACATATTTACAGTACACAAATAAACTGTCAAATGTGGCAGCACAAGATGATGACACCATCTGAGACGAAAAGATGCTTACACTATCTGGGAAATTTCATAGTCTTTTTTTATAATAAACACACAGGATGACATAGAGTTAACAAATTGGGTTTGGAAATTAATTTGAATACTGTATGTTAGAGGTACTTCTCAGCCTTCAAACATAGCCTGTCAGATGAGCCACAAAGATACCCCATACTGTTTTACTTTGCAAGCAAAAGAAGTTGACGTCAAGAAAGTGTGTTATCCATTTGATCCAGTAAGTGTTGTGGATTTAAACCTCATGCTGACATGTATTAGTTATTGTTATGACATAATTTCATGGTTTAGCCTGTATCTCATGACGCTTGGCAGAAAAAAGTGGCAAGGCCAGTTGAGAGATCAATTAAACTTCAGTGTGGGTCCTCATCAGTTTCTATATTACTTACAAGATAGAACATTGGCCTCTCCCTTCTAGCTTTTACTATCATCGTCAATGCCTATTCCACTTGGCTGTAACTCACTAAAGTGTATTATGTGTGCCTGCTTTATGGATTTGGCTGATTGTAACTTTGACTTTACATTAATTTAGCTGACATTCATTTTTCCAAGCAACTCACAAACAATGAGCACATTGGGGGTCATTGTGCTCTCAGACACTTTTTGGGACTGAACCAATGATCTTTTAACTCAAAGGAGTTTAAAAAATAATGGAGAAAAACTGGCAGAATCATTGAGGTGTGAATCAAAAGTGCAAAAACACCCTCGGCATCTGAATTGCAGGTTTGACAAGCAAGCACTGCTTTTCCCCCATTTTTCATGACACAGACATGAAAAACATCAAGTTTAAGACAGGGAAGCAACGAGGTGTTTTTAGTGTTGAGCGTGTACTGTCTAACCGACATGCTTTGAGTTCCTCAGCTGTAATAATGGTACAAAAGCTCTTCATCATAGCACAGCAGTTGAGATGAAGACAACCAACATACCCTGCAGATCATTTGTCTCCACCACTTTCCATTCTATAATATATTGTTACGTAAATCACTGAAGTGGTCCAGTTTTAGCCCCCCCAAAAAACTTCCCTAACACAAAACATGCTGAGGACATTGGATATCTATCATGTGACCATCATACAAAATCCAAATGAGGCTGATGCCAGTGAGGGTTACTTAATATCCATCAACTGAGTCATAAATCAACCAGGAACAGCTATAAAATACATTGGATCAGTGTAAAACTGTGGTCCGCTTTTTGAGACAAATACTGATTGTAAATCTGTTGTAGCAAATTCTATTTATTCTCAGATAAAATTTTATAGTTTTACTGTAAATTTTTTACTTGTTATTCTTTGGCTCAGAATCCCAATAAAGTCAAGATTAATAGCAATTGCATAAGCGCAAATATTTGCTGTTTTTGGCATTTAGCAAAAAGTAGTTTAAAATTTTTACTGGCACAAAACCTTTCAGTTGCTTGTGTTTGGTTTGAAAGCAAAACGTGATGAATTGTATCACCAGCCCATATCAGTTCATGTTTTTCCTTTGTGTTTTTACTGTGTTTTTTGGAAAGTTTTTACTTGTGTGTGCTTCAAAAAGGTCAAAAGGAAAATCTGTAATGGCCTCATGTGGTTGAAAGTTACAAAACCTAAATTAGATTAATCTAATTCAACACCTCTCAAAGAAATGCACTTTTCTCAATATTCTCATTATTTAAAAAGTGAAAAATAACCTCAAAGCGCCATTTATCTAATAACAGGCCCTTTTGTTCTCACCCTTTATGTCTCTCTTTTCACTTCTCTGAGCTCCATTCCCAGAGATGACACTGTCATATTTTGAAACATCTCTCTCTTAGCTGGCATGGCTATGCTTTCCTCTGTCTCTCTGTTTCTATTTTGTTAAGGACCACACAGAGGGATGACATGTTGGAAGCACATCCAGGCTGGGTGGCCCGGCTGCAGGAAAGATGTGGCTGACAGGATCAGCCTTCAACAGTCTACGGGTGTAATGCGTGTAGACAGTGTAAAACCAGTCTTTTAGAGAACTGTAGAAAGAGCAACGCTGGCAAATCTGAATAAATGCACACTGAAAAAAGGCCTGGTGGTGGTGTGGGGAGGGGGTTCTTTAGGAGCCTTGTTTTAGCTGCTGCTTCATGCATCGGACTCCCATGCACTACTAATGTCTTTCAACATCCTTAGCAATCTAATCTCTCTAACTTGAACTTCCCAACTGTTTTTTGGGGCAGTTGAATGATTTGAAAAATAAATAAGAACGTTACCTTAAATTGTGGGTTTTTGATTGAATGATTTTATAAACAAAGTAGCAACTTATAATTAAGTTTGATTTCTTTTTTCAATTATAGAAAGTTGTTGCTGTTCCAACAATTGAAGCTTTTTCTTAAAAATGTTTTTATTCTGCTGCAATCACAAATACTGCTAATTTTAACGCACAGCCATTTTTTAAACACTCATATTCTGATTTAAGATCTATTACATGGTTATGAAGCTTTTTTTTAAACTCCAGTTCAGCACTGGGAACCCCTCAAAAAAGGTGTCTCCTTCTAAAATGAGCAGGTTCTGCTGAAAAAGTGAGATTAGTATTTTCCTGATAATCAGCTTGTTGCATTTAGCAAGTACTTAACACAACAAATGGCCTGTGTTTGTGTGTGTGTATCAGAGAAGGAGAGAGGAGCCCACTGATGCTGGACTTTGTCAAAGCTGAGAGGCTCCAGAGAAAATAGAGCCCAAGTGTCATCACGAGCAGGCCCCTGGATCCCAGCGGCCCCACAGCTTCCACATTCTTGCTGATGAAGAATGGTGTGACTGCTGGTTGTTTATTTTGTTTCTCTATCTTGTCTTAGCAACCTCCTTTTAATGAGAATGAGCAGTTGCACGTTTAGGTCTGGTCCTCCCTTCTTCTCCTGTTAAATACTCACACAGCTTAGAAAGAAACACAAACACACTATAGCCGTTGGTTTTTGTATCACCACAGCTGCAGAAATGTGGGGAGGCTCACGAGATTAACCCCCCCCCCAAAACAAGTCACTTCATTAAAATCGCTGAATTCATTATGCTGTCCAAAAAGTCTTTACACTGCACCTGAAAATCTGTTTGAATGTTATTCTTAGCTGCAGAGATAATGTGCGTCTCCCAAGTGTAAACAAATCAATATGAAATACCCACTGACATCCTATCTTACATATAATATGAGCACGCAAGACATTTACAGATTAAAATAACATGTCTGATGAGTTGGATGGAAAAATGTGGGTGGATAGTCTTACAAATGGAAATAGCTGTGCATTTAATGAATGTGCAGACTTAATAAGGGATAACAGCTTTAACGTTTCAAACAAAACTTAGAGGGAAGTCTGAACATGAACGTTTCACACAATCCTCTAAGCAAGGACCAGTGCGGGGGGACATGCTAGAGCCTATTAGGCACTGCAGTCTGTGTAGTTTTGTATGTCAAAGTGGAATAAAGCATGTTAACTTGCTCAATAGTTGGGGGAGGAGAAATAAAGAAACTTTCAAACAAATTTGCTGTCAGAGGACATATAAAGACACAATCAGCACTGTGTGTGTGTGTACGTTCCCGGGCACCAGTAGGGGGTCAGGTGGTCCTCTGTGCTCTCCAATCAAGTGTCTCACCACCACACCAACCTCCCCGGTGCCATTGTGCGACAAAGAAGCTGCATGACTGATAGAACAAAAGAGGAGACGTTGATCTTCCAAGACAAGCTCCGCTCACAGAACACTGCTGTGTGCTAAAGGAAATCGGCTGATCCTCTTGAGTGGTCCACAAGCAAGCTTTGCCTTTAACCTTAGTAGCACTTAATCGCCACTGCCAGAGAGAGGGAAAACCGAGGAACAGACTCAATTTGTGTAACAGGTCTTGTAGGAACCAAAAAGACTCTGGTAATACCTTATGAAGAAATCCCAAGATTTATTAAACCAAAATAAATTCAGGAAACTGAAAAATAAATCTTGAAGGGTAAGTGAAAAAAGAACGAGGTGCTGCAAGCTCATAACATTTCATAAGTTCTGGCCGAACCCGTCCAGCAGACAGCACTGACAGGTGTGGCATTTCTAGTGTACCCCAGAGCATGGTACTTCAACTCACTTATCACTGCTTAATTCAATTGCTCCAATAAAACTATCCAGCTGCATAAACACATTACAGAATGTGTGAAATCTAAAACAGAGAGAGAATCTTTAATGTTCCCTGGATGATGCTGTCTGCCATGGGGGGCAATAAATTATTCCGCTCTGTAATTTAATGATTTAGGAGCTCAGTGTTTGTCACGTTGTCAAGTGGCACCATGCTGGCTCGAGGTGTCGCCCCCTCAAGTGTCCATTACTGTGAAGGTCCACTTTCCCAAATGGCTGAATGGTAGGCCCCATTTGGGCACATATTCATGACAACATGAATATGTGCAAAAGGCCTGGGCTTTTACACCTGTGTGTGACACAAGGGAGGTTCAGCTGTGAGTGGGAGTCGGACAGCTGTGCTCTCTTGTGGTAGCTCTGGGGATAGCCTGGAAAAATAGCTAAGTTACAAGTCTTTCCAACATTTTTTAAATGAGTTCAAATAACACAAAGTCATTTTCACTGTCACCGAAATGCATGTTGTTATGACTCAACAGTTCAAGATTTCTTGCTGTAAACATCCTTGTGATTGCATTTTCAAAAAGGATGTATGTAAAGCCTGGGTGTCACCATTTCAGGAGCTGTGTTTTTTGTACTAAAGGCCCACTTTTTCTCCCCCAGCCACAGTTAAAATGAATGGAAATCCCTCTCTTTGCTTTATGAGGCCGGCTCATTTAAACTTTTAGCGATGAGGCAAGTGAGGCAGATAAAACATGAAGATTGTATTTAAACGTATTTAATGTACCACTCATAACTTTTCTACCGATGCTACTTCACTACGTCGCTACTTTGATGAAGTCAAGTGGTTTCAGACATTAAATTTGATGATGAATTATGTCAGTGTTGGTCATCAGATATGTTACATTTTCCCGCCATATGGTAGTATTTTTGTGATGCTTATCTCACACTGACTCTGTGCAGGATTTCAGCTGTTACTAGTTACTATTTGTATTTATACTATGTTCACCACCAGAATTAGCACTCATCTCAGGCACACGAATGGAAGTTTCATCATTGAATATTTTCAACATTAGTATGAACACAGTGAATGAAAAACAGAAAGGTAGTGATGAACTTAGCAGAGTTACTCTCTCTGGTTTGCGCTCAGGTGCTCTGTTCAGCTGGCCTCACCAGGAAACTTGATAATGCGTGTGAATTCCTGCTGTGCGGCAGAGAGCAAGCAAACTTACAGACTTTCTTCTGCCAAACTGCATCAAACTGCATCAAAGCCTTCCACAAGGATGGACTGAAACCAGAGTCCACAGTGACCGTGTCAGTGCAGACACAGAAAGCTGCAAGCTGCATGAGAAAAGTTCAATGTTAGCATTTACCTCCCGTTATGTCCCCTCTTTGGCTTTACTGCTCCAATGCGATACCCCTTTGGTTTTCAGTAATGCCAAAGATTTTTTATGAAGTTACAGATTTGAGCTTTAACAAAAAATCTTCAGAAGAAATAAAACTCTGTAAATGAACCAAAACAACTCACAACTGACAAAAGGTTGTGAATTAAACATATCTCATGCTCATAAAATAGCATTATGTGTGTAAAATATAGAAACATGGCATCTATTCCTATCTGTTGCCTTCTTTTCCCCTCTTCCTCAGATCGATCAGTTGAGTTTCTTGTAAAGATGTTTCCTAATCATTCTGTCAGCCGGCAATATTTTCATAATTCTATTCTTGCTATATTTTCTGATTTTAGGCTTTCACTTACTAACATAAAGACTTCACTTTTTGAGACAAGGTTTCAAGATTAACAGTCTGGTCAGTATTCTTCGCAGCCCGGGATGGGGGGCAGGGTCGGATGGAAGGGTCATTGCTTCTCTCAGTGCTATGAGATGTAATTGCTCTCTAAATAACTGTCTCTCAGGGGTGGCCAGCTTGCCATTCACCACAGGTCTGCACAGCGTCCTCTCCCTCTCCGAGGCCGCTCTGACACATACAGTGGCTTTCCTCTGTCTCTCAGGACAGCTCCAACAACGTCTTCATCAGGGCTGATTGTCAAAGTCATTCTTCTCCCAGCAACATTCACCTGATGTGAAGCAGACCTGCGTCTTGCACACTCAGTAAAGCATGGAAACAGGGAGAGAAACGACGTGGTCCGATTTGGTGAAACACCACATTGAAACAAGACAAAGCGACTGATAGCTACACTCATAGCACATCATAAAGTTACAAACCCACTACCCTGCCAGACACTGACTGTAAAAATGTTTTCTTTTCTCTTTTTTTCTTACCCCTCATTGAGGCCTCCTTTTATTTACACAGCACCTAAAGCTGCTGTAATGTTATTTATACAGAATGAGTTTCAGCACAGAAGATTTTTTTTTTTTAATTTATGATCCCAGCAGTGACACAAGAATAGATTTGAGCTTCTCTCCATCTGTTTGCAATCCGAGTGTAATGCTATCATCACCTGTTTCCATGGTCCCGGTCACATCTGGCTTGCGTTACAAAAGAAAAAAAAATCACACAAGGTGAGTTTTTTTCCCATTTTCCTCATTGTGTGTGCTTTTCATGAGCATTTGGCTCATATTTCTGAAATAGGCTACAACAACAAATTAGGATCGCAGACGTGAAACAAGACACACACTGAGCAGCATTTTGCTTTAAATTTCAGAACCAGACTCTCTGGGGTTCTGAACATATTAAATGCAAAGTTTTAAATGCTCTATAAGGTTTATTGCAGTGTAAAGCCAGTTTACAAAGATAACAGAGGGTTCAGTTCCAAATGTTGGCAAGCAATAAGTCAGTTTTGTTTGTAGTTAAATCTACTGACTTGTAAACGTAGGAAAATCCTTTCTAATAAGTGTCACATTTAAAGGTAAAGCTGTTTAGGAAATATATATGTCCCAATATTTTATGATATGCATGCTTGTGTGCTTGCCAGAATCCACAGACTCACTGAATAAATATGCAGTGCTGTGTCCAAATTTTAGGTTTGGATGGTACTACTCCGTTTCACTCATTCATTCTTGTGTATGCACTTGTGCCTTTTAGGCTTCCAAGGGAATGTGTGCTATTGTGAAAGGGAAAGAAAACTTGATTTAGATATTGACTTTTATTGTTTTTTACCATTTTTTCTTGTTAAAGTCTCTTTTTGCAGGCTGCAGACTTGAATGCAGTATACTCAGCAACATCATCATGTGTTTAATGCATGCTCTTTTGTTTGTAGCTTGACAGGAGGTAACATTTAAGGTAACCCCATAGGGTGGTATGCTGTAAGAATAATCTTGCCCAGGGAAATGTATTTCCCTGCCTCATAACACGCTGGAATTTGTGTATCCGCTCTGTCTCTCCCATGGACACCAGCTGTGCAGCTGGTGCTTGCCGGAAACTGCTGTTAGCCTGTAGCCGTGTGGGATTTTTAACTCAATTCTCCCATGTGCATAAAAGGAAGCAGTAATGTCATGCAATCGGCCCTGTGTTATCATTGTGTGGATCGTGGAGAGTGATGTCAGAGGAAAAAGGAAACTAGCTAACTCCCAAACCAAAAGAGCAAAGGTTGGAGGCAGGTTGGCAGAGACCCAGATTGACTTAAAGACTTTCCTCATAATCTTTCCATTTTGCTCTCCCTAAAAGCATGCTCACTCCATCCAAATGGTTTGCTTGGGGAAGATGTTGCCTCCTTTGGCATATCTGGTTATTATTATTGATTTAACAGCATAGAGTCATTTTAGGGTTAAATGAAACAGCTATGATAAATTAAACCCTATCTGTGATGGCATTGCATTGATGAAACACAGAACTGTAAATGGATGAAAGTAAGACAAATGGCTGAATGGACCAACCAATCCATTGGCTTCATTAATGGGTGCTTTTAATCATAGGAAATGAAAAATCCACACAACTTTGTCCATTATATGAGAGATCATTTTGTGTTCCTTAAATGCTCCTTTTTTGAGTCATGAAGGAGGATCAGCACTGACTTTTTGATGCAAGAACTTGCTCCACGGGAATTGGTCAAATGTCATTGGGGAAATTTGGTGGTTGCTTCATCGCACAAGTTATATCAAGGCCTCTGATTGTGGAAAGATTGTGTGTGAAGTTATTTAGTTTCTTTGTTATGGTGATGTTATAATTCAGCTATGCTGCACAAACAGCTCTATAGTGAAAAAGCCTTTAGGCACACATCCATTATCAATACCGCTTGTTCCCTCATGGGGTCGCGGGGGGAACTGGAGCCTATCCCAGTGGTCAACGGGCGAGAGGCAGGGTACACCCTGGACAGTCCGCCAGTCCATCGCAGGGCCACACACAGGACATACAAGGACAAACAACCAGTCACACTCACATTCACTCCTAAGGACAATTTCCCCAATCTCCAATCAACCTAACATGCAGGTTTTTGGACTGTGGGAGGAAGCCGGAGAACCCGGAGAGAACCCACGCAGACACAGGGAGAACATGCAAACTCCACCCAGAAGGGTACTGGTTCCCCCGGGATTCGAACCCAGAACCCTCTTGCTGGGAGGCGACAGTGCTAACCACCACACCACTGTGCCGCCCTTACCTGAGACTATTTTAAGATTATCAAGCAATGCATACAAAGTCTGAGTAAGGAAAAAGGAGTTTCCTAATGTCAGATTGTGAGCTCTGGACGGCAATAACATTTTGTCCAACCTTGCATCACATATCTGGATGTACCTTTCCTCTATTGGAGGCTTTGCAAAACATAATAGATTCTTGTAAAAATGAAAATGTTTAAAGTGTAAAACCCAAAACGGATACAGCCTAATATCGCCATTTCATAAATATGGCACACTGCGCACGGTGAAATGTGTTGAGCTGTGGCCTCAGAAGTAATGCATTGCAGAGGAAAGATATTCTGAAACATGCTTCTTGCTCTCACAAGCCGTTGGCACTTAAGTGGAGCAGCTGAGTCAAAAAGGTGCACCTGTATTGCATTGGTTGTTTGTTGTTGCCTCTACCACCAAGACCGGATTGCTGACCAATCCAACTGGCCTCAAGGTTACTTGCTTGCTACAAGTCATCAAATATGGTAATGTGATTAAAGGCTAATTTGTTTTACAAAATGTAATATTAACTGATAAGGAAGGTGCCTTTCGGCAGGGAAAAACTGGCAGAGAGCTGATCTTAAGTTGTTGGTAATTCAAGGAAAATAGTACAGCACGTTTGGGAATGTTTTTTGTAAGTCTTTGAATGGCGTGGTGCCAAGTGATGACCGAAGACATGCGCTGTCTGTAGTCCAACTGCTTTTTTTTATTTTTTTTTAATATTCTGCTTCGATTTGTCTGTGGGCTTTTAAAATTTGAACAAAGCTACACATTTTTAATGTGTGGTACAGGAAAGCCCCACACAGTTCATTGTCTAAAGTATTTTGCAAAACCAGAACACGATGTTGTTGTAAACATTTCAATGTTTCCATAGGAGTTGAGTGTTTGTATACTTTGTTTTGTAGAGTTGTTAGCATTAGATGATGAATGAATATGTTTTCCTCTTCCTGAATTTAGCATAGCTTGTTGCAGGATGTTTGACCACTGCTATAAACACGTCTATAATTTTATGATGTCACTTCACATTCAAGAAAACTTTCCACAATAGTGGAGCTCACACACAGAATCTTTCATAATAGATTCAAGCTTATTGAAACTGAATCATACCCCAGAATTAATATTTATATTCATAGACTGTTTTGTTTTTTAAACATAATGAAAACAGAAACAGCACTGAAGAATTTTTAACCCCTGTTTTTTCATAAGAGAGACCATGGATGATTTTCGATAGTACGTCACTCCACAACTGTATTGTTTGAAGTGAAAATATAAAATATTCTTTTGTCCACCTTGGGAACATTTTTAGTGGGTTTTTTTCATGTGACTGAACATAAATAAAAACCATACAAATTAATCCCAGTGTCGCATTTCATGAAGTAGTCATAAAGGGTTTCATTCATCACATTTAACAGGTGACCAAGTCGACGTTGGAAAATTAGAGGTCTTGGGGAAATTAGACACACATATAACTGTAAAGCCAAAAAGTCCATATGGGTTGAGATTTGGTTATAGATATCCTGCTGCCTTTGTGAAAGAGTGAAAAGTGGAAAGAGGGAGCGTACATCCTGCACAAGCAGCACTGGATAGTGACAAACATATGTACACTCGCTCCTGGGGATGGTTGCGAAACATGTTTCAAAATCAAATAAACTTACAGTGACATGTTTTCACCTTTTTAAAAGGAAAGCAATTAAATTCCCTCAGAGTCATCATTACAGGTGGTGTCAGGACAAAATGAAAAAAAAGAAGTAATCAGGCGTGATGATGGACATGTCAAGCTCAAATTTTATGATGATATTCAGAGTCACAATGTCACTATCTCATTTAAGTCCTAATGGTAAGAATGAATCAATTTATTAGTCCCAGAATTAAATTGCACGATGGGAGAACCCATAGATCACTTCAGCAGTTCTGTTCTCAGGGAAGTGGGTTGAATCTTAGGAATTGTTGCAAAATTGAACCATGTGGAGGTGTTGGATAGATTGGGATAATAGGATGCAAATGGATCCCATAAATCATTCTTCTGAGCATAGGGTAATGGCTGATGAATGATACTTCTCAAGCTCCATAAGTGCTCCTGGCAATAAATACATTGTCCAGGTCATTTGTATTTGGTTCAAGGTTTGATGGATGTGGGATTACCACTTAACCTTGGAGTAATTCCAATACATTGCTTAAATCATCCAATACATTATCTATCCCATAACGGCTTGACCAGTCTGTAAAGATTTCACTTCATAATGCAAAATGTGTTTTATGTGATGAATTAAACTGAAAGTATTAGAATTACTAATTGCCTAATGTCGTCATGGCAAAGCACCATGAACATTTTATTCAAAACAATGCTGTATTGTTTCCACAGGCCTTTTATCTTTCCATAATGAATTACATTGGTATCTATTTTTGATGTGTTACTGCACAAAAACAGGATCTTGGGCATATTTAAGGAGCTTCTGAGAGAAGTTTAGTTTTTGTCAAGTTAAGCAGGTTTGAATCTACTCATCCTCTAACAAAGATCAAGTGATACATGTTAAAGGCTGGATCTAATTTATCTAAAAACACTTGATCCTGACACTGGCTGATATAATTGTATGTGAAGACATTTACGCCTTAGAAAGTGAGCATTGAGTCTTACTCTAGCGTCCTCTTCAAATAAATTGAATTGCTTTGATACTCTGCACATCTGCATATTCTACTGTATATTAGATTTGTAATATATATATTCAGTCAATACATTACAATACAATATGAGTCAATACAACTGATAGTGTAAGTTAACATTTTATTAATAATAATAATAATAATAATAAACACTACTCTTTTCAATCTTTTCACATTTATCTGTTCTTATTTTACAACAAAACTAAAGCGTAACTGTTCTAACTGTGTCAAATATTTGACTTTGAACCCCTATTCATTGCACAAATGTGACTGAACATAGCTGTTTAATCCAGATACCTTCTCACCTTTCTCCTACAAGAGGCAAGACACGACCATTGTTCAGTCACTGAACTGAAAGTATAACGAGTGATTGCACTTTTTTAATTCAAAGACTGACAATCCACAAAGAATGACATCTGGCTGTAAATAGGGTTAACAGATATATCTTGATTTCTGGGAAGGTTCTTGAAGCAAAGCCTGTCTACAAAAGGCCAGCAAAACCCACTTCAGTTCTGAAAGCTATAAAGAGAAAAAGCCTATGTAGTCTGGGTTGTATTGTGAGTTTGGGTTTTTAAGGAAGTCCCTTCAAATTGTTTCTGCATTCTGTCAACTTGGTGATGTACAGTATCTGTAGCTGTTATACCCCATAACTGATCCTTTACTAAGGTTTGAGTTTTATCTAGCCTGAATTTAAAAAACGCCCTCAAATGACAGATAAAAGTTCCAATTCCAGGGAAAGACTGAGCTAGATTTCATATTCTGTCATGATTCAGAGTCATGAGGTCAAGATGTTGACTAGTCACAGCATCACTGTGTGGGGGAGTCTGCTCTCCAGATCCCCTTACTCTCTGAGTCCTGTTTCTCCTGATTCATTCTACACTGGAATGAAAAGCATGTATGGAGAAGCTTGCACAACATTTCAGTGAGATTGATCAGACCTCTCTTTGTCTCTCTCACACACACAAGCACGAACAGTACAACAATCCAATCTCTTTTCTCGTCTATGGCTCTTAAGCGTCTCTGAAAAAGTGAAGAATCCCATACGTACATACGGAATGATGTCCCTGTGCGGTTTGTTGAAAAACGTGAGAAATATCATGAAAGAACAGATAACTGGAAAAGCAGCACTATCTTGTTGGACTATTAACAGAAGCTATAAACAGGGCTGGTGAAGGACAAGGGTGGATCTGGACATAGGGTGAATGTCCCTGTCAGTGTATGGTCTGTTTCCAAGTTGATGTCCTTGACTCTAGGGTTATGCTTGTGCACACTAAGAAAAGAGGGTGTTTAAAGGATACTTGCTGAATTGATGTTGAATCTGTTTTTTTTTCTTTTTCAAGATAGTCTCTTGCAGTTTTAATGTATCTAATAAAAGAGACTCCTAGAAACAAGACGTTGCTATTAAAAAAAAAAGTATTCTAATGGCAGTTCTAATGACAGTTCTTTCTTGCTGTGATGTAACAAAACAACATGAAATTTGACTATCAGATACACATTACCAAATGCATTTTGCAACAGTCTGACCTGTGTATGGCATACTTTAACACAACGGTTTTTGGATGTCCTTAGCTTAAGAGTGTGCCTTCTTAGTGTGCACTGACATTCCCCGAGTACTGCAATAAGGAGACCACTTTTTCATCTTCACTTTTGCAAAGTCTGCAGAAACCAGCTGAGAATGGAATTGTGGGAAACTGTACCCTGACCGTTTAAAAGACATTAGCAGTAGAAAAGTTCAAGCTTACTTTTTAACCTTTATTGAAAAAAGCTGTAACTAAGCCATGTTTCTGACACCTCTCACTAAGATGTTACCGTGGTAAATTAGGCTGTCTATTATTTGTGAGAAGAAAATCAAGTACAAGTAAACAATCATGTGGAGGACAACATACACGTTCTTGTATACAATGGAAATCTGTCTTTTTATATGATATATTGAAGTTTATTGTTTTTTTCTGTAAAGTCATTTGAACATTCTGTGAAACATATTTCTCTTGAATAACTGTTGATCATGATAGCCGAAATCTACTCAGTGGGATTTCATTTTACAGTTTTGGTATTGCACAGAGCCAATGTATCATCCTACTGAGACTCCTGAGTTCAACAACCTAAACCTCATGTTTGACCCATGAAAGATAAAAATTATTCTGAAAAGCCCTGTTTCTGTGTTTCTATGAATTTGATAACTTTTCATGTGAAACATTTTAACTTGTGCTCATTGGATTTTCTTCTCCTTAACTTAGAAACCAGTTGTGGGAGCCTGTTTGTGACGCCATACTAATTATTTAGATGCTCAACAAAACAGAAAGGTGAAATGAAGAACTGGATAAACGTGAGTAACTTGACTCAAAGTCATACAGTTTGTAAGGCAGAGGTTATTAAGCAACTTCCCTCTCTTGAAGGTCACTTGTTACACCCTGTTCTCTTCCCACAGGTCATTATTGTCACTACTCATGATGAGCTGTATCCTGTGTGAATATAATGCCTGCCCACACTTCAGATATATGTGAATAAAACGTGTGTTTCTGCAAATTATTCTGTACTTACTTTGCTCGTTTGTTGATGGTGAAACAGATGTTTTATGTTGTTTTTATTAGTATATTGTAGCAGTGAATTATCTTTTTTTATTTTTGTTCTGAAAAACCACATCTACACATTTCAGAAACACTAATCTAAGAAGGTGTGACTGCAGATATTTGTAATTTCAAAACCTATTTTGTAACTACATTCAATGAACAATCCAGAGTTCAAATTTTCTCTGACACCACAAGTTATTCCTTCCAACTGTCCATGCCCCAAAACACAGACTTTTTATCTTGTGATGTTAAACTAAACAAAAACTACTCGAATACTTGATTAAGCTCCTATGACCCTTGAGAAGATAAAAAAATTAGAAAAACTACATTTGATTTATACAATCTCTTTGGGAAATTAGCTGCTGATTCCAGATCGACAGGTCTTCGACCATTCATTTTTGTAATGCTAGAGCTGATGTTGTCATCACCCTAAACGTTAACACATTCTAATGTATATATACATTTCAGTATGAAAAATCTTTTATCTTTAAGAGTTATCTTTTTTCTCTGTTTATAACAGAGTTAGTATTTAGTAAGAAAAGTAGAGTGCATTTTGTTAGACATCCATTTTTTTTACTTCTTTTACTTTAATACCTGTATGTGTGAAACATGCTTTGTCATGCACTTGATACCAGGATTTTCTCCAAGATGATTAATGTGAAATGTGACCTCTGCTTAAATTAGAGTATACTACTGTTCTGGATTAACTGCATGAGAGGAGAGCAGTTGTTCTGCTTAAAGGTTGATGTAATTATTTTCAGGTATTACCAGTACTACTACTTTAGAAATGTCATGGGGACATATCAGAAAAGCGTTTCATAACATCCAGTGGAGAACCAGAGTTCATGCTGGTTGTTTCTTGGGTATGCCTGTTTGTGAAGTCCATTTGGCTCATTGTGGGTTGTGAAATGTCTTCTGTAAAGAACTCTGTACTGCTCCACTTCCATTTTTTGGTTTCGGGGCATGATGAATTTGAAGTTTTATATGGTCAGTCAAACTGTGTCTGACTGCTCTAAAAGTGAGAATAGTTAGCAAATCTGTGACTTTGAAGAGAGCAACATCATTGGCAATTCAAAATCTGAGTTCCAGTAATGTAGTAAACACTCAAAGGGTTTTCCAGGAAAAAAAAGTTTTTACTGAAAAAAAAAACTACAGTCATTTTATAATTTCATAGCATATGATTGTATAAACATAGACATAGATGGACATCAATGAAAATCAGTTACATAAAGTTTAAAATACATCTACTCCTCTTTTAGCCGGTAAGAGTAAAATGCTTTTAAGAGTTTAAAATCTTTCACGTTTACGTTGGTCAAAGGTTTACACACAGTGTTAATTCATATGAGCTAAAATATAAACAAAGACAATTAGAAATCATTTTTAATTCTGAATTAACATTTCATCCATTCATATCTGAGGCTGACAACATCAGTGGTCTTTCATGAGTTGACGTGCTTGCATAAGTTCTTTGAAGATGATGACACTTGAGGTTTTGACAATCATACCGCACAATACAAAGAACTGCCTCCCAACACATAACAAGTAGCTAGTAAAGGGCTTATTGCAAGTGCGGCGACCGAGTCTCTGAGCATCCAGCATCTGAGGAGTGGATCAGGGTGTAGTGGCTGGGCAGGTGGTTGATATTGGGCGTTGCAGTCAGAGCAGCCTCCCTAATCGTCTTCTTGAGTGCTTTAGTGTAGTTAGTGGAGGAGGTAAACAGACAGGACGGTAGTTCAGTGGTTGCCAGATGACGCCTGGAGATAGCTGGAAAAGGAAAGGCTGACTACGAGGCCGGGTAAGATGGAGGGACTGGAGGCAGCAGGTGAGAACAGCTTGTAGTTACCATGGAGACAACTAGATTCAAGGGTAAGTGTTGTGTGCCACAGTGGACGGACTGACAAGAGGTGGCAATGAGGATAAAACTGCCTCCTCCCAGAGAAGTGTTGCTGCCTTAAGAGTTCTTGGTGACCATCTTCATCGTGATGGTCTTCACTTCTGAGTACTCCTTCAGGCCACTTTCTCCCCTGAAACAGGAAATGGTAACAATACTGCTCAGCCATCATCTTGACAGCAGCAATAAAGTTGCTATATGCATTCATGGCCTCTCTTGGAACTGTTATAATGCAATATCCTCTTAGAGGAAGATTTATGTGAAGTTAAGCAATTTGGGAAAGCAGGTTTTCAAAACACAAAGTCATTATTAGTGATATTATGGTTAATTTGTGTATATTTAGTGGGCCGGCAGCCAAGTGTTACTCACAATTCACGTCCATTGCCAGACATTTTGTATCCTCCAAATGGACACTGTGTGCTCAGAGCATTGAAGCAGTTTATCCTGGAAAATACACAAAACATTGATCACTCTCATACATTTGAGCCCTGTGGTGAGCTTCAAAGTTTATCATGAGTTCGGCTGCATTCAGGAAGATAAATCCAAAATGAGTTTCCACCATGAAAGATATTTTTGCAACCCTTTGAACTTGATGGTTTAGTTCTTGTGCTGTTTAGTAAGCACAGCTGAACATTGTCAGCTTGTATAGCTGTACATTCATTCAGCTGTAGCTGCTTGGGAGAGAGTAAGTAGAATAAAGATAATCAAACTTAAAAAGTATCAAACGTATGAACAGAAGAAAATGTGTTACTTAAAGTACGTAATAATGCTGAGCTTATGATTTCGGACCAATGTTTTTCTTAAAATGTTCAGAGTAGCTCTGTGTTCAGGATGCATAATGGCAATTGGCAGTATCCTGGGGGTTGGGACTTATCAAGGAAGAGGGACAAAGTAGAAAAATAAGTGTTTGTTCAGCTATCAGACTGAAGCAGTCAAGTCTGACATGAGGTGAAACATTTCTGGCAATAACAGCAATCCTTCTTCCCTTACTCATAACCATCTGCTGGTAATAACAGAAAAAACAACTCTGAGTGATCTCAACAAGTTACAATTCGAAGCTATTAATTCTTCCAAAAAGAATTAATTTATATTAACAGCTCGTGGTTTGAGCTATTGTCCCGTACCATATATGATAGCTTCAGTGTGGGAACAAAGTGAGAGAAAAAACTTTGTGTAATGTGTGTAATGGTAGTTAGGAGGCATGCTGCCAGTTTACAGTTTCTGGATGACTGAAATGTTTGATACATTCCACAAGAAAAATCTTGCAGACTGCAGCTAAAACACACACACACACACACACACACACACACACACACACACACACACACA
>JABUIW010000020.1:7616282-7699765 GCA_013363375.1 Menidia beryllina
ACACACACACACACACACACACACACACACACACACACACACACACAGCAGACTGAACTCACCAGACAGTGCCGGCCTGCATGGCTGTGGATATAGTCATGGCTTTGTTGATGTTGTTGGTGAATACAGCAGCAACCAAGCCATAATCAGAGTTGTTGGCTCTTTCTATCACTTCTTCGATAGTTTTGAACTTCATGATCTGCTGCACTGGTCCAAAAATCTGCATGGAGGAAGAATATGGTTATTGATGTCTGACAGTAGAAATGATGTTAATCTATATACTGCATTTGTGCACGATGCCCTTTAAAATGTGCATTTGTAATGGAGGAAATAGATTTTTAAATAGTACAAAAGTGTGTGCTTAGTATTGAAAGTTTCTTTACCCTCTTTTTGTATTATTGAGATAATAGAAATATTCAGAATTTGTTTCAAATTCACCTGGGACCCCATTAGGGAATAAGCGGTTGCGGAAATGGATGGATGGATAGATGGATGTTTCAAATTCATTATTTCTCAAATCACCAGCTCAACTTCATTACTGTATCCTAAATAACTTTATATAATTTATTTGATTCATTTTCTGAATTCTTATAAAGAACCATTTTTCTTTCTTGATAAAACATCAACTTAACTAAAAAGAACCATCTAACTGATTTTGATTAATTTTACTACATGTCTTTTGTGGGTGCTCATCCTCCATCATGCCTCATTTTCACATGTCCACTCTGTAATTTGGACAGACGGACTATGCCCCCTAGTTTTCGGTGTAAGGAAATGTTTTTTTTTGTGTTTGTGACAGAAGATATGAATGGGACTTCTGACGTAAAACATTTCTGTTTACTTTACTGATCATTACAACCTGTTTTTTTTGGTTACAGGCTGGTGCCTATGTCATAGGCCGCTAGAGTAACAAGGTCCATTCTGTATAATAATGTATTTTTGGATATTTAGATGATTTTACTTTGGTGTTATTTTGTTTTGAACGGAATGTACCTTCATTATAATCCTCGACTGCAATCTTGGTTACATATGCCACTACACACTCATTCATTGCTATGCCATTACAAGTGCAGGAACAACAAGCCCCTCCTTATCATCCTACCTCCTCTCGGGCGATGCGCATGTCATCCCTCACATTTGAGAAAACTGTGGGCTCAATAAAGAACCCCTTCAAGCCGAGAGCTTTGCCTCCGCACTCCAGCTTGGCTCCTTCGCTGATGCCGCTCTGGATGAATTCCAACACGCGATTCTGCTGCTCTCGGCTGACCTGTTGAGGTAGAAGCATGACGTAGAAAATACATGAATGACAGACAATGTGAACACAACAAAAGGGATCCTGTGTGTAAGTCGGAGATTTAAGGCCGGGAGATCCCCCACTCGAATGATCTGTAGAGCTCACCTGTGGACCCTGCTCAGTCGTGGGGTCGAAGGGACTTCCAACTATCCTCCTTTTGGCTCGCTCCACACTCCTCCGCACAAACTCCTCGTATATGGGCTCCTCCACGTAGATGCGGGAGCCTGCTGTGCAGCATTGGCCTGCGTTGAAAAACACACCCTGGTGCGCTTGTTCCACAGCCAGATCCACTGAAGGACAAAGATTTTCGTCAATCAATACGTTCAGATAAAGCTGCTTATTCATTGAAATAATTCATAACCACAAAGCCACTTATTAAACAAAAAGTTTGAGCTGGTATTTATAAGGTGAGGTTTTCTTTTAACCCATCATTGATTTGGACTACAACAAAAAGAACATTTGTCCAGAAAAAGGTATGTATGTGTAGCTTTATTGAAGCTATTTGCTGCTAATCTGATACCTGACACCTGAGAGATGGGGTCCTGCTGTTGCACACAAAGGGTTAACGCACCCCTGTGATTTATGGGTCTCGGCTGAGGCACCCGACTGAGTCAGGGTCCATTCTCCTGATTTACAGGCCTTAGTGAGCCCCTCTCACGCCTGTTGAAAGCATTTCAAAGCCTCTACACCCCCAGTTTGGTGAGCCCCTTAGAATTTATATGAAACCCATCCATCCAGTGGTTTTCTTTGAGCATTTTAGGGAGTTCTAGTCTGAGGATGTTTCTAATTCATACAATGTAGACCTTTAGAATAAATAACTAAAATCATTTAGATAGGACAGATTACAGAGTTATGATAACGAGGACCCACAGTCCAAAAATGAAATATGGCTTAAAAACTTACAATCTGCATCTGCAAATATGATGTTGGGGTTTTTTCCTCCCAGCTCCAGTGTTACTCTCTTCAGGTTACTCTTCCCTGCTGCCTCTTGGATCAGCTTGCCGACCTAGCAGAGGAAACATATCTGAAGTTTACTCAAAGAGATACAGGCCCACAGCCAGATCAGTAAATCAGCTGAAGCCATTAAATATCTCGAAGAGGTTGCTTAGCTCCAAACAAGGAATGCACTGGTAGGCCAGCTGAAACATGAGTTCTGCAAACACACAGAATGAATATCCATTACAGGTTTTTGGAGACAGTGACAGGAAAACAAAATGATGTTTCAGCCTGGAACAGCATCTGATATGCAGTGGAGGGCAGGAAGAGGTAACCACAAGGTGTGTGGGTGGTGTCCTGTGAAAACTGTGAGACGTTTTGTTTGGTATGAACCGGTCCTGCGTGCTGATATGAAAAACGGCTGGGGATTTGCCTGTGGCTTTTCCTTATCGTCTTATTATCCCTTCTTCCACTTCACTCCTTATCAAGAGGGATGATATCATATAACCAAAATGAAAAACAATAAATAATACATTCAACCAATTTTCCAGATAAGACATTTGGGGAAATTCTCTTTTGCTGATTAGAATCACATGTGGAATTCATTTCAAGACACAAAGTTTTAGTTTTAAATGCAGAACTTCTGTCATTTTTACAACTTTACTTCTGTCAAACGCATTCTGAACTTAAGTTTAACAATTTTCATTAATTTGTCAATAATTCTGTCTTATGGACAGCAGTGCATATAGGTTTAAAAGGTCCCCATGGGTTTTTCACACCATGGAGATATGACTGGAACCCAAGAGAACTGGAGACGCTAGAATAATATAAATCACAAAGGCCATATATCTGTGGACCTCGTGAAAGGCAATTTATAATGTAAAGCATGCTTAAATCTTTGTTGTCGACAGCTTAAAACATGCAAAACAACTTGATTTGTCCTCTATGGCAATAGATAAACATTCAGGAAAATACAGATAATTGCCTTCTTGCCAGACATTGGGGAAACTGATATAAACTAAATCAGAGGTGAAGCTGAAGACAGCAGTAGACAAACCCAGTGTCACATTGAGAATATTGGATATGGGCAATGGCGATAAACTACCAGTATAATGAACAACAGAAATCTTTAAAGCACTGTCATTAGAATTTGGGCTTTTGTATGTTAAGTTAATACAAAGCTGAGCATTAACAATTAAAATCAATTGAGGGATTAAATCAAGATGAAAAGGTAAGAAATCCATTAAAAACCAATTGAATGTACAGTATGAAATCCCTTCTGCTTATGCATACATAGACAGTTTTTGTCAAAGTGTTTCCCATCATTACTATCGCTGCTAATATGTTTTTCATCTTTTCCTCGCAAGAAAAATCAGTCTGGGAAGCTTTGTGTATAAAACATGTTATTTTACCCTTTGGAAAGTTAAGGAATCATGGTGAATTTCCCTGTCCTTAGGGAAATACCAGAGAAAGAAGCCAGTGGAACCCCCCACACCTCTTTGACAATCCTACACCCTGAACCAGTACTCATCTTCCTGTTACTCACACACCCTGCTTCATTTTCCAAGAGAACATAGAAGATAAAGAGGAAAAATCCCCTCTTACTGTCAAACAAAAGTGTTTCCCACCCCTTACATGGAACAGACTTATCTTCTTTCACCGTTTTTGAAGAGTGTGCATCAATTATAAAAAGCAGAATCAGCTGTTGTGCTGTGGCTTCCCCGAAGCTATAGAAAAACACTTGGCTTAGCCACGTTGTTTCTGTTGCGTTTTGTCTGTCTTAGATCAGAAACCCTAAGTGGCTGACTAAGGGAATCTTTGCATGTGTTTATTCAGGGGTAAAGGATACATGCTGTGCGGCTCCACTCTGTGCGGAGTCACAGACACATGTGATTTAGTCAGAGAGTAAGACGTGGTCCTAAAATCCACCTGTAACTATTCCAACAGCTTCCTCTGCATGAAGAGATGCTGGGCTTATTTCTATTCACCCGCATTGTTGTTACAGTGCAGTGACTCACTGTCTGGGCATTGGCAGTGTCTGACAACACAGGCCCGTTCACCTAGTAATTAAGTCCAGACCAGATGAAACAACAGAGAAAATCAGTAAATAAGAAACAGGGTCATTCTCAAAGGAAACCTTCAATCAGGATGAGATTAAAAAACAAAGACTATTCACGTATTAGATGGTGCTCTTACATTTTTTTGTATATTTCTGTTATTCTGTACACAAACATAAAAAAGGTATTATGTTAAAAACAGCTATCACTGGAAGTTAGTTTGATTTATATTCTCATGATAATTGTATCAATATTTAAATCACATGGTACTCTATAAGCCACCTCTACCAGCTCCAATTTTGTTTCTGTTTTTAAATATGAGACTATAACATTTTCTCAATAAGTTCTCACTTATGTTTTTGACTTTGTGTGTTTTTTAAAGAGTGGTTGCATTTAATACAGTCTTTCAAATGAGTTAGATTTGAGCAACTGTCCTGTGACAGCCTCGAAGCAAACAGTTTGAAAAAATCCCACTTGGCTGATTCCATGATGGTGGCTTCCAGAGTGTAAGCACACACTCAGCACCGAGTTAGCAAAGGAAAACAGTGGTGGCCTAAGAATGATGCTGTTTTGCACCAATATGGTGCAACTGTGGATTGAAAAAAGATCCTTTTTAAAACTTGTGCAACTTGCTTTAATAAAAAAAAGGGATTGTTTTTCCCAACATGTGGTTCTGTTATGTTTGTGGTTAAGGAGTTACGCTAACAAGACCCTAATAGGATGCTGTCATGCCACATTTTGGTAAACTGAATTTATATGTGTTGCTTGCAACTGTTTGCACAAACAATTCATACAGATGGAGACACAAATGCGTAAAACAAATTTAGGGGTTATCAGCATAAATTTTGATCAGACATTTCATTAAGAAACCAAAACATGTTTATCACAGTCTTTGGACTGTGGCTTTGGGAGAATATACAGTGAATAGACCACAGATCGACTGAACACTGTTTTCTGAGCCTTCACAATAGCGCCAAACCTGCTCATTCAAAAATGGAAAGAAAACAGTATCCGTTCAGGTTTTACCACAAACCTGTTGTCTGTTTTGTTCAATGTTAGTTTTGGTGCTATGTATTTGTCCTGACAGTAATCCATCATGTCTGTACCTGTGTGGGCTTATCTGATCTGGCTCACAGCACACAAACTCTATCTATCTAAAACAATACCAGAAAAAGAAGGAAACGTGAGGAAAAATCTGTCTCATGTACCAAAGCCATTTGTGATGCACAAAGGCTGAATCCTAAAATATATTCTCCTTTTCATTGTAAGTTTCATTGTAAGTGGTTTTAACAGAGGGGGTAGTCTGGTGAAGATGAGCAATGTTTATAGATGACCAGTCGCGAAAGGATCTGCTGTCACGCTGTTTTTGCTTTCAGCCCCAGGAATGTATTCAGACCACAACACTCAACACCTTACATGGTATGTCCTTAAGCTTCACATGTACTTTGAATCTACAAAACTTTCAGTCTATCCAGTCTGGATTCCGAAAATAAATTCAATGATGTTAATGATGTGCATTAATATTGCTCAGACAGTTCAAGGAAAATAGAGAACAGGCTGTGTTTTTCGGAGAGACATACTTGTATACTCTTGACGGCACAAATATGCACGTGTGTGAGATAAAATCGGAGCCTTGTCATGAGGAGTAATGACAGGGTATGCAGCTTATGTAAGAGCCCATTTGTTTGTCATTTAGGCTTTAATACAGGCACAACATCCCCTAATTACACAGCCCGCTCTTATGTCCTGCACATGTTGGTCACTGTGTCACTCGCACTCACTG
The DNA here is from genome assembly GCA_013363375.1 of Menidia beryllina. Lineage (NCBI taxonomy): Eukaryota > Metazoa > Chordata > Actinopteri > Atheriniformes > Atherinopsidae > Menidia > Menidia beryllina. The sequence continues at coordinate 7,622,353 of JABUIW010000020.1, forward strand.
ACAAAAGAGAGCAAAAAGAAGCTGTTCATCAGAGGAAAAAAAGTACCTCAGTCGATCCCGTGAAAGCCACTTTGTCTATGCCCATGTGCGAAGCAATCGCAGCTCCTGCTGTTGGCCCATATCCTGGCAAAATATTGATGACTCCTGGTGGAAACCCAGCCTGTCAAAACAATATGAGAGGAAACAAGTTTTGGCGGAGATGACAGCAGGGCCAAGCATAACTACAGCCAGTGTGGAGGGAATCCGGGCCCAACCCAATGTCCCTCCAAGCAGACAGCTGAGAGAACATCAAAAAGGAGATGGCCACAGACGGAAAGTCTCCAGAAGTAGGTGCGGCCATGGAAGACACAGGGGACACAGGGAGGATGTGGAAGCCTAGATTTGTACAACATTTTTGATTTTCAATAGAGGTATGTTCGATGTTCCAGTCCTGTTTAAATTCCATGTGTGGATGTTGTGCACAGCCACACTCACACACCGATACACATGTACCACAAACTATCTTATTCAAAATCAAATACACATTTCTAAATGTTTCCAATCATGTTTTATGTTGACTCAACTGCCTTGGCTGAACTTGATGTAAGATATTATATGGTGATACTTTATATCTTTGTCCTGCCTGTCAGCACTCTTTTGTGATGTGTCAGCATTTATATTGCACTGACATTCAATGTAGAAGTGAAAACTATGACCAACCATGTAGATTTACTTTCCTCAAAGCTAAGCAATCATGTCACTGTCCAAATTCCGGAGGAGGAACGTCACTAAGTTTTCCGCATGGCAATCACTGTCACCATCCTGACTCATTCATACTAAATATCCTTTATTGGGTCAGCTGTAATGTTCATTGTTATACTACATTAGATGATACTAGCCTCTAACTCTTGAAAAAGCAGAAAAACTTCAGCTTATTTTAAAATAGTTATGTTTAAGGTTCATTTCTAGATCTAGAACATAGAAACAGTGTACAGTAAGAGCAGTTGTTCAGGTCAGGGTAAAATTCTGCTACTTATATGTACGGACAAAACATTGATTGGATTCCAACCGAGGTAGACGTGTATTACAAGCACCTCATTCTCACATCTAGTGGAAGGTGAGTGGTTGCAGGAAGAGGACAGTGGGAGCATAAAAGAGGAGACAGTCATTTGAGTATCCGGCCTTGATACCATCTGAGATGACATTTATCAGTTTCCAGAAATAATGTGCCACTTGTTTGGTATGTTCTTGAGTTAGCAGGCCATCATTTAAACCTATAAATCACTGCCACAGCAGTATTGGTAAATATGACTGATCTCCTTAATTGACTGTGAAATTAGTCTCAGCCTGTATCCCAAATACATGAGTATCAAATACTTGGATACTCATGACACTCACAAGCTAAATAATAAAGGGACAATTCAGTTTCTTGCTAAATAACACCTGCAAATGATCTGATTTGTTTGTTGGAATACCAACATTTGATAATCCAAATAAACCACACATTGTTAGTAGAGTGACTCTAACATTTACCTCCTTGATGAGGGCTGCCATATAGAGGCAGGTGAGCGGCGTCTGCTCGGCAGGCTTCAGGACAACAGTGTTTCCACATGCGAGTGCAGGACCCAGCTTCCACGCTGTCATCATCAGAGGGAAGTTCCACTGTGCACAGCACACACACACACACACACGCACAAACACATAAGCCAGAAGATCATGCAACTGACACACTGGGTGGTCACAAGTCAAGTTCAATAACTCATCACTCTTAAGTCACTCACTCTCATTTTCACTCTGTCTAAACATAGTGAAGTGAGAAAATGTTCTAGGCACTTGTACAGTGTTTTCTCTTCCCACAGCATTCTGAGAAAGTCGGGAAATTGCAACACATGTGCAATAGACCCATATCACTGTTCAACACGCAGGCCTGTGTTATTTCTGCTTTACACAGGAGCCCATGGGGCTCAACGCAAAACCACACGCTTTCTGCACTCTTGCACAATCAACAGAGTCTCTTTCTCCTTGATCTTTTCCTCCTTTCTCATCATCCCCCTCCCTCAAACCTACCGAGCTAAATTCCTCCCCTCTCGTGCTTCTCACTTCTCATTTCCCATTACTCAAACTCACTGGCATAGTCATTTTTGGGGCTTACCAGCAGGATTTACCCAAATAAACAATGACTGTCATAGAATTACCGGAAAATGTAGAATGTAATCCAATAAACAGGCCTGTTTCTCTTTCAGACTCAGCCAATTCACTCTTAGCATCTTTTTTCTTTAGAATTGAAAGTCCAATTTGTGCGTGTCATTTGAAGACCGGCTTATACTCACAGGGACAATCTGTCCACAAACTCCAATGGGCTCATATCTGGTAAATGTCAGATACTGTCCATCTGCGGGAAAACACACACACACAGACACACAGAAAGAAAAGAGAGGTTACTGTTTTCCAGCCTTTACTGAAAAGCCTGAAAAATAACTCACACACATGAAAAATGTCACCACTTGATGCCCTCGCTGTTGTTGACTCAACATGTTAATTTGTAAATGAATCCACACGCAACATTCCTGCTTCCTTAATTCTGGTGAGAGATTACATTTCGAGCCTCCTACAACATAGGCATGTGTGTAACTGTTTTAGGTCATAGAGATGGGTGTCATGCTGGAAAGGTTTGCTCATTCTTCTTGCATTACTTGAGTAAAAGGAGGTCATTATTGAGGGTGTGCCACACTTGTTCAATTGCCACAGAAACAATTCAGATTGCGAAATGTGTGTATGAATTTATTACAACAGTGGTCAGCTGACGATTGCCTAATGTTGCATTTGGACTGGAAAGATCAGCAGAAGATGACAAGCCAAATAATCATTTCAGTGGGAAACAGTAGAAGCACGGCAATGGACGCAAAACTGCAGTAAAGGTTCCCATATGCTGCTGTTGTCCTTAATTCCAAAAGCTTTTTAAAAAAGCTGCTACCATTTGCAGATTAAATCTATAAAGACATGAGATTTTCAGGAGAAACTCGAGTATCTGCCAGGCTTATGTGAAACTATGACGCCTGCAAATGACTTAGATTTCAATTTGGAACGAGCAATGTAAATGATACCAAACTGTGTAGCCAAAGGTGCACTACATAATGACAGTCCCTATTCATGTCACACTGTCTGTGATACAAATTTAATACCACAATCTCAGCTTAATGTGCAAGACAAACCGAGAGAGTTGTTGAATGTAGATGCACTGCACCTTATCCTGACATGATTCCTTACATCATAGACACTGTAGGAATGTCCCTGTTTATTTCCACTGAAAGTCTACAAAAGGAATAAAGCTTAAAGCAAAACCCTGGGAAAATGCACACGGTGGCCGGTTTGGCAGCAGTGTACAAGAGAAGCTTTGAGAAGGACAATACAGTGGTATCAGGAGGTTTCCCATGTCCTCGCTCATTCTTTTTTCTTCCTGTTGAAACAGACAGCCAACTTTTCCCTTTTACACCCCCAATTTTAACTGTGTCAGAGGGGCGATAATTTCGGCACCCACCTATGAACAATGAATGGATAACAAGTGTTTGGACAGTTCACCAATTAGTTACCTTCGTTTGTCAAATGTAATCATCTGTAAAAACCCCTTTTCTGTAAAACCCCCTCACAAAATCGGATCATGTTTTCTATTATTAACAACTGACAAAATGACAATATGTAATGTAAAAAGAGCTGCTCACATTTACAAATCATGAAAGTATAGGGTGACTATGTTCCGCAACTCTGCAAAAGCAAAATCATTTCAAAGACAGTTCAAAGGAACAAGACAATCATAGAAAATGGAGTAAATTTAAATTGGGACATGGCAGCTCCGTACAACTTTTATGTGACTTTTTAAACCTTTTTATAACATTTTTTTCTATTTAATTTGTTCAGGCTCTTCATAGATCTGCTGTTGGGGGGATTTGCAGGCAGAACAGGGCTCTGGCCAGTTGGCCTCTTCTTAACTCGATCACTGCGATCGATCAGTGATGCAAAGTCTGTCAAGTTTATCAGATTTGCCTGCTTAATGTTAAAAGAATCAGCATGGCTCGACATGAAACACACCGAGCCTGTTGTGCCAAAATAATTCAATTTTAACGTCTCACCATTTCAATATTTTTATTCATATATTCATATATTTCTTGTGCTGAGCTAAAAAAAAAACATGTTATTTTGACAGAAAAACATATTGTACTGTACTGAGCAGTTTAGTTTAGGATTTTGGGCTCATCATAACCCTGAACTTGGTGTTCAGGCTGTGATATTAAGCTCATCTGTCTCAGACAAGCTTGTACTATCTATGAAAAAACTATTTAAAGGATTGCTTTTAATTGTGCGATTTACCGTCATATTTCTGAACACACAATGTCTGAAGAGTTATAAATAGTAGAACTCAAACTAAAATAATTAAATTATTCTCTTAATCAACTGTGTGAAATGGTTCATTTTTCTGAAAAGTTTATCTTCTTTTGTTTAATGGCATCACCTTGAAATATATTTGCATAATGACTGCCTAATGGCTAGTTTGGCACTCCTCAAATAAAGAAAGAGCCTGTGGCCCCACAGTCCACAGCTTTGGATCGAACACCTGATTCCAGTGAGAGCAAAATGGGAGGGGGTTCTTAAGACTTAGAAGCTAAAAAAGTGTCTAATGCAGGGGGGTGAAAAAATTCATAAATCATGCTCTTCTAAGCGGTTGTAGATAAGATAGAAGAGGGATCAAAAACTGTAAAGGACGTTTTTAATCTCCATATACCAAGATTCAGTGATGTTACTCAGGTGAAGTGTTTGCAGGGAGCCTGAACTCAAAAACTAAACCGAAAAAAGAATAAAAAGTCTTAGCCTGTCCACCATTCTGTTGGAAGGGTTGTACCATCTGACTGAGGAGCTTTTTCTTGCCTAAGCCGGTGGAACAACTGGATTCATCCATCACATCTAACTAAAACAACAGCTCCTAATTAAATAAGACTAAATTGAGCTTTGAATCCTAATATTGTGCACTGATAGTTTTTTTGTGTGGGGAAAGTCATCTAAAAGATGAGACAAATGTCTTGCCTTACTGTTTTTGGCCGAATTTGACTAACAAAAACATTCTTAATCTTACATGAATTAGCATATGACCAATAAAATGAGATGACAATTCTAAGCAAGTTTGAATGTGAAAAATGACTTTTTAATTTATTTGTATGAACTATATATAGGAAGACATCAGTGTTGTGCTAATGTTTGACAGGTATATGATTGTTGACCCAACATTTCATAAAAACTTGGTGTGAATGTAATTAATCAATAGACTTTTGATATTTCATACTTTTTCATATTTAGCTTGACTTGTAAACACATTCTGATATCCAACTTGCTTCATCCCAATATATTGTCCACAGTTATCTCTGAAATGGCAAGTGTACCGTAGAACTTATTTGGCTTTCAGCTGTTTAACTGACAGTCTGATAAAGTACTGCAAAAGGGGCTCTTACCCATTGGAATGGAGGTGCCGTGGATCTTGTCTGCATATCCAGCAAAGTATCTCAGGGTCTTTATAGTTCCTTGGAGGTCGACAAACAGGGTGGGCAGGAAAGGCTTCCCACTGTTCAGCGACTCAATGGTCTGACGAGAGATGAGGGAGATGTTTGAGAAAAATGTGATATAACCTTGTGATCTTCACATAATTCCAAACTGTTCCTTCCTTTACACTCACCCATGGGTGAAATGTGACACCAAGATAACATTAAACTACAAATACAGCTCTCTTTAAAGCAAAGCAAATATTTGTATTTTCAAATACGAAGGAGACCCAGAGAGCTTAGCAGAAAATGCTAAATGTATTCATGGGACTGGAAACAAATAAGTTAATTGAAATAAAATTATATAAAAACATCAAATCATACATGAAGGATGCCACAGGGGGAAAAAATCGACAGAGTAAGAACCAAATCTTAAGGCAGTCTGTAGGATTGAATCTTAAATTGATCTTGTTCTTATGAATTAGAAGCTCACAGCATTCATTCACTTACTGCTAGATACACGCTGTCCCTCTCAACCAGGTCAGCCAGTTTGGCGAGCAGTCGGCCCCTCTCCGATGCATCCATTTTCCGCCAAACAGAGCCCAAAGAAAAGGCGAGCTGAGCCGCCTGCACTGCTTTATCAACATCAGCCTGCAAGATAAAGAAAGATTCCAAGTAATTCTCACTTAAATAACTTTGTAATTCATTCATGTGACAAGTGTTGGACCCAATTGTGTGAATACTGATTCAATAAAGACGTCTGGGTCCACAGGTCTGCTGGGATTTTTAGTTCAATTGATTGAAAAATCGTGAAAGACAAAATTACTGCATCTTACAGCAAAACTATGCAATCAGAAAAATAAAGTACATCTGATTTGCAAGTTTAGGGCGTTTCATATATTGTGTGTGAATGTGTTTATATGTGTGTTCCTGCACACCATGTAATGCAAAATCATACTCGCTGCAAACTGACCTGGACAATTCTAAATAATGGATACAAAAATTTCTGACAGTGCATAAATTCTTTAAGTGTGAGAAGTGGGTTTCAGTTGTGATATTTTTGTATTTGTTACATTTACACTTTTACGTTTTTTACAACACTGAAACCTTCTGTATGGTGTTTTTACCTTATCTGCCTCCTGGACCTCACAGATCTGCTCTCCAGTGGCCGGGTTGTAGGTGGGAAAAACCTTCCCACTAACAGAGTCCTGCCACTCATTGTTGATGAAAATCTGTCAACAAGTATTAGAATCATACATACCATTTTAAAAAACACAATCAATTTAACCACACTTAACTTAAGCTTAATTACAGTTAGTGGTCAGTTTGATTACTGCCCAATTTTCATGTCCCATTTAGCAATTCCCCCATCGCACCGTTTCAGCCGACAGTGAAATACATGGAAATGGTGAAAAGCTAACAAATCTCAGGCAGCAGGCCCAGTATGTCCAGGCTCTTGTGTAAGCGATATATGGGAGAATCTCTGGAAATCTGGACACAGATTCCTGCCCGTCCAGCATTGCTCTCTGGGGAGTGCTCCACCATCCAGACAAAGGGGGGTGGGTAGGTGTGTGTGTGTGTGTGTGTGTGTGTGTGTGTGTGTGTGTGTGTGTGTGTGTGTGTGTGTGTGTTGGGGTAGGGGTGGATAAATCCCTATCAGGCACCATTCCCCCACCAAACTACCCACCGCCGAGGACAAAGACACACGTTTCACAACATCTCTGCTCGTTTACGAGATCATAAAACACGTGCTGCGCTTGGATTTCTGTGATGCGTTAAAGCAAGTCTTCCGTTAAACAACCGCCTGGGATTCCAAACAGGACCTATTCAACTTCTATTAAGAGCAACAGAAAAATAAATGTTTACACTATCACAAAACTCCCAATTCTGCCACAGACAAGCAAAAAAAAAACCTACCGCGCACTGACGAAAGATGGAACAAAACGCAAGGAGTGTCTGTTAGGATGGCAATGGAACCTCCTCTTCCTCGCTGACATGTTTAGATTCATTAGACAGACTCTGCTCACACACTGTTTTTAATGGCTGTCTGTCTGTCTGATAGATAGAGTGCAAGAAGAACATCTGCTGGCACAAATCCCATTGTGTATTCATGTGCTCATCCCATCGTTCTACTCTGATGCGCTAAGAGAAAACCTGAGAGCAGGGTTCAAGTATCCCACTGGCCCCTGCCTTCCTCAACTTCAACATGTTTACGTCAATAAACACTGGGCTTTAAGTACTATGTAATTGGCTGTAAACGGCCAGCTCTGTTTACTGGATGACTGGTATAAAAGAAAATGCCAAGGAGCCTAAAAACTGTTGGAGTCACAAATCACTCGGCCTCCCTCTTCCTTATCATTCCCACCGCTCACTGGCTCATAATGTGGACTGTGTGTTGGATGAACGCACATGCAGAGAAACTGAAAAACGTTCAGTGTCTTCCTGTACCACTCCACACATTGATTCCCTTTATTCCCTTTGCACTGGTCAGCCCAAACTGCCACATAGTGACTTCTTTCCCTCCCAGCCGATGTAATCTCAGGCGCCCTCCATCAGAGGCCACCTTTAATCTGCTGCTCATTAAGAGCACTTCATAAAATTGTCAGTAACGATAAGGAGCAAAGGGCCCGCTACAAAAACAAAAGGTCCTGCAGAGCACTGAATTAGTTTTTCAATTTTTAGAGGCCACTGAAGTGGGTTGCCCTAAATCAGGGGAGCCCCCTGACAGTCTCAAAAGTCTGTGCAAGAATGCAGACCATGGGTAACTTTATACATGGCGTAACCCCTTCTCACTAGATGCTGCTAAAAGGAGAAGGGATGAAGCGCGAGAACAGTGGTGCAGGCCCCACCTAAATCACGGCCAGAAAAGGACAACTGTCAGCCGCCACTTGGCTCAGCCCTCTCGCTGGGCTCAGGCTGGTGTTAGACTTTTGTCTCGTTCCATTGAAAGACTTGATTAAGATGACAGGCCAGAGTTGTAAATCAACTCTCGAGGTTTCTTAAAATTGCTTTTAGGATCATTTGGACGACGGGCAAAGAACACAAGGATGAAAAAACAAGTGCAAGGGTCCAGTTTTTCAAATGACAAATGATGTTTTCTTTCCCCTTCCCTGCAGAGTAATCCCGATCGCTTCACATGAAGGTTTCGTGTTTATGAAACTGTGCTGCCACTCAGAACGCAGAATTAAGAAGAAAGTGCGCAAAACAATATTATTCTCTTTTCCGTGGGGCAATTTTTCATGAATCTACGTTTCCTTTGAAAAATCTTAGAGCGATCTCCGCTTTGTGATTTTGAACGAGCATTAACACTGACGTAAAGCTGTGATATCTGATGCCTCACTCAAAATGAGGAGGCCCGATGTTGATGAGAGCCAAGCAGTAAGCATATAGGTCAAGACTTGGTGCATGGGTCACGGGGCAGCTGCTAACATTTAGCAGCTCCCAAGCTTTTCTGCGTGTCGGACACATCGTCCAACACGAGCATCGCCGTGGGTGACATAAAAAGATGAGACATGCTTTAAGATTGTTTTCTTTTTGTTCCTTGCACATTTCAAATAGCCTCCAGAGTTCCCTGTAACTGAGACTTTTATGCGTAATGCAATCAAATAAAAAAGAAACCTTTATTCCTCTTAGCTAAACATTGCATGATACCGGTGGCCATTAGTTCTTTCAGTGTGTATTGTAAAAAGCAAGTAAGAGATGCCAATTTTTTTTTTTTTTTTGCTGTCAACAAAACATCTGTTTGGCTCTTAGCTTCATCTCTCAGCTCAGATGCTAACGACTGAAGGAATTTGTAAGGGCCTCCTCTTATTTTCTAAAGCAGGAGGATGGGGGCAGGATTAAAGGTGTGTGTGTATGTGTGTGTGTGCGCGCGCCCGTGTGTGTGAGGGTTTATACATGTGTGTTTATACGTAGATTCCACAGCCAGACAAATCCTACAGGCACCTGCAACGCTTGTCTGTGCAGGAAGTTTCATATCCTCCCCTATCGCTGGACCTCCATTTCCTCTCTGCCTCTGGATTGGTTTCAAGAGTCTTATAATTACTACTGTTACAAGTGAGCAGAGTCTGTGAAAGTGGAGAGCAGCTGGTGTTTTTTCTCCTACTCCTCTCCACATGTCTGACACCATGGAGCATTCGTGTTTTTCAGTCACACACCCACAGACAATGCCATCCCGCTCTTTTGCATTTTGGAAAGGGCGACCTCGCTGTCACTGGCTGGCAAACATCTTTGTCTCGTCAGTATGTGTGGCCGATGGGTTAAAGCTGTTCATCTCGCCTTCAAAGTTATGTGAGAAACTAAATTCAAGCTACTTCCACTTAACCTCTCTTTGTGCAATTTTCTATGCCCCAAAATGGATTTTTGCTGCCTTTTTTTTATGCCAACGCTCTCCGCAGACCTGGTATCTACTTCGCTTACAATATCAGAACTGAAGCTACAATCCTAATAAAATACAGAGAAAAACTCCAGTTTCATTTGCAAGTTTCAACAGTGAAAACTGACCTTTCCAGTCAATATTGACAATCAGGCTTGACGGTTTTGACTGCCATTCCTTAAATCTCAGGTCAAGGGAGTGTAAAAAGTACATTTTTACATAGTTTTAATCAGGAGGTCAGCAGACAAAGAGGAAGTGATTTGAAAAGAAATGTCATGCTTTTTCACAGACAAATAAACACAGAGGAAACTATCTCTGTCTCTGCTGGGTCTAGTGGGCGCTGGAAAAAGAGCCCCTTCCAACAGATTTATGAATCCGAGTGGTCTTTACAATGACACCGAAAGGATTTACACGTTCTTTGTCAGGACGGCTGCAGACTGAAAGTATGGGGAGTTAACGGGGTAACCTCGCTGTCACTGCTCTTCCTTAAACAGTGATTAAGAGACGGGGGACACGATGCTGACGTGTCTGCTAAGATGGTAATTTACACTTGCAGCACAAGTAGGCATTTCACACCAACGGACACATTAATGGCACTGCACACTTTCCCTGTCACAATCAAAGAGATGTGTGCGAGAGAGTATGTGACCATGTGTGTGCGAACAAGAAGGTTGTGTAAGCAGAGGCAAAGCAGGGCGGGAGGAGTTCTCGCTGCGCTGGTCGCAATAAATCATTTAGCTGCACAGTATCCTCTAACTTTGGCTCTGTTTGATCTCGATCGCAGTAAGATGGTGGTTTTGAAGTGAAAAACTCCAGGACTGCAGGTCAGGCTCTGGCGAGGCAGGGCCACTAACCCACACAGTGAGACAGGGTCATAATTTACACCCCGGTGGACAGCGCCTAACATCGGGGAGCCCCCAGCCTCCATCTGTACTATCTCAATCAGTGACAGATTGATGGAGCTTCTCCTTCATCCAAACTGAGAGGACGTCTCTGCATAGACTGCTTTCCAAACACACGGGTCCTCGGCGGAGAGACTCTGAACGGGCTCCTATGGTGAAAGTGCACTATTGCCACCATGAGCAAAGCAACAAAGATTATTTATAACTTTAGATTAGATTACGAGATCTGTAACTCACTCAGTGAATGAGGCCACCGACTCAGAGTCTTCAATCTGGTGCCTGTTAGCTCTCTAGATTTGTTGTGTGTTTTTTTTCAAAGGTATTATCTAATTTGAGTTACAACATCAAATAAATAAACATTTGTATTGCTTTAACCTTTGCTGAATATTCTAACAGATTTTTTTAAATTAAAAATTCCCCCACATCTATTTATCTATTAAAAAAAAAACAGAACGTGGACCTTTTTTTCTAACGTAAGCCAAAAAGTAATTATAAATAATTAACAAAGATCATGAACTCTTTTTCAAGTGGAAAAGCAATAAAGCCCAGCTTCTTTTTCTCCTCTATTGTTAAATTCATCCCACTCAGTGTCTGGTTTAACAAGTCATTATCACTGAACAGTGTGAAAAACCACAAAGACCAGAAGTATCACTTGCTAAAAAGACCAGAACCTTCCTCTGAATTATTCATGCAGCTCTCTCTTCCTCAATCATGCCACAGGTGAAAAACATCAATAAATATCTATCATCACTCTAATATTTATGGCTCCTTTGTAGTCCTAGCAACCTTTAAATTGTTTCTTTCTTCTAGCTGCTGGATCTTTCCGAAAAGTGGGGGTGGGGTATAGGGAGAAAAGACCACAGCTAACAGCCATGGCCACAAGAGAAAGTTTGAAATAAAACTGAAAATTGTCATTAACTAATGGCAAATGTATTTTTTAAATGTGTGCAAGAAGAAGATACACTGTACAATAACACAATATGTCTTTGAAAGGTGAGCAGCTCTAGCTAAAAGTACATTGGGCAAACCTCAAATACACTGATCCCTTTTTATCACATCCTTCTCGGTTATAGAAGCACATGTGGCAAGCCATGATTATGTATCAGCCATATCTCTGTAGGGTCGTCTCATGGATTCTTTGCATTATAAAAGGGAAAAGCCACTGTCTCATACGGACTTAAGGTCGGCAACACTTAAACACCTTAATCAAGTTATAAAAATGTTATATTGTAATGCTAAAAATATAATATACATAGAAATGTAAAAAAAGATATCTGAAAATAAAGCCAGTGTCAGCGAACAATGCAGGCTGTTTCCCATGCAGTCAGCAGGGTGGAGAAAAGGAACAGGGTGTGAGGAGAGTCCTCGCCAGGGGTGCCCATAAATCAGGGCCCTTCTGCCCCCTATGTCCACCAAGGCAACAAGGACTGGATGATCCAAATTCCTGGGGGTTAATTCACCAAGTCGCTCCCTAAATTTCCTCCTGTACACCGTTGCTTCCACTCCTTTAGCTAACACTCTGCAGGCTGAGGGAATGCTAGGCTCCCACCAACACAGAGCCCATACAGCGTGCACCATCCCCTGTGCAGCGGCGTGCCCTTTGCACCTAAAACTCTGAGTTACGTGTTAACACGGACCAATTATTGCAGTGAATGAACTTCAACCACAGTACCGTTAATCTGCACTTTATGAGAAGTGCCCTTTTATCGTGCAATCATAAAAACACTTGCTCTGCAGCTCGAGGACCACTTTGGTGGCAGCAAACTACACAAGGCTGCATCCTGACAGAGAGAACTGATGAGAAAATGTCCTCCTAAAGTTTATTAAAAGATTCCGATATGGAAAGGCACAATCAAAATCTGAAGATGTTAATTTACCTGAAGGTGTAGGTCAAGGTTTTAGTTGAATTAAAAATAATTCAAAAGACACAAAGGACCAGAAATGTTATGAAAAATTTGGCATACATTTTTTTAGGTGCACCTTTTTTATTTCCATTCATTCTAAAAGTAATATTTAAACTGCTCCCCCCCTTAATGCTTTAATACTTTCTTATATATTATAGTCTGTTTATTTTATTTTCTCTATGATTCATAAGATAAATCAGATACGTTTATTTATTTTTATTTGACTCATTTATCGTTCTCCAGCTGTTTCTGAATCTCTTTTCTCTTACCCATATACCTCTGCAGAACAGTCCAACTCTGAGAACACATTTCTGACGACATGCATTATAACTCCAAACAAGTTATGCACTAAACCAGCTTCGTCTTGTGTAATGATGAGACAATGCCTGATTCAAATCATAAGACTTGACAAAGTTTTGGACCTTAGAGTGTTTTCATCACCAATGCCATAAAAAGCTAATCCACAAAGAGCAGGCAGGGAGGGTTTTGGTTATACATTTTCTTCTCCCCCTACTGAGGCCTAATATTAATGAGCGCCAATATAATCACAGTAAAAGACGTGACTGAATACAATTAAAGTACATAAAATCATAAAGGGGGCAAAAGGAGAAGACAGTCAAAGATTTCATTCCAGTTTTGCAGATTTAATCATGCAGTTTTATAAGTGACCCTTGAGTTACTTTCTTTATAGACCAATAAAAAACATGCATTTTATAAATTGCTTTCCCACGCCATAACCTGAACTTCTGTCGGCCTGTGTAATCACTAAAGCTGCAGTGTGTAATAAATGTAGAACGTAACACTGAGACCACGTGACTCATTGTTGTAATTTCACTTCACTGGCCGTGTTTATTAAAAACACGGACACACCCTTTAAATGTACGTTATTAAACGCCATCAATTAGAAGCATGTGCTTAGTCAATGACTTTATCAAATTACCACAACTATGTAACGGTGCTGTTACGTAAAGAAAATGGAAAATCCTTGAAAGAGCCTTGATCAGGTTAACAAATAAAGTACTTTCTTGAACATAAAAAAAACTTCTTTGGTTCTTCCTTTTGGTTTGTATTTAAAAGTGCTCTATTTAAGGGTCGCGCGTACTTTTGATGACTTTAAACACTTTCCGGGCGTTATGGATGATATAATGTTGATCTACACTGAGCACGTGCGAACGTAAAAAAAAGGAGAGAGAGACAGAGAGAAGGGGGTGAAAAAAGAAAAGAAAAATCTCTCACAACTTAACCGTGCACTGGTCCCCGTGGCAGGACCAACTGATCTAAAAACGTGACTCTTATTTTTATTTTTTAGTTTAAATGTCCGTTTAAGTTGGAAGTCTTTCCGCGTGCCGCGCGAGCTGACGCACGGACTCAGGAAAGTTTCTGACAGTTTTTTTTTTTTTTTTTGCATGCAGTCCGAGAGTCAACTGTGTGGAGCTTTACAAACCTTTGTGTACTTGATCTCGGGATTGGGCACCGGGGAGGGCATCAGCTGGAGGGATGCCATGAGGGCGGCGGGGTCGCTCTTCACCTCTCCGGGGATCTCGATCTTACTGGAAGTCATCACGGCTGTCTCTGCGCTCTTCTGTCTCTCTGACTGACTGTCTGTCTGACTGCGTGCAGCGCCTCTCTGGGTTTTTTTTAGCGGATTTCTGATTGGAGTTTTGGGCTCCTTCCGAGGTTTATAGCCAGGTGTCGGCCGCGGTCCATTTTCATTGGGCAGAAAGGAAAGGGCTGTCCTTTTGAAAATTAAATTCAAGCATTTACATAAAAGACCTCAGCCATGCGTGTTGGGAAGGAGGAACACATCCACCCCACCCACCTCACACTCCCGGTGCACTCGGGCTCCTCAGTTTGCTCTCGCTCGCCAACAGTTGACGCTTTCCCATCGTTATTCATAGTTTTACATACCCAAATATCACGCTTTAGAGCTCCCCGCAGCGAGCTGCCGCAGTGGTCTGGAGCTGCTTTGTACGGGGTTAAGATCACTCAGTGGGCCTAGAAATAATGAGCCAGCATATCAACACAGAGCCAGTTTTAAAATGATGCCGTTTGCAGTTGGATGTAGAAATGGCTCCTCTGGGCAAACAGGCGGCCGGAGGCCCAATATTCTAATGAAGCCCAGAGGCTGCCATTTGTTTTGCAAAGCAATCTCTGCAAGGTCCATTTCGGAGCTTTAGGGGTTGATGGAAAGATCTTTGTGTTGTCGCGTGTTCAGACTTTCCAAGTTTCTGAGTCATTCATTGACTAGGGTTCAGTTTCGATAAAAAGTTAATCCAAGTTAGTTTTTTATTTACATTTCGTGCAAACTGTTAAAAAAAGGGAATCTTACACCATCAGTAACCATTTCCTACAAGTGACATAAAGGCGTCCCACTCCCTTTCAGCTCACTATCACCCCGTGGGTTTATTTGCCTAACACAACCTCCCCACGGCCCGGGATGTTATGTAAATGTAGGCTGCTGCTTGCTGGGGTGTTGTTGGCACAGATTTGTCCTGCAGGTGATAATTCCTTGCAGCGCCTCCTTTAAACCCCCCAATAAACATCCGCGAAAAGGCTGAGTGGGCCTGTCTCAGGAAAAAAACAAAGAAAACGAACACCAAAAACGCTCACGTTACACATCCACGCAAACTAATATTCTCCCATCTCAGTGACATCACTCAGACAGGGGCAGTCAACGGTTTAATAGTAAGTAAGGAGGTTATTAGTATTTGTGGATCACGGAGCCTATTGGCAGAAATGTTATTAAAAGTTGGAAAGATCCAACTTGAAACCAAGTTTTGAAGCCACCCAAATCCTCAAAGAGGCACCTTGTTAAGTAGGCCTAATGTTTAAATTCCGGATTTCGAGACCCTGGACAAAGGAGACAGATTTCAGTCCATCATTTGCAAACCCCCAGAGGATGCTTTTTCTCTATCAACACGTAACCTTTTTTTTTCACAGCATGCGCGACACTCTCTCAGCGTCTGTTTCACATCAAAGAGGACGAGCAAGCGTCCGTGACATTGATGAATGCATTCAAAACATCCCGTCCGCAGCCTGTCGCCTCACCTTTTCAAAGAGCACGGCAAACGGGAGATAAGACACACCGGGGAGACGGTGGGACGACGCTTCAAACGTATTCATGGAGCTCCCTCTGTCGGAGGCAGCGGGCCTCGGACAGACCAGAGTCCGAATATGCTCCTCTGGGGCTGACCATGATTCCCTGGAAAGACAACACGCAACCATAAAAATAAAAAAAAATACGGGGTGGACGGTAAGAATAAATGCATACCGGTGGGCAAACGTTTAAGAGACGAAGAATGGTGAGCTAGAAAAGGTGGAATATGACAGCAGAAGTGAGAGTCTCCCCGAAAATCTCTGAACCAAAACGTGCTGCATGATGTACACAAATAAAGAGCCGTGGATGTTTGATTTTTCTTGCTTTATTAGAAAAAAGAACAAATAAAAATCCAGCCTACACAGAATATTATCCCATATTTTTTTGTCTTCTTATGATTATGATTATCATGATTATTATTATTAATATTATTATTGGTCTCAGACACCACAGGCTGCTACAACTCCAGGGCTCCATGGTTTAAAAAGTCTAAACACAGCCTCTGCTCCTGGTTCCTATAAATAAAATCAAAATCTATATTTAGATCTTTTAAAGGTTTTGCACGTTTTATTGATTTATTTCTGGTTCTAGCCATCAGTTTATTGTACCAGTCGAATAATATTATCCAGTTTGGTGAGATTATTTCACATATGTTTCTTGTCATTCAAAACGACACATAAAATGTTCTGAATAAATAAAATGAACCCCAAATTTTAAGTTGCATCGATTGAGAACTCATTGAAATCTGTGTTATTTACAAAATATGAACCCAAAAGCACGGTGGGTGTTAAAAGTAAACAAAGGCGAGCATCGTTAGTCTGTCCGGTTAGAAATAAAATCCACCCAAAAATCTCAAAAGGTGAAGAAGGAAAATGAATGAGTCTCGTGTTGGTTCATTATTTTTTGCGAAATGCAAAGCGTGTTTAATCTCAGGATAATCTGTGTTGTTAAATTACTTTCATCTTTCAGTAAGCTTTCTGAGTGTAAATGCATAATTTGTATTTGTGGCTTTCCTTTTTCTTTTCTTTTAATTTTCTTTTTCTTTTTTTTTCCTCTCAGCGAAATCCCCTTTAATAAATTCACCATCATTAAACTCAGCAAACTCAGTATATCAAAAGTATATGTATAGTCTCTACTTTTGATACATTAAAAATTGATTACTGGATACCCTAAGTGATCAAAATGTAGTTAAATCCTCACCCTGGGCAGACTGGTGTCAGGTACATGCCCTGCCACCCCTCCAGAGAGTGGACCTGATCCCACACTATTAAAACGTTGAAACGTGAACGCAGTCAGCATCCAAACACTTTTCAGCAACTTGCGCGCCTGGGTTGCAGTGCACGGATCGCAGCCCCTGTTGGAACAGAAGTAGACCCCTTGTGGCTGCGCAGGGGAACGGATGCAGAGGCTTAACGAGCCCGTCAGCAAGCCGAGCGCGGCACGGTGTGAGCGCACCGAGTGGGAGGCGACAACCTGCCCCGACAGCCCCACCGAGACTCCATCACAGTCCTTAGCTGTTTGTTGTGGCCGGGAGAAGACATCAAGGAGACGCAGGGGGGAAAAATGGAAAATGAAAGCCTGAGGAAGATGAAGGAGAAATTTGGCCTGAGGCGGGACATCTTGAAGGAGTTCCTTGCTGAATTTCTGGGGATATTTGTCCTGATAGTGAGTACCTCCCTCTGCACCTGTCATCCAGCTTAGACATCCGCTTTAAAGTTGTGAAGCAGTATGTAAATAAGCTGTCAACTCAAGTGATTGCTGCCTCTGAACCTCTCAATTAACAGACAGAATACTGTTAAGATAGAATCTCTCTTTTTATGTGCTTGGCTGTAATTTATTCCTGACAGACTATTTAGATTATAACATGTGAATGATGTAGTGGGGCAGTACATTCAAGTCCTCACTATTCATGCAAAAGTGATGGTCTTCTGTTTAGAAAAAAAAGACAAGCAAATATAACTGCAAATATTTGAATAATTTAGTATTTGAACACATAAATATAATATAGTGATTATGTGAAGTTACAGGCATTTCTGGATCACTTTGTGCAGAACAGTTTACTACCTTATTTTGTGCTTTCTTGTCCTCCATTGAAGGAGTTGTCTGTCATTATGTGCTCCTTGTCTGAAGTGTCCTGGCCTCCACCTGTCAGCCTCTGAGCTCCACCTGTCACCCATAAGAGTCTGTGGCCATGCCTGCGAATGCACGTCTGAGGAAAGATGCAGCGTCCACAACAACTCTTTTTTTTTTTTTTGGATGACTGCTCTGGCCTCGACACTTTCTCCACCTCTAAATTACTTGTGGCTTTCCTTTGATACGCGGGGGTTATCATTGTTTTGGGTTTCTAGCTCGGACAAATTGTCTGTGGCAGTCCGGGGGCTGTTTGTGGACAAGAAGCCTAGTGTTAATGGCGGGTGTAATTGGAATAACTAAAAACAATGAGCCTTTCTGCCTCCGCCCTTTGTGTTTTTGTTCACTTCTGTGTCCCAGCTCTTTGGATGCGGTTCAGTGGCCCAGACAGTGCTGAGTAAAGGGGCTCTCGGGGAACCTCTGACCATCCACATTGGTTTCACTCTGGGAGTCATGATGGCTGTCTACATGGCGGGGGGAGTGTCAGGTAAAAGTAACACAACTGTGCAGCTGACGTTCACCCACACAATCAACTCTCACAAGTCCAGAGACCAATAAATTATGGGCACGTTCAAAAACATGAAGGAGTAATTTAGAATAAGACTTTTTTTTAAAAACCTGACTATGGACTTTGCTGCTATAAAACAAAACAAGAAACTGTCAGGTGAATACAAATATACTTTCATTTCCTTTACTGGGTTCAACAACACAACAACACTTTATTCTGAATGATCTTCTTGCAGCTTTTGCCAGGTTCAAGCTGGTACCAAACATCTTCTTAAAAAGCGCTTCACAATGTTGGAGATGCAGTCTTAGGTCTGGTGCCCTCTCCTCTCACTCTCTGTTGCCAAGAAATCGATAGCAAAGCCTCCGTTAGCGTCTCACGTTGTTACACTCAGCAGAGCTGTAAAGTTATGAAATGCCACTTTCTATCTCTTTCTGAGACAAAAATGGTGAGTGTATGTTAATCATTAATGAATGTATTCAGTAAGTGAAGGTGGTATTGTGCAGAGTTGTTGTATAGCTGCTACTCCTTCATACCCCCATGGAGAAGAAAAAAAGATTAAATGTAGCATTTGATGGCATGATGGGAGATGAAAGGAATATTTAATCATGTGTGAAAGAGGAGGGTGCAACCTTATTCTCTCCAGTGGTTGGCCAGAACTTCTAAAGCTGAGCACTGCTACCTCATTGGTTAATCTGCACCACAAACACGACTGTGTGAAGAAACAATGCAATATTACAAACTTTAACAGTTAAATACGCACTTAAAAAAAACAAGCTCCTCTCCCCAAAAACAGTGTCCTAAAACTCCATTTGACAAACCGCGGTCGGCAAAACTGAAGAAATGAAGCCATTTTCATATAAAATCTTCGCAATAAAATGTTGCCGTTATTTGGTTATGAAGTTCAATCTAAATGCTTTATAAGAAGAGTTGCAGAGATTCAGAAGAATGGCAGAAAAGCCCGAGGACAGAGAGGTTAATATATGGAGAGCTTTTGCTGCATGACTGGGCCATTCATCCCTGGGGTCCACAGCTCTGTGGGAAGCTTCTGTCCAACGACATCTCTGAAGATGATCATAGGTATTGGACTAATGAGCTTTACAGGGGCATGGGTCTCTGGAGATGAGGGGGGTCAGGTGTGACAAGCCTGGCTCTCTGGGCTTCCCTGGCAGAGTGGCCCCAAAGGAGAAGAAAACACAATTGTTTTCACTTTGTAGTCTGAGATTTTAGATGACAGTGTACCGTAAGTGTGACACATCATGGTCACTCTAATGACCCGCGGTCTACGTGTGCCTTAAGCAGATTCAGGCAGATTATGTCAGATGCAATTCAGACAGGCAGGTCTGGCTGGTTTTCGTGGTTAGTGTTTGTGAACAGGATGGGGAGATTAACAATGGGCGCATGGCTGATACCCCCAGTGGTGTTACCACATCGAGGTCAAAGCCAAGATCCCAGAGTGTTAAATAAATGACCCCACACTGCCATCACAGCCCAGGAACAATTGGCTGGAATGTGTTCAACACGCCTCTTTTGGGACAATGCAGAACGGAGGAAAACAGATCTGAAGGGACACAAACACAGCATCCCAAGCACTCAGGAAAGTTGCTGACTCTGTGATTTAGCTGCATGCGGAATAAAATGAAATTCTAAAGGAGCTTTGCCACAAATATTTTATTTTCAGTTTACAGCATAGTCAGGATGGTGATCTGAACTCTTTTGCTGGGGAACATGAATAAAATGTTTTTAACGAATTAATGTTTGTTTACAGAAAGTTTAAAATGTTATGTGCTCTCAGAACTGTTCATTCCTAATTTTAAACTTTTCATAGCCTGTTATACTGTATGGAGCAGAGGGGATGGTATTTTTTTGCAACTGTTGTAACTTTTGCTGTATTTAAAGACTAAAGAAATTTGAAGCTTGATGTTCTGAAAGCAGGACTTTAGGATTGACGTTTATGAGTCTATGTTGGAAATTATTCAATGGTAGAACAACCCAGTTATCTGGTTATAAAGTCATAAAATCTTCTAATAATATGGGTTTTGCTATTGTTGATTTAGTGTTACATCAAAATTCCTAACTATTCCTTTAATGCTTTTAATGTTTTTCTTGTTTTTTCTCTCACCATCCCAGGAGCCCATGTGAACCCGGCAGTCTCTCTGGCCATGGTGATTCTGGGCAAGCTGCCTCTGAAGAAGTTCCCCGTGTATGTGGTGGCACAGTTCCTGGGGGCTTTTGCTGGGTCTTGTGCAGTCTATGTGTTGTACTATGGTGAGTGTGAACTCAA
Organism: Menidia beryllina; assembly: GCA_013363375.1. NCBI lineage: Eukaryota > Metazoa > Chordata > Actinopteri > Atheriniformes > Atherinopsidae > Menidia > Menidia beryllina. The sequence goes on from JABUIW010000020.1 coordinate 7,643,054, forward strand.
AACCCAGAGAATTAGTTCCAAGCGACAAAATAGAGCAATTGACATTTACCATTTACTAATGGTTAGACGGCATTATTTAGGATGCCACATCATTATATCCCCTTGATTGCCATTTAAAACTGTACTATATTTTGTATATGCAGAAAATGTCTAATATCTCTGAAAACTGTTCAATCACCTCACTATTAAGGCTAAAAAGGGAGCACACCTCCAGGCTTTCCAAATCATAGCATGCATGACTTTTAACATTTTTAATTAACTAACATTAACAGGTCCAGTAGTCTAATGACTTCAACCTAGCTGTTAGTCTGTCAACAGGTTAAAAATAAGGTGCATGATTGGCAATGATTTGCATTACCTTGGCTGTGTGAATCTTTATACAACACAACAAGGCAATTGAATACAGAACTTTCTCACAATGTCCACTGCTGCACTGCAACATTTTGGACTCCTGGTCAAAGCAACTGCACGCCCTCTCGGAAGACTGCGCTTGTTTTAGTCAACAGATACAAGATGTGAATACATATATTTTTCCAAAATGTTTCTTTTACAGATGCTTTGATGAACTACACCAAAGGAGAGCTGGCTGTTACTGGTGCAAATGCCACAGCCAACATATTTGCCTCTTATCCTGCAGAACATCTCTCAGTCCTGAACGGGTTTGTTGATCAGGTGAGGTTCTAAAATTATCATTTATATCTGTGATTTAAATACGAATGACTCACAAACATGGAAACTGGTTTAAAGGACTCAAGCTTGTGTTTAGAATACAATTGTGTCTTGAGTGCACTGTGACTGTGACACAGAGATTTAATTCAAAATGCTCTCTGAGAGTCAAATAGCATACTATATGGCATTTTGATGTGATGGAAACAAAATAGGAAAAAAGGAAGGACAGTCAATAAAGGTTGGTGGAAATAAATTCCAAACATGGTGACACAAGAACCTAAGCCCTAAAAATATAATTGAAATGCATGAAATAGTTAATCAATTGTTTATTTAACCCGAGAGACCACCAGCTATGTGTTTATTTTAAATGTTGTGAACATTTTTAGTTATTAGGGGCTAATTATGCAGAGCTGCCTCTTCTTTACATTCAAATCCTGACTACAGTGAGACAGAAAATATAATTCAGCAGAAAGAGTGGTGTATATTTAACCCACTAAAGCACACTGAGATCTACATTTGCCTGTATTTAGTGCAGTCATGGGCATTGAAGTGAGAGGGAGTAGACATACATTTTTTTGCGGCTATATAAACAATTATGCTTTGATGCTGAGAATAACTGCCATCTGTTCCAGATGCATATGAGATTAGAAGAACGAATCAAACAATTCCCATGTCCATGCTAGGAATAAGTGGTATAGAAAATGAATGTTGTTTTCAAGTAGAACAAAAATAGATCACAGATTAATTTACATAATTATCAATGAAGATATCTGTGCAGGAATAGTATGTATAACAGTATAGTATGTTTAAATAGTTTGGTTAGATGAAACAGTGTCCAACCTGGAGTAAATGGAACTTTTTAAATGGAATTAAAAATGCCGAGTTTTTTCATTTAATCTGAACTCAAGGGAAAGGGAAGCCCCTTAATGAGCTCAAAGAAAACAAAAGGCCTCTCACAACCAAATAGAGCAGATAAGGCAAACTTAAAAAGGAGTTTAAACGTGTGTCCTCCTCTTCCTACAGGTCAGCGTTAATTTTACAATTTTATTACCGGTTGATTGGTGCTCAACCTGTCCACTTATAGTTTTTCTAATTCCCTTTGGTTATTTTCCAGAAGAACAACACGACGACTGTTTTCTGTGTCTGTTTTTTAAGGTAATTGCAACCGGGGCCCTGATTTTGTGCATCCTGGCCATCACTGACAGGAAGAATATCGGCGCGCCAAAAGGCATGGAGCCTCTGTGCATCGGCCTGATCATCATGGCCATCGGAGTGTCCATGGGTCTGAACTGTGGCTATCCCATAAACCCGGCGCGAGACCTCGGACCACGGATCTTCACCGCTGTGGCTGGGTGGGGCATGGAGGTGTTCAGGTATATTTTCCCATTCAGAAATCAAGCGTTATCACACGTAAAGTAATGTTTGGGAATGTTGAATATACAGGGCATGTGTTGGGATGATCAGCCCATTGATTACGTCTGATCTGTATGCCAACTGGTGCAGATTTCACAGTCCCAAAATACCCAATACTCTGGCTGTGTAATGTCAGGAATTCAGTGTTGAACCTTGGGGCTGCTCTGTCTCATCCCACGTGAAATGCATTTCTGGCACTATCTCTGTTCACACCACAATCTAAATTAATATTTCAAAAGTGATCTGAGCTTTTCCTGCATTTCATGTGAACTGGGACACAGCATGCATATAAATATGAAATATTCAGGACTTTGTATGCTCCATTATAAGTTCCCCGGGCTCTCTTTCCCTAAGGCAGCTGGTTCTCATCGAGTTTTGCCTTAATTAGCAAACGCTCACGTGTCTCAAATAGTGTTATTATCTGACAATTGAAGTATAACCTCTTTAAAAATGTCTAAAATCTAAATACACATAAACATACTTGTACTCGTCGAGGATTTCCACCATTGGTAGTACTATGGAGCTTAAATGAGTCTTCTCTAAAGCCAACTAATAATTGTTTTGTATTTTTTAAGACTTCTAGTTTTGAATCTGTATCTTTTTTATGTCAATGTATTTTTTTGTTCTGTCACTTGATCAACACAGAGAGAACTCGGCACACTGTTGACTATCGACCCTGAGGGCTACTCATTGATAGAATTTTCTTGAAGCCTAAGTTGTTGGCAGATATGACTATACCTTGAATTATTTGTTGAAAGATATTTGGTCCATCTTTAAAACCAGGTAATGAAGCAACCAGTAAAACAGAGATCTCAGTTAGGTGTACAACCACCAAAAGAATTAATAATAGAGTCCCACTATCCATCTACCGTCACCAAATTGTACATTTCACACTGAATGTTGCAAACATGGGAATAGGACAGTGGACTTTGTCCACTGTGCAAATAAAACCGCGGTCCTGCACATAAAATAACAGTTCTCAGCGGCACCCTTAAAAGTCTTAGATTTCCAAATTATAGAGGCAAATTTAGTCTCAGCAGTTTATTAATGGTTTTCAGTTATTTGTCAAAGGCTAAAGAAGGTTTAACAGATCTCTGACCAGGACAGAGCCCCCATAGTCCTTCCTAATGCTCATTTTCACTGGGCAGAGTCTGCTTGTCACCATCTTGATTTAGCCGTTAATTCCAACGGAAGTAAAGCAATGTGTTTCATGAAAGGTTGGAAGACATTCCTCTGGTCGCCCTTGTCAGGCTCTCTGTTTTGATCGTTGGTAAATACGTGCCGTTTGTGCCTTTGCCCTTGGTGCCCGTCATCCTTGACCCTCCTCTGGACCAATCTTTTTAACCCCTGCCCCTGAAAGCGTCTGTGCATGTCATTGCTCAAAAGCATTGAGAGTGGCTGTTATGGTTGTCAAACTAAGAACAAAACACAGCTTTGATAATAATGGCACCTTTAGAAAGGCCATATAAGCACAGGCCTGAGTTAAAGGACTTTTCAATACAACTGAGGATTTTTAAAAGCAGCGTTCTTAAGTTAGCTTGAAAATAACACAGTATGAAGTGAGCGGAGTAAATCTAAAGGCTTGGTATGTTAAATACCGACTTTCTGATGCTGTCTGTGCCCATACCACATCTTCAACTACAGCCAGATGTCTCATAAAGTAGGACTTTCCAAATATAGAAAGATTGCTTTAATGCATTTGCAAGCTCTTAGACCTACTAGGATCTTATCACATAAATAGAAAATCTGGCATAATCCTTTACATATCTGATGAAAACAAATGAAAAGGCCCTGATGTTAGGCTCAGTATTTCCGGAAATAACATTTCTTTTCAGCACGTGCACACAACTTGAGTTTGACCTAGTGAGAGGCTGTCTCCTGGCCTGATCATCTTAGCTGTGGCTATGGATTAAAGTCTGTAATCCAGACGTCTCCCTCCTCCAGTCTGTGTCTTTTGTGCCAACAGAAGATAAACACGACCCGTTCAGGTTCTGCTTTACTCTCATGCATCAACCTTTTCCCTGCCTGTTTAGCCAGGTTGACTTACCACACACTGTAATCCCTCACAGACTTGTTAAACGAGTTTGTCTGATGGCAGCCAGAGTGAAAATGAGGACATATGTCTAACAAACAGAGCTTCTTAGGAAATTACTGTAATCTGGGATAATCGTGTACAACTTGACTCTGCAAGGATGACACTACTTTAGGCATACTGAAGTGATGAGGACAATATATAATTTAAAGGATATGAATGTACTTTATAAATTCTATATTAATGCTAAAATGTCTCAGAGACTCCACACAAATGTAGGAGTTTTAAAATTAATGTTAAAAAAGCCTGATTTCAGATGGGTTCAACAAATTAGAATAATACAGAGGCAGAATTAATCAGTTTTGCAATAATCAAGAATCACTATAATTTGCTGGACAGAGGTCACTGTGCACAGCCTGTGCCTGTCTCTGGAGTGGTAAACTCCAGCCACCATTGCAAAAGTGGTCAGGGCCTGTTCTTGAGCCTCTATGATTAATACCTCTATGCTTTCCTTCAGACCTGCCTTTTTTTTCATTGGGATCAGATACCTTCTCAGTCTGTTGGCGATGTCAGGTAGAAACTTTTTGTTGTGTGATGGTTCCCCACTCCTTTTTGCCCTCACTTTCCCTATGTTTCAGGTGCCTGACAGACTCACATAGCAGTTCATCACGGGGGCAGCCATCTTGATGTTGTAATCCTGGAAAGGCTCTGACACTGACTAACCCATTGCTGCCTCCTTTTCACACAGCATTCAGTCTCAGGGCGCTGGACTTAGTGTGAGCCCGCCGTGCATTGTTCAGGGCTTTATTGTTTTGATATCAGTGGCTTCTCTCCCCTGCTTTGGGCAGGCTGTTATAGCAGCAGTGTCTCTGAAGACTGGCTTAAACTTTCCATTCAGCTGATTCCTATGGATCTGCCTTACTCTTTGTAGGTATTTGGTTGTGGCTTATCGCCTTGTTGTCTCCTCAAAGTTGCCATTTGCCTGTAGGTATCTGTAGCTGCCCTTAACATCTTCAACGTTTGCTAAGGTGCCCCAAACAAGTTCAGCTCCTTCAGTAATGGTCACCTTCCCTCTCTCTGATATAATACAGACATGAGAATCTAGTCCAAATACCATCCCGAAATCCATACTGAATATCCTGGTGAAGTGTATCAGTGAGTCAGTGTCTTACTCAGACCTGGCATTCAGCTTTGTATCATCCCTGCAGAGGAGGTGGCTGATGGTTGCTCTGCTGTGGAGCTGGTGGCTGAAGGGCTTCAGGCCTTTCCAGTATAGCAGCGAGGACAGAGCACCACACTTGATGTTCATTTGTGCAATTGGCATGGAGTTGGACTCGAGGGTAGTCCTCCACATTGAGTTCACGGTGAAGGCTATTTGTGTCTTTTTTATTCCAGTATGCATGTGCAGTGTGTATTACCTAGTTGGAGGTTTTCTCGTCAATCCAGGCAGAGTACAGATTTAATTTGCGGTAATGTCTTTAGCCAGCAGGTGCATATCATGTCAGGGCCTGGTACAGTCCAGCTCTTTATACTTGAGACTCTTTCTTACTTATCTGTTAATGTGATGGTCACTGGTTTTTGTGCTTCTGGGAATTGGTCAATCACTGAGTGTACACTTTGGATGGCTCAAGAGAGAACATTGACTTTGTCCTATCTATACTTTGTATTAAGCTAATATTAGCATTAAATGGTTAGCAAATAACAATGGTAAGGTCTCCCTTAAACTCCTCATAGAAAAAGGGGATGAAGCCAGCTGTCTTAGGCTGTGGATAATGTAAATGTTCAAAAGTTACTTCCATAGGTATCATTTCAGTCTCTCTTGTGCATGAGGTAAAAGGAACATTCAACATGAGCAGATTGAAACGGCTGATCAAAGTTTTGGTTTGGTATTCAAACTACAAGAAAAAACAAGACAAAAAAATACATTTATATTGCATTTTTTCTGCATATGAACTCGACAAAGTTAAGTTAGAGACAGAAATTCCTTTTTCAAAGTGTGTTGTTCGGGATTGTAGTGCACGATTGTGGCCAAGGTTTGAGATGTTCCATTTAGTAAACGACTGTTTAAATAAAAGCACTACTGTTGCATGGGTTTCTGTATTTTGTAATAGTTATTTAGACCAACTTGACCTTTATGCAGGGCTGGAGACTGCTGGTGGTGGATCCCTGTGGCAGGACCCATGGTGGGCGGAGCGGTTGGAGCCGGAATTTACTTTCTCCTCATTGACTTGCACCAGCCTGAGCCTGACCGACGAGCACAGACGAATGTCCAGGACAAATACGAAATCATTACTATGAGTTAAAGTCTAGGAATAGGTGTTAGAGTGAGTAAAGTCAGCAAAAAATATTTGGAGTCTGATGCATTTCTACAAGTAAAAATGGGAAATTACAGTTTAACACAGCATGTTTGGTTTACGTATATATATTTACAAAATACACGTATGTATAAGTCTATTGTAGAAAGTCAGATTTATTCAAGATCTTCAGGTTTTATCAGTCAGGGTCTTTTTCAAGTTATATACAATTAGATACTTTCTTTTTGGACTGCAGAGACGATGTACTCTTGGAATTGTACTTTCAATGCAGAGTCTTCTGTTCATTACAGTTATGAAGCTTTCTTTGAAATCTTCTATTTCCTAACTGGAATAGTCTTTTCTTGTTAGAATTGATTGCCAAGTTGCTGTGCAGCATTTTCATTTTTACAACAGTCTACCTATAAAATAAGGAATAGATGGCACTTCAGAACCTGATGTTTTAATAAAGATAATATACTTATTTATGATAGTTTTAGCCAGTGCAATGATTTATTTTTCTGGGACTTCCTTACTGTGTTTAACTTAATCTTTTGTATGCATGTAAAAATCTCTGATTGGTTGTTTCACTTTGTTTAATACATTGTGGTTTTTATTACACGTACGTAGACATTCCAGCCTTAAATGATTATATTGGTATTGCTTACTTTTACACCTACTTTTTCCATGTTTGTAGTGATGCATAAACTGATTTCTAAAGCTGAGTAACTCTCAGTATGAACCCCATTTGTATTCGTGAGAAGTTACATAGCATGGTATGTATGCATATACAGTTTACGACTGCTTTCTGGGGGAAAAGTCCTGTAATTAATTGCTTGGTGGAATTTAAATGAGTTAGTATCTTTTGGGATTTAAAAAAAAAAAAGATAAACTACATGCATATTTTCTAAAACAACATGAAACTGAAAATGAACATTTTTGGTTTTGGAACTGAGGGCTGGAGGAACAGATCACACACTGTGGGTACAACTGTCACAGGAAAATGGAGGCATGTGGATCAGTTGTTTTTTGTTTTGTTTTGTTTCTTTAATTTATTTTTTTTGCAAAGTTTTACATGTATCCAACAATGCTGAACCTAACAGATGGATAAGCTCTGCTATCACCAAAGTCAGTTAAATGTACTCTGTTTCCACTGGAACCCTGGAGCCAGATATGATCTCTGAATCAGAACAAGTGTGGTACACAAAAGTTTATGGGATTTTTCCTCAGCTCCACTCTTGTGTCATCACCTTTTGCTTTTGTTTTGAGTGATTATACAAAGATACAATCTTGCTGGCTTTTAGGTTGTTTTTTTCTGATGCATTTCCGATTTGTGAGTCATCAGTTTAATCCTTTTTTTCAGCATTAAAGATTGGTTTGTTTCCCCTCTTTTCTGAAGATTTGATTATTGGATATGTTATACTGTTATGGTGTCACGGACTGGACGTGTAACAATGTAACTCTGCACTATATTTTAAATACAAAAATATTTGCTATGTCACCAATGGTTGAGTGTAAAAGGTGTGTGTATTTCTTGTGGATATGCACAAATAAAAAATAGTTTTTCCCTCTTTTGGAAAGATTATTTGCTTAATACATGTGGAATGGTGGAGCAAGATTGGAAAGGAGAGAAAAGATTAATCAATATCTTTTTGCATTTGCAAAAATGACACTTTCTATGCTTACCTTCAGGACTCGTATCCATTGTTTGACTTGTAATATTAACGTAAGTCATTAAACCCAGTCTAACAGCTGTCTGAGGATATCTGGAGGAATGAACAGTCCATAAACCTGGTGGAATCCTGCAACAACTCTCCTAAAGATACCCAAAGAGAGCAGGCATTAATTCTTCAAATGAAACGTACATCCATCAGTCGACCATACAGGCAGTAAAAGCAAAGATGCATCAGGATATCTGGAGCAGGACATGTGAGAAGGCTTACATAACCACAGAGAATGGATGAAGATGTTTTTGCAGGTCAGTGGTTCCTCTTCCCCAGAGAGCATCCCCGCTTTGATTCATAATGTAGCACAGATAGCTACTGTACATGAAGCTCTTCTATGACAGAATGTCCTAACTTGCTGCCAGGCAATCTTTTAAGCATTCCTAATGTAATTTACGCCCCCCCCTCTTGGATGACATATGTGCTAAATGGTAAACAGACCCAAACAAACAAAAAGGAAAAGACACATGCATGTATTTAAGACTAGATTTGCTATGCAAAGCCATTCACCATCTGATGTAGCATCATTAAATATGCACGTGGATTTGACTGGAAATAAAGGGTTAACAAAGACCTAATAATAACTTTCTATATGAATAATAAAGTGTTCAGAGTCACGTTATTCAGCTTCATAAAAACCAGAGGACTTTTACTGTAACCTGAATTATTTAAATCTCTCTTGTCCCCTTTTAATATTGGATTGTAGTAATCCTAGTATACTATGAATTAGTCTTTTTTATTTAGATTTAAATTAAAGGTTTAATTGTAATTTGAGTGTCAAATATTAATGTTGCTTTCAGTCACGGTCTTCAAACTCATTATTATTTTCTATTTTTAAAAAAACTATCCTTCCATTTTCTGTAACCACTTACTTCAAGCAGTCATAGAGGGGCAAGAGCCTATCCCAGCAGTCATTGGGTAAAATGCGGATTACGCCCTGAACTGGTCACCAGTCCATCACAGGGCAATAGGAAGACATTTGAGTCAGAAAACAACATATGCAAACAATCACACCTATAATCAATTTAGAATAAACTAATAACATGCATGGTTTTGGATAGTGGGAGGAATCCCGAGTAGCCGGAGAAAATCCATGAATACACAAAGAGAACATCCACACTCCACACAGAAAAACAGCAGAGCTAAACACCACACCGCTGCGCACCCCCAATGAGTTAACTACCAAATGTTAAAATCACTTACTTTTTAGATCAAAATCTCAGCCAAGGGCACTGTTCGATGCCCTAAAAACAAGAAAAGGGGGATTTGTCCTATATGTGTTGGGTTTTTAAAACAATATAAACAGAAAATATTCACTTTTAAAAATACAGGTCTTTAGATAAGAGGACAAAAAAAGATGTGTGTGTGCATCAGGGGTCTCCATGACCAGTACGTGATCATTGACCCCATTTGTGGACGGAGCCCACTCACAGCGGTGACCTCAGTCAGACTGATAGCTGAAATCAGTCCAGGGAAAAGGTGACAGGGCATTTCAGCTGTAACATTTAATTATTGGAATACAAACAATATGACAATCCAATATTAAAAGGGGACAAGAGAGAAAATAATTCTATGACGCATATTACAGACGTGTAATAGATTACTTATATATAGATATAATGAAAATATTTTTGGATAATTTAAGATGAGAAAGATCATTACAGAATACATTTAAGCAGATGCTAACAATTTTTCTCTTGAATGTATATTTCAAATTATTCAAATACTTTACTTCGTTTTAAAAACCCAACAGGGTCAGAGATACACTTAAACCAGCTGATGTTCTGGCTGTTTTTTGACCTGTGATGGGTGATTAGTGTTACATGTACCGTGGGTGCTCAGCCTTATCTGTTCAAACATGTGTTGCAGTAATATTGCAAAATTCCATATCTAATGTTTGATTTTTGTCTCACGTGTTCTTTGTCCAAAAAAATTGTTTTCATTCTAAAACATGCAACTGAAAGTAAAGAGAAGTGTGTGCACGTTGAATAAATCTGAATGAGGCATTCAGGGTCTTCTCCTCTGCCTCTGCCTGCCTGTTGTACCACATCTCCTCCCTGTCCATACCTCTACTATTTCACAATGAGTTCGATTCACTTGGCCAAACTCCCAGCCAATCAGGTCAGGACTAAAAACCCCTGATCCATGCACCGTTATTCCTGGTTTGTCTTTCTGCCTGGTCATGTCAGTAAAATGACCTAATTTTAAATCTTTGGACAGCAATGAGGCTTCTTTAAGAGAAGAATCTCACCTTCAAAGTTTAGCTGCATTCCTGGAGCCTGGTTCAGAGGGACTATTAGTGTCTTTGAGGCGTCATGTCTGTAGTCAAAATCTTGTGCTGTTTGCTCTTAATAAATCACCTCAATGAGGGTAAGAAAATCAAAGGGAGCAGGGGAGGTAAGTAACATATCATTTTAACTGTAAAAAGCCTGACCAATGTTGTCTTTGCTCAATACCTGTGACTTCCTAATGGACAGATGAATGAAAAACCCACAAACTGAAGGTTTACACTAAATATTGAACAAATGACTGGTTGACAGTTGAGCTATTTAGGCAGATTTAGTCAAGGTCAAGTACATTTTTATACACTCAAGAATGTGTACCTAAAAGTAAAATTTTCAATAGCAGAGATCAAAGCGTTTGAGATAAGCTGACATCTTTTAACCCGATGTTCGGTCTGAAGTTTACATGACATCTCTTTTAGAATTCACTTCGACAACATAGCATTTCCTCATGGTGAATTATAGTGTGTTCAGCGACATCTTTATGTCAAGACTTTCGGGAAATATCTAACATATGCAGCACAGAGCGCTGGAATTTTTTTTCAAAGTATCTCTTTGAACGTCCATTTGAACTCAAAACAACCTCTGTTGGGTCTGAACAAAGCTCACCCACACAACATGTGATTGTAAAGTTTAACCGAGTTCCACAGTTTATCTGTCCCACACTGTGAAGTGTTAGTTCAGGACTGATCTACAGGACAGACTGAACCATAACTTCCACTCCTCTGATAAACCTCTTTGACCGTAAAACATAATTAATCTGTGCCATACTTATTTGATCACTTACAGATCAATTTCAGATCCTTTTTTGTTATTTTCAAATGGAGGTATTTGTCAACTTTTATTGAATAAAAAGATTTTTGTTGGTTTTTATTTTTTAAAGGTGTGAAATATTCCAAATTTACACAAATATATGCTGAATGGCATTTTCTAGTATGAAAACATTTACTTTTGTGTGATTTTTGTCAAACTGAAAAGGAACTGAGACTGTGTTATTTATCAGTAGTCTCCCGATACTCAAGTCTGGGTCGGGTGGTTCTGCTGCATTTTAACTTAACACATTGTATGCCTCACCCTCCCTTTTGCTGTACGTTTACCTAAAAAACTTGTCATGTTTGATTGTTTGTCTCTGCGGTTGTATGATTTACATGAGAAACTTGTTGCACACTTACTCAGAAAACACTAAATCTGCTGTGCACAGATTTTTTTTCACATCGATATTCGCAAACCTAAGGGAATTATTTGTAAACCGCAATTTGATTTATTTTGCAGTTGTAAAATTCTCTCTAGCTTGAAATGGACAAATCCCTGCTACAGCTAAGAGATCAACTGAAGAACAATGTGCAGCTTTAGAGCAGCAGTATGGCATACACAGCTATCTTCAGGAATTTAACAGCCAAATCTATAGTGTTAAAATGGAATTTATGGAGGGGACACTGACTGCCAAGGCACCTTGAATTCTGTTATTGTTATTACAGGACTAGAAGATTTAATGATAGATTCCACATGATGAGGCTCAGCGATGGTTGTGAGTGATGGCTGCAGACTTGTCTAGGGTGGAGCTGTTTATATAAGAGTCTGTAAATACCCTGGCCAAGATTTATTGGATGAGACATGACTGATGCATCATGTTGGTGCGTTTTGTCAAAGCCATCTGTATTAGCAGTTCAAGTGGGAAGGAAACAGGAAAAGACTGTTCTGGTGTTCCTCCATTTACTGTTGGTTTATTGCATTAAATAAAAGATACACCCGGGTCTTGAGGGGACAAATAAAGTGAGCTCACAAGTCTTTATGAAATGAGTTACCCTAAAGTAAACATATCCAGTAACTGCGGAATACAGAGAGACAACAGACTACAAAGGGTTGACCCTTGTGTTGTGATTTCTAAGGAGTGAAAGACACAGGGGAGAACGGCATCCTGAAGCTGAAAGAGCCATATGTCAGCAGTTCAGTGTTCAGGCTGTTTTTGGGAGGTGAGGACACCTGCACGCTGGACACTCTGCAGCTGCACACTCTCACCTCCTGTGGTTTCAACAGCAGTAATCCCCTCATCATCATCACTCACGGGTGGTCGGTAAGGTCAACTCCCGCTCTCTTTACACTTCACTGAACAGAAAACACAGGACTTTACTACAAGACAAGAAAAGTTTTCCAAACGCCAGAAACACAATGAAAACGCATGCAATGTATTCAAATCAAACACCCATGAGGTTATTTATTCAAATCTTTACTTAATCGACTCTTAAAATCTGTATTTTTTGTCTCACTGATCAGGATCAGTTGGCAACACACCAGCTTTTCAAAAAAGAAAAAAAACTCTCCTTTTTTTTTTCTTTTTAAGGTGGATGGCATGATGGAAAACTGGGTGATCAGACTGGCTTCAACCCTCAAGCTGAATCTTGTTGATGTAAATGTGGTGATTACGGACTGGCTGTCCCTGGCTCAGCAGCACTACCCCATAGCTGTACAGAGCACCCGCACTGTCGGGAAGGACATAGCTTACCTGCTGGGATCACTTAAGGTCAGACATTTTCCACGGGGAGAAATCTTTTCAATGGAGTGAACTTCCCCTTTAAAGATCCGTCATTCAACACTTTGCGTACTCCACATTCACTAAATCACTTACATGAAATAAATCCCTGTAACAGGAAAAGTACCAGTATTCCGCTAGGAAAGCTCATCTGATTGGCTACAGCCTTGGCGCGCACATCTCTGGATTTGCTGGAAGCTATCTGGAAGGCTCTGAGAAGATTGGAAGAATCACTGGTAAGTTTTTCCACAACTGTTCATGAGAAACACATTTTGACTCCAGTGGCCAAAATAAACATTCAAGCTTTTGGAGAATAATGACTGGGATCATTCTGACGTTTATAGTTTGATTGAAAATAAAAAGTGAGCGCATCAAAACGGTGACCTAAAAAATCTGATTGTTTCTGTAAATCTACTTTTGAATTTTGATGTTAGCGACAAAGGTTAGAAATAATTGAAACACCTCAGGAAAAAGGCCGAAATATGTGTTCAGGAAAGCTTAAAATAACACCTGGTGGAGCATATTAGAATTAATTAGGTTAATTGGAAACAGGTCAGCTGCATGCTGTGTCTAAAAAGAGCATCCCAGAATGGCTTTAGGAGTCTTTAGGAAGTAATGATGGCGAGGGGTCCCTCCCTATGAAAAACCATGAAAGAAATATAAAAGGATAGATATACAAGTTAATACTTCTATCCATCCATCTGTAATCTCTTCAGGTCTCGATCCAGCTGGGCCGCTGTTTGAGGGCATGTCTCCCGCAGACAGACTTTCTCCCGATGATGCAGAATTTGTGGATGCCATCCACACCTTTACCCATGAGCGTCTGGGCCTCAGTGTGGGCATCAAGCAGGCCGTGGCACATTATGACTTTTACCCCAACGGAGGAGACTTCCAGCCAGGATGTGACTTGCAAAACATCTATGAACACATAACCGAGTATGGGCTCCTCGGTATGATGAAAAACACACTCCAGCACTCACAAAGACTAGGAAATATTTGTATTATTTTTGGAGACCGATCAAGAGTTGCATGCTCACCTTTCAATTTCATACACATTCAAGGCTGAGGTATTTTTACAGAGCGTACTGCTCTTTAAGGAGCAGCAATCATGCAAAAAACACAATCACAATTGTTAACTTTTTTTAAGAAACATGGATCTACCAATCAATCTGCAAAAAACAGCTATCCACTAATCAACTTCCTAGTTTCCCCTTTTTTTGCAAAAGATAGGGAATATCAGTGAGCAGACAGCTTCTTCTTCTTTATCTTCTTTGCTGCCACTTTTAAAATGGAGATATAAAACTTAAACTAACCTAACTTCACGCGGGGGCAAAATGCCACAAACAAATCCTGAACAAAGCCTTCTTTAATACCTATAGTAATGACTACACGCTCTGGTATCGCGGTTTGCCTTTCAGAACCTAGCTTGGATCAGAGTTGTGTATTTTTGCTTCTCCGAGGCTTTCTGGTTTGCCCCTTTGTGTGCTTTATCATTACTTTTTTTTTCTCTAATTGGTCTTGCCCCCTCAGTTTGAAAGCTATATCTTGGGCTCCAGTTCATCTTTGACTTGTTGACAGTTTCTCTTTCTGTGTTCATGCAGATGCGTTTAATTCCTCCCTGTCCCACAGAAGTGGCTCTGGGAATTGTGGTGTCTCTCTATTGAAAACACGTTTGCATAATATGACAGTGATAACCACATTAAAGCATCTGTCATCCTCAGGAGTTAATTGGCAACATGTGCAATCCTGTGCTCTGTCCATCGCTCTGAGCTGAGCTGCCTCCAAGCTACATGAGTCAACCTGGAAAAAAGGCTTTTAGAGCAGAGCAGTGCTCACATAATGAGGAGATTTGACAGATAGACGGGCTGATAGATGTCAGAATTGGTGATGGGGAACTAAATCCACAAACAACAGCCGTACACTGTGATTAACTAACTCAGATCAGAGAATGGAAAAAAAAAACATTTTAAATTACTATCACATTTTCCTGTACTCCCACAGGCTTTGAACAAACAGTGAAATGTGCTCACGAGCGGTCCGTCCATCTGTTCATCGACTCTCTGCTGAATAAGGACAAGCAGAGCATGGCCTACAGGTGTAGCGACAACAACGCCTTTGTGAAAGGCATCTGCCTGGATTGCCGGAAGAATCGCTGCAATACGCTGGGCTACAACATCAAGAAGGTCCGCACAGGCAGAAGCAAGAGGCTCTACCTGAAAACACGCTCAAGGATGCCTTTCAAACGTATGTAGCTGTTCTGTAAACTAGGAGGGATTGAGGTGCATTTCTATATAGGCACAGTCAAAAGTGGTGGGTGGATTAGAAGTGCTTCACAGAGAATTTATTAGGCTTTGAAAAGTCCTTTAAGGGTTATTCAGCTGAATAAAAGCAAACAGGGAATCTCAGGGTTTGATTTAAAAGAAGGAAACAAAAAATGCTCCTGCAACTTTGTTCCCTAAAGATGGAGCTTGATAATTTAATAGCTTCTTGATGTTTCTTTCTACTTGTGGGGACTGTAAGCATACCTGAAAAAGTTAGTTAATTGTCATGCAGCCAATTAACAAGTCAAATCATGTCCGCACAGAGTTACAATAGATACATACTTAATGGAGCAGTTATTACCATACTTTGGCATACACAGAATAGATCCCTGATAAAATATCTGTTGATATTTGATAAATGATTTTCATTTTCTGAATCACTTATGAAAATGTGTGGAACATGTTCACATCAGTATTTCAGCAACTTTATTAATAGTTGCATAAAGTAGCTGGTTTGTCTGAGAAGGACATGGTTGTATCTGTGTCCTTTGGCCTTGCTTTTGACCACATACTGCTGTGTTTTTTTCTACAGCCAGATTAAACTACTGGTAAATTTTAAGCATGTTGTGACAGAAACACTACATGCATCACTGCCACTGCTTTACATGTCCTTTACATTAGCATATTTTCAATTTTGGTTAGTGGACATGTGAATTGGTGATTTTATAAAAATAACACAAAAATCCAAATCCAAATTTTTCCACAAGTTCTAAGCATAATTAGGACCTATCAGTTAGACAGAAGTTAGGATACACAGAAATTAAAGGTTGCATTGGACAAATATTGTTTGTGATCATTACCTCTTCTCTGTTTGTTTCTGGCAGTCTATCATTACCAGTTCAGGATCCAGTTTGTCAATCAGATGGAGAAGATTGAGCCTTCTCTTACCATCTCCCTCACTGGAACAAAAGAGGAGAGCGGGGAGCTTGCCATCACAATGTGAGTACTGTACCCCCCCACCCCCCACGATCAGGCTCACATCACATCACATCTAAAACCCAGTCTTTGATACATGCAAATATCCAGCTGGTCTCTCAAATCTGCACAGAAAAAAAAAGAAGGGGAACAGCTGACACACATGGAAAAACCTCAGGCTGGTGCATGAAAGAAGACTATAAATAGAGATTATGGATTTAATTATTCAAAATATACACCATTCCTTGACAAGCATGCCATCTTCATGTTTTGTGTATCAGAATGTTTCAGGAAGAAGCTGCCTGCCTTATCTGGGGATCGTCACAAAAGCAGGGTTATGCTTTTTATTTTTAAAGTGCCTTTTGATGAATATCTACAACTTTCCTTCTTCTGCTTTTTTGTTTTTCCAATTCCATTCCCTCATAAACTCCCCATCAGAAATGAAAATATTTCAGGTAACACAACCGTCACCTTCCTGATCACACTGGACAAAGACTTAGGGGACCTGATGTTGCTCAAAGTACACTGGGCGGGACCGGCTCTCTGGACGAACGTTTGGAATCGGATGCAGACCATCATTCCTTGGGGTGGTCAGTTGAGAAAACCTCAGCTGAATTTGGGAAGCGTCAGTGTCAAAGCAGGGGAGACGCAGGAGAGGTACAGCTTGCCGTTACAACACACACCCTTTAATTTGGAATCCTATCCAAACGTTACTGCCTACAGGCAGGTTTTTGTTTTTTTACTGGATGCTTTCACACATGCCTTGTTATATGTGCAAAAGGTGGCTGGGCATTTCCTTTTGGATGGCATCATATTTTGCTTCAAAACTTGGACATATTGTCGGCATTTATGATGCCTGGTCAAATGTGAACATTAGCCCTGCTGTGTGCAGCCAAACGTCCTCATTGGGTATGCACAGTGATGCTGGCTTTCAAACTTTATACCCATATAGATAGACCCCAGATAGATTTAGAAGTTCTGACTAAGTATCTCACAGCTTTTCCTTTTCCTTTTGTTAGTGGGAAGCATTTTTCCTCCAAATTGTTTTAAATTGTAAGGATACACTTTAAATAGGGGGTAAGTGTGTTAAAACTACTAGTATAACTTAAAAGGGAATACACAGTATTACAAGGAGTGAACATGAGCAGCTGAAGTGTGAGAAGTTAACATTTTTATGAGGAACATTTTTTAAAGGCTTTGAACAGTTCAGATTTGCCGTTTTCCACTTTGTTTTTACGTTACTTCCTTAATCTGAAGCTGTACACAGAAAAAGGGTGTACATCTTCAAAGACTTTTAATGCCATCTAGTGGACCGTTTCCCCGTACACAACATTAATAATTTTGTCACACCACTGATCTCATACAATCTAACTCAAGATAAACCTTTTGTCCCTTTCTCCAGGACACTGTTCTGTTCCATGAAAAATGATGGACAAAATATCAAAGTGTCTCAGGAGAAAGTGTTTGTGCGCTGCAAAGACGACACACCAAAACAACGCAAAAGGAAGCACAGCTAATGGGACTTTTTTTTAGGTTACTTGATCATTTTTAACAGACCTGGAAGACCACAACTAATAGGAAATTATTCATCGGATGAGATCAGCTAAAGCAGAGCTGCATAACTCAGTTTAACAATAAAGCATTGAAACAGTGACCATCGGATATAAAGTTAATATCAAACAGAGGTGTTCGATTTTGTGATCAAATTATTAAGCAGCCACTGCGTTTCACAACCACTGTGGTGTTTTATGCGTCAGCCATCATTGATTCTTTGCTCCGCAGCGGGTTTACACAGTTGAAAGTCTAAACGGCTGAAAGTTCCTAAATCAAACATTAACCAGGCAATTAAAACAAAGTCAGACTTTTATTCACTCAGATGCCATTGAATCCAATAGATGCAACCTGTTCAGTCTGGGAAGGATCTGCAGCCACATTAAAACCTAAAGAAACATAGAAACACACTTGTTCCAAGTCACAACAGAGCATTCAATGGAAAGAAATATTTTCTGTTCAAATTTTTTTCTACGCATGCATGAAGGTTCATTCTAGACTTATTTATAGTGTGACACACTCATTAAATCCGAGAGTGAAAAGAAAAGTATGAACACACATAAGCAGTTGGATTTGGGACTGAAAGCTCAGCAAAAAATGCGTAAATTGGACAGGAAAACATAAAGAGTTTGTCTGGTGGCAACTCACAGTAGCATACGACAACAATGGTAAGTAATGAACAAGGTAGAGGCCGCTGCTTAGGAGGTAGACTGGATTTGGATAAGAGTGGCTTCTAAAATGACTGAATTTTAAGGTTATGCCAAGGCCATTAATACCAGTTGAATATCATCCAATTGAAACAGGAGAGACAACAGCTCCGCCATCTGGCCAGCTCTCACACTCACACTTAAAACCTGCGCACAGTACACGACTACCCGTTATCATGGACAAAAAGGTGAAAAGAATTGAGTCCATTCTGGTTTATTAATGCATTTCAAGTAGTTCAAAAGAAATATCCTTGCATAACCATCCTTGTAAAATTTTCTAAGTAAATGGAAAAGAAAAGGAATCAAACATAAGCACAGTTGAAGACACTGTAGAAAAAGACAAGGGCCATTAAAATTAGACAGCAGTACTACATCTTTATCATTTTTGGATGATCTTCTGAAGTCACCATCAGTGCACATGTGAAACAGAAATTTCCCACAGATTAAACCCATCAGACTACTTTCAATATCAAACGTAGTCTAAGGAAAAAAAAAAGGGAAAAAAAGGAAGATCCAGCAAAGCAGCTCACACACACACTCAGTCACAAACATATGCTTTAAATATTAAGAAACATACCATAATCGCTGACAATCAAATAACAAACAGGGAACAAAAGCACTAAAAATCACCAAAAGACAAAAGAAAAATAAAAAAGCAGCAGAAAATTGCATTTTTGTCAGCTTAGAGACTTTACTGCAGCGCGTGGACTTTATCTTGAAAACAACAGAATTTTCCATGTATTCATTTTAGAGAACACACTAAAGGCATTTCTCATTAAAGACTCTGCATCTGCATAGAATATGACCCATAACATCCCGTTGTCTTGCAGAGAAAACCATGTTGAGTCCCAGCTGTGTTCCGGGGTACTCTTTTGCTTGAACTTCCACATTTCATTGGTAACTTTACTGAGAATAATCTCTTTGTGGAGCTGACCTGAAGGTACCCTGAATTAAAATTCTCTATTCAAGTTAAGCAAAAAAGAACAAAAAAAAAAGAAAATCAAAAATTATGAAACGATTTGTCAAATATAACGTTTAAGTGTTTATCTGTATGTTGTTTTTTTCTTTTCCACATGTAGGCTATTACTGACATGCCATGCCCTTAGCCTCTACTCGTTTCATTTCCAGATTGGATAATAGTGCTTAGACAAAAGGTCACCTCATGCACCGTTTCCACCACACAGACCACAGATACCTCAACACCAGTCAAGTTGCTTAGGCACATTTTAATGCATTCACCTAAACCAGGAGGCAAGAAGTTCCCTCAAGAAAACCCCAATCGTTAAAGAAAGACAAAGCCAGAATAGTGCTGAATGGCTGAGTCTTAGTGATTGTTTGCTCTCACAAGATGGCCCGCTGACAGCTGCATTGAACTAAAGTAAGAATCAATGGTTCCTCCCCGAGTGGTTCAGTTCCTCGAAATATACCAAATCATCTGAACTTCACACAGAGTTAACAATCACGTTTAAACCTGTCAGGTTGTTTTTATGGTTGCAGAGGCTGAAAGGATCGAGCTGTTACTACCGAGCTGTTTCATTTGGCCTTTCCTGTAAAAGATTTCAACTTAAACACATTCTTGTCTTTGCTCTCAGTGAACTCCCTCTGGACATGAAGACATGCTGTGGCACACAAAAGGTTATACGCACCAAATCAGTCGCCAGCTCATGTAGAATAAAATAATAATGCAACCCGTTGATAAAAAACTATTCATCTCCATTGATGTCAGGCAAAGGCTAAATACTTGTGTGAACACAACTGCAAAGCCCTACAACACTTCCACTTTATCTGTTAACCGGTGACCGTATAGTCTCATCAAGGTTATGCATCTACATTCTAGTCATACCAGCACAAAGCTGCCCCCTAAACTGCACGGCAGCTCATGGAAACCCCTCGGCACACGCTTCAGCCAGGAGGAACTTCATCCTGAAATAGGCATGAAGCCATCTTTTCACTTATTTGCTATTGTTTAATTGATCCTGAGAACATGAATTAAAAGGGTAAGTGATGTATAAAATAAAATTTCATTTGAAACAAAGAAACATACTCTGAAACATCTGTACAAATAAGAACACGAGCGAAAGGAAAAGCTTCTGTGTTTGACGGTACTTTGCCTTAAAACAACCTGGTCATACTGGCAAAATGCAAGATCTCCAAGAACACAATGCCTTAACTGTGTTTTTTCGATGGCAGCAAAAAACGTGTACAAGGCCTTGGAGTGCCGATATCGTGCTGATGACGGTGGCATTTCAGAGAAGAGAAGCAGGGAAGAAAGAGGTTACACAGATGGAGAACAGAGGAAGGCATCAGTAACTGCTTTTCTCTTCTCCATTCTCCTCAGGGGAAAAACAGCATTTAAAAAAAAAAAAAAAGATGATAAGCTTAAGACCACACCACAGATCAGTGAATTTCTCCCCCTGACCCTCATTGGAAAGATTATTTATTTCCTATAAAAGTTACTTGAACTACTGTTAGTTTGGCTCTTGGAGCAGAGGTGCTGAGTGACTGTTTGCCCTCAATAAAAGCTTTGGGCTGTGTCCATTAAAATCTTTTTAGATCTTTATAGTTCTTTGACGTTTGCAATCAGTGGTAAAGGTAAATCTTTGGAGTGAAATGCTCCCGTTTCAGGCACTAGAAACCAAGGCGACGAGCAGAACAGCCTCTCAGGGTCTCATCTGTCCCATTAGATAGTTCTCTCTGTGCTGTCGGGGCCGCTGGCCCTGCGCCTGCTGATTGGCTTGCTGTGCTCTTCTCCTCTTTAGTGTACCTGTAGGATATAGATCAGATATTTGAAATCAACCTCTGGTTGTGTGTCAGTGTATAGCTGAACTCAGAGGATGTGAAATCAAACAAACAAATGCAACACACAGACCTCCAGAGGTTTATCTTAAATGAATCTTTTTGTTAGACTTGTAGAAATGGCTGTACTAAACACTAACTCTACAAATGACTGGAGGGTATAAATAATAAAACAAGTTGGTGGATGAATGAAAAAGTCATTCTCCACCGTATTTTTCACTCCATTTCCATATTTTGGAGTTAATCACCCTCAGGTGATGTTCGCTGTTCTGTACCTGGTAGAGCTTTCGGTGGGGGAAGTTTAGGGTTGCTGCTGGGGGTGTGGACGCTGCAGATCTTGATGAAGCCCGCCATGAGCATAATAAGAGCGATGCCCATCAACAGCACGGCCCACCAGTGAGCCTGAAGAGCAGAAATATGGAAGATACTTACACATTTGTAAGCAGAAGCTGTTCAATTTAAAAATCGGTACACTCACCACAATCCACTCGGCAATATTCTCATAGAGCTCAGGGTTGAAGATGGCTTTTTTCAGCCTTGCCAAAGGCCCATCGGCGTCCACTAAGCGACAACGCATGAACACATCACAGTATCCCTTAAAGTCGTTGCAGGGGGAGCCAGGCTGCAACGTTGTGGGTCTCTTGTTGAAGAACTGGGCCCATCTGTCAGAGGCAGTGCTGCTGCAGGTGCTGGGGTTTTCTGGGGGAGAAGAAGGGCTTGGCTTTTAAAACAGTGATGGCGACTTGTTGTTTGGAAGAGAACAAACACAAAATCACCAGCCCTGTGGCAAGTAAGTGCTATGACAACATTACTCATATGATCGATGGCTCTTACTGAAAGCTTCACCAAAAACAAAACAAAGGCCACCTATGACGTATATAAATAATTCTCATTACGAAATTAGTATGATATTATATAATTATAGTAGTAGTCAACATTTTGTATCCATCCCATACCTTTTTCCATGCAGCAGACGTGGCACAGCTCAGCTGCCTCATCTGGGCCATCTTGGGTGGCGCAGGTACATACCTCCAGACCATACTTCTTACAAATAGAACCAGAGCAGACCTATCCCAGAATAGAATTACACAAAAGGAGGAAGAAATCTTTTAACGAAAAAAAAAACAAACTGAATGCAAATACAACAACAACCCGGTAAGATCAAACATCAAATAAATATGGAAAAGAATTTGAACCTACCCCACCGAGGCACACTTGTGTGTCTGAATGGCAGGAGGTGAGGTTTTTCTTTGGTTCAGACGCTGGACACATAGCGGTGCCTCCGTTGCAGTAGCCTTCTTGAGCACATTCTGATACCTTTCTGCAACTTTCATCTGGGCCCTTGAAAGTACACTGTGGTGTGCAACATGGGCCTTGGCTGGGACTGCATGGGGCAGAATTACAAATGTAAAGTCATTATTTTTACACTATAGTTTTGCGCTTGGGGGCTCGTCATAAAACAGTGCATGATATCTGACCTGCACATTTTGCCTGGCTTAAGTTTGCATTTTTTGCCCTCCTCTTCATTGGCGCTGTAGCAGCAAGGGTCTTTACACTGATCGCTGTAGCCGCAGTCACACTGCTCTCCCTCTTCCACAAGTCCATTACCACAGATTGGCTGGCCGGACTCTGCACACAAACACACATTGGAGTGAAAACGATCTCTCTCACTGTCTCTCTCACACAGACACACACACAGACACACAGACACACACACACACACACACACAGACACACACACACACACACACACACACACACACACACACACACACACAAGCTACATCTAAGTGCATTATTAGGAATTTACCAACAAAACAGTTGTCTCTCTTCTTTGCCAGAACGCCGCTTATGTTGCGGACGCTGCAGATGGAGAACTTGTTATTGTTCAGTTTGTCCCCCGATGTGGCTCTGGCATACATGATGTAATTTCCAAGCTCCTTTTTTCCCTGCAGCTTCGACTCTCCTGGGGTGCATTCAATCCCAGAGTCGTGCTGTAAAATGGTAGACAAGGTGAGAAATCTCTAACCGAGTGCTCTGGATAATAAATCCAACAGTTTAGCAAGACAAAGCAGATCAGTGGCAGCGGCCTCGGTTGTGAATCATGATACTCACAGGGGAGCCAAAGTTGTGCCCAACCTCATGCGCAAATGTGATGTGTGAAACCTTGGGTGGGACATGGGAAGCATAGTTCTGCACAGTGATGATACCAGTGTTGAGAGACTTCCGTTTCCCATCGGAGTACAGTTTGCTCTTTTCACAGATACCCCCTGAGCTTCCTGTGGGAAGGTTAGAAAACAAAAAACAAAAAGCAGAAGATGTATCATACAGGAACAATTATGTTTATTGATCAATGTGTTCATTGATATTGACCAAAACATATAACTTATAAAAAAATTGAAAATATATAGAGAAAAAAACACAACAAAGCAGCAAGCGACACCAACCCCACCCACTCAGTGATGAGCACCCTGCTGTGCTGCAGCTTTCCACAGTAATCTATAAACCCAGTGAGCTTCCAGCAGCATGGAAACATGAAACCAAAGCACATCAAGCAATAAACAATGCGTGAGTGGACATGGGCAGGACAGCTAAAGTGGACATGGGCAGGACTGCATTTCTTATGACTCAAGCATTTGCATTACTACTTCCACTTAAATTTCTTTATCATCCAAATAGAAAATATAACCCACATAGGTCAATAAATACTGCTGACAGCTCACTGAAACGATGCTTTCTTCATATCTTACATTCTATCAATTCCATTCCACTATCAGAGCCTTGCTAATTCACTGGCACCAACTGGGTTTGCTGCAGTATGTTTCATGTCGAAATAGCATTCAAGCTAATTCCAAAGGGTTAGGAAGAGTGGCCTCCCATAACACATTTATAAATATGTACAATAAGCTTATTTAACTATGATTCAGGTTGGTAGATGACGAAATAATGAAAAATAGGACATAATAGAAGAGAAACCATGATGAAAGAAACTATTTTATAGTAGCTATGAAGTAAAACTAGCACTACACACTCATGTATAGAGAATTGTTGTCCAAATGGAAAACACACATCACAACTCCGACTTAAATAACACTGGGTCCCTCAAGCATCCAACCAGTAGAGCTGGTTAAGACTGATCTGGGGCAAGGTCTGCATTCTTCTACCCGTTACACCAGGTTTTTCATGACAATGTCCTATGATGGCCTGATGATAGGCCCCGAAATAGGTCTGTGACCTCAGATAAATTAAAGGATTGTGTCAAGAAGGGAATCTTGCGTAAAAAAACTCCAGTCTGAACTACCAGTCCAACTGCTAGTCCAACGCACTGCGGCGCCCCCTGACAGGAAAAGCTAAAAGGCGACAATAACAAACAATGTGACCAAATTAAGAGTTATTATAATGGCTGAACCAAAGACATGTCAGTACCTCTGAGAGGTACCACCTGTTGGCCACAAGATGGCACTGTACTGAACATCGATATTTTTTGACATCTAAATCCCTTTTTTTTGCTACATTGGAAAATATGCCAACCCTAATTTTATGAAGTTGTGTCTATACCTGATGAAGCCATAACTTTATGTATGAAATTAAAACCGTAGTTAATTCAAGTGCCACGTACACGTTTTTAAGATTTCTAAATGCATCAAATGAGTGTTTGGTACTGACCTGAGGGCGCGCCGACCCAAGCCAAGCCAAGCACGCCATCATCAAAGTCCCTGTCAGTGAAGACATAGGCCAGGCAGTAGTCATCATGGTTCTGCTCCGAGTTAAGCTCCAAAAACTTCTCCACTCCAATGTTGGCAAAACGAAAAGGGTTCGACTTGTCCTTTTCATCTTCAGTGACATTTACCTGAAAAAAAGGAAATAATTTTTTCCCCACTCCGTCCAAAATATTGATTGGGACCAGAAGGAAAGATTACATTTCTCTTAACTTGGTC
Source organism: Menidia beryllina (assembly GCA_013363375.1). NCBI lineage: Eukaryota > Metazoa > Chordata > Actinopteri > Atheriniformes > Atherinopsidae > Menidia > Menidia beryllina. The sequence continues at coordinate 7,668,223 of JABUIW010000020.1, forward strand.
ACTGTTCATTGGTTATAATTCTATTCTATCCATAAAAAAGAATAAATAATTAATATAAAAGTAAATAAAGAAATATCTCAGAATAAATATTATACTACGATGTATTGTTCAAAATTACCCCATTAAAACTCTGTGCTCTCAGAGGTCTAGTCTGATTTAGTCTCAAGCCTTTAGGGGAAATGGCTCCCACTTAAGGCGTGGGATTGAGACACCTGCTTGGATTTAAACTTATCTCTTATGAGTTACTTTTATCTGTTTTAACATGATGTTTGCATTTGGACTTTTGATCTTATTACAGTTTTTTATATAATTATTTCCTTGCAACTGTGTTTTCTTCCTGTCATTGTTAACCTTTTATTCTTTCATTGAGTTTTTTTTTCCTTTTAATATTGTTTTTCTGTAAAGCTATAGTTAAATTTATAATGTTTGACAAGCGTGCTAAATAAGTAAAGCTGAGAGGGGAAAGTTCGACCTTCTCAACAATATTAGCTGGTTGATCTCTTTCAGGCTAATTGCGTGGTATACTGACTCTGCCAGATACCATCAACTGTGAACAGGTGCTGTGGTGCACTCACTCTGGGCTCACTCCTCTGAGGGATTTAACTTACCCTGATCCTTTTAACCATGAAACTGATGTTCCTTATGCCCATGAAGTCTGTTCCCTGGTAAATGGAGTTGATAGCCTTAACATGACTGGAGATCTGTGGAGAGTGTGACTGCATAGATTAATGAGGCAGCAAGAAAACATGAGAAAAAAACAAACAGACAACAGATGGTCTCCATTGTGTCTAACAACGGTTATAAAAGCTCTTCCTTGCTTTATAACTCTTCAGTAGGAGTTGCTTTACAAGTTGTGTAGTGGCGGACTGCAGGGGACAAGTCAAATTGATCTGTGGCGTCACAGATGTCACAGCAGCTCAACAACTGAGTTATTGAAGTACATCACTCTTTGATAGAAAAATGGATGGAAGAGATATTTGTGTCTGTGTACCTGTGCAATGACAGAATCCCTTGAGCCATAGTATTTGAAAAACAGGTGGTCCGTCTGGATGAAGAGCTGGCAGGTGTTTTTCTCTTTCCCTGCTGCCCTCTTCTTTCTCAGAATGACTGGACCATCGGAGCGGTCATCCTCCAACACACTGTTCTCCTCCTGGACGTAACAAGGATTACATCTGATTACAGCAAGTTCTTTTCTCTCATAATTCCTAGTTATTCTCCAAGTTAAGGCCATTTGTTGGAACAGCTTCTGTTAAAGTGAGAAAGTAGATGTTCCAACTTCCTGTCTGAACCTTTTAACCTAACGAGTCTTGTCCATCTGTTTGTAAAATTATGAGTATTAAGGAGAAGGAGGTGGGTTGATATAATGCAGGTACTCACTTTGCCTGGCTCCTGCACTGCTGACGTCTGGTACTTCCTCATCCGTTCAAACACGGAGTGGTCAGCGCAGCCACCCTCTGAGCCATACTTATGAGGATAATCTGGCAGATAGGGATAAGATGAAAGATTTACTTTAGAGTTTATGGTGCATTGAGGGTGTGGTCAGAATCATGTGCAGTGGGCTGAGAGACGCATGTCTGTGGCAGCTGGGTTCAAAAGTAGCTGCATTAAATAAAAGGCCGAGTGGGAATGATGGAGCTGCTAATCTTTTTCAGAAAATTCAAGGAAAACAAATCATTGTCGTCTTCTTGTGGCTATGCTCCTTTACATTTTTCTGCCAACCCTCCATCAGAAGAGTGAACGATCTTACTGATGACTTGTCTCCATTAAGGTAAAAGAGTCTCCACTGAGTCTTATTTCAATTCATTCAAGTTCTACAAAATGTCAAAACATGTAATTCTGTCACAATAAACCAAACAATCTCACAATATGAAGAGTGACACTAGCCAGTGCATGGCATGTGTCCAAAAATATTTCAACAATCTGTTCTTGTGCATGTATTGATTGAATGATATAACAATGTGAGTCTCTATGCAACCATTAGAAAAAAATCATTTAAAAAAGGTTTATCGGTTCTTCTAATATGCAATAAACAGCGCTGCTTAAGTTCACCAACAGCCACAGGAAAATATATTTAATAAATGGAGGTAGAAATGCAAAACTAAAAATCGTAATGATAATTGAAAGACTGGAAACGCATTCTGACAGACAACTCTCACATCGCAACAGACCAGCTTGAATGGTGACTCAGTAAAAAAAAAAAAAAAGACCTGTTGTGACTCAACTGGCTAAAATGACAGTGCAGACTGCAATGACACATCCAGTCCCTAACAAAGTGTTTTTGATGTTTGCTTGTTTTGTTGTTTCTCAGGAAAAGCCTGCTTTGTCCATAAAGTGAATGCTGCTTGACTCAACTGCTAATCAAGAGAGCTTTGTATTTTAGATAAAAGCAACAAAACAAAAAAAAAGCCAAGACTGAGCCATCATTTGTCAAAACCTCCTCTGAGAAAAGCATCAGAAACATCAAGGGGAAACTTTAAGGGCAATGCTTGAAGGATTTATGTCATATCACTGGTGGCAGAAAGGCGTGTGGTAAATCTAAACAGGATTATCTCCACAATAATGAGGGAAAAACCATTACTTACCAATGTCATCCTCATGATAGATGACAGAGTGGTAGGGCACATTCTTGTCCTGCAGATACCTCTCTGAGGGTTCAACATAGAATGTTCCTTGGTAGGTTTTAATGAAGCCCTCAAAGCGTCCATCAACCACGGAGCCGTGGGCTAGTGTGCCCTTTTCACCTGACAGACGAGGTGCAGGGTTAAAAAAAAAGCAAAATTTTTTTTTTTCCTTTCTGAGGATGTAAAGACATGTTTAGGAAAATGATACATTCTCTGTGTAATAGTTAGAGATTTATGTTTTAGTGGAATTTACTTCAATTATAACAGTAAACATGGTGACAGGGACACAGTTAAAATCTTCCAATCAACAACTCAAACACTTAAAACAAGCAACATTTCTAGTTTAACACCCAAAAATATGAACAAATTATTAGCACATTGTTGAGTTGAGTATTTTCCATAAAGTCTCTTTAACGTGAATACTAAAGAAGCTGAAGTTTGAAACTGCCGACTTCAGAAAGACAGAGCGGAAACAAACGCTCCTCAGCTTTTCAGTTGATATTAAGTAACACTTTTCCAGACATCATTGTCATATGTTTTGAGAAGGGCTGTATTTCTAAAGTCCAATATATTGTTAGCTGAAATGCCATTAAAAGAAAAATACAGTGATATAAAGGTTTCCATTCACAGAGATGGTAAACAAAAGTAATTTTTTAAACTCCAGTGAAGGCCGTGACAATTCACAGTGAGGATCAGTGACTATGAATGAGATGGCGGTTAAAATAAGTGCTCTTACCAAAGATGTCCCCGCTGTAAATGTGTGATGTATCAGTGAGTTCCTCCTCTCCTGATACTTCAATAATGAGATCAGGAGAAAACAATTTTGTGTCCCTCTTCATCCTCAAGTTAAAATATCTAAAGAGAAAATTGGGGTACAATAAGCAGCTAGAACACACATTAAACAAACTCATATATGTTGGTGTTATGACACACAGTCCTGTCACTGATACCACCATTCTAAGTAATGTTGATGTCTTTCACCACAGAGTTTCTGTTTGAACCGCCCTCAGTGGAAATAAGACACGAGGCAGAATTTAACAGAGAAAACACCATCCTGTACTTATTTTGCACCAGACTCTGCTGTTCTGATGTGTTAACCATTTAGTTCTTCTATGCAAAATGACTCAGAGGAGCTATTACATCAGAAGGAAAGCACATGAACATCCATGCAGAGCCACAGTCTTGCTCTAGTAAGTATTAGTGATCTCAGCTACAAAAAGGCAAGCCTCACATGAGCCCCTTATGAGCCAGTACTCTTCAAGAAAGCTGAGGCTATGAAGGGAGGGGTTCAAATGAATGCTGTGCCTTACCAGGAACCTTAGTAATCATGTGATGATGTTTTAAGGTATAAGGCTTCTTCCACATAGCTGTATGACTCATGACTACCTTTCTGTTCCCGTCAATAGTTTGCACAATATGGGAAAAAAAATGTGCACCAATCCTTTTCCCCTTGGTTGTCTTTGCAGGTCTTGTGCACTTGACATGAACATTATTTTTGTGCTCTGTAACAGGAAATACCCGTCCAAGTGGAAACTTGGATCATCTTAAGGAATTGAAGCTTTGAAAACAACTTTTAAACTCAAACTGGAAACAATGCATTTGGGAACTGAGTAGTATTTCCCACTCATTTCTTTTACATACTAGTCTTACTGAAAAATGAAAGAAGACACGCGGCTGTTTCCTTCTACTGATGGAGCCAGCAGCATCGTGGTGACAGCACCATTGGTTAGTTCTGAATGCCAGCTTGTGTACTGGAAAGATGGCCCATTTTGCCTCTGTTCCTACCTCCCTCTCAGCCTCTGTACATTCACACTTGATGCAGAAAGAGGACACATCAGTCCTGGCTTGAAAAGGCTAAAAGAAGCCAGAGACTCCAAAACAAGACTGGCCATTTTTTGTGCGTATTATTGCATATCCCAAAACTCACAAATTGCCTTTATTCTCACGACACATTCATAATGACACCTAAAACAGAATAAGTCTCTATGACTGTGCCATGATAACATAATTTTTGAGAAGTTGGAGTTGAACGTTTTTCTAATTCATGACAGATGAAAATGTTAAGGAAATCTATTTGGAAACTGGCAGCATGCCAATCTAAACAGTATTCTGAGATTCAAGCAAAGTCCAGGACTTCCCTCTGCAGGATGACTCTTTATCCTGACCCAGCATTCAGATGGTCCTCTGTCATTCCGGCTCAAATTCCCCCGCTGTTGAGAAACTTTTAAAGCCAGTCCCTTTATTGAGCCGTTGGTATATTAACACACAAACCATCAGCATTATTGGTGAAGCTTAAGGCCTGTGCTTCTGTGGACACATAACCTTTTGAATATAACCTGCTTTTCTCTGACTTTTCCATGTAGTTTGTAAGTTTGAAAACTATTTGAAAGCAGTTATACTTTTGTACTTTATCAGGCTTAAAGTATCAAATGAAATGTTCAGATCCAGGAATGTGAAGCTACATTATTTCAATGGCTACAAAGAGTACCAAAAGGAAAAAACAGAAGGACCAAACAAACAAAAAAGAACAAAAGCTTCATTATGGCCTGTGGTTTGATGCATAAATTCCTGCAACTATCAATAGTCTGGACACACCCATAACAGTTTCTGGCCTCTCCTTATTTGAAGGCCCCTACAACAGACAAAATGGCAACTAAACGTAATCTGTGCACCATAAAACATTCATTCAACCCTTCTCTAAGATGGCAAATGAACAACATCAGACTAACAGAACAGAAGCTCTGCACATGTGGATCAAAGTTCATGTGCTGTTAAGACTTCCTCAGTAAACACTAAGGTGGATAAACACTTAGGGACAGACCTACACACAGCGAAGATAAAAACAAAAGCAGATTCAAACTGTAACCAAACTTCTAAAATAAATAAATAAATCCAAATTTAAGAAAATAGCTTTCTTTTCACTTTCTGCTAATCTACCCCAGAAAATATACCCTACAGATTGAGAGTGCATTTGATTTTTCTGAGTCTTTCTGATGCTTATAATGGAATACCAGCTCAAAGGTTGGGCCTGTCCTCTCATTGAACCGTGCGGCAAAACTTTTTATCAAAACGTCCTGTGAACTCTATCTTTGACAATCTGTGGCAAGCACACAACTTGTTTCAAAGCATTCTGTCCCATGGTAAGAAGAAAAAGAAAAAAGAAACCCTTAATGAGTGTTGCAGTTTTTACAGGAGCAGCTTCTTGCTAAATCATTCAGACAAATTCAAAATACTGAACATCCTGACTCAGGCAACTGACTGTCAGACACTTTGCACAATAAGTGGACAAGACACACACACGCAACACACTGCCCTCAGGCTGTAGTGAGTAAAGCTGGTCCAACAAAAGGCGGCGATAAGTACAATCAGTCGTTTGAAAAATAGTCACACAAATACACCCATTATACTCAAAGCATTTGGCATAGTGAGCAGGACCGTAGCGACAGTTTGTACTCGGGTTGTTTCACAGTTGTGGTTGCAGCAAATGCAGATAAGGGTGTTTAAAAAAAAAGAACACAAAAAAAAATAAAATGAAAGAAAACAAAATCTGACTTGAAATGTCAGATTTTATCTCAGGAGAAAATTAATTTAAATCCCCTCCTGGTTCAGACACTATCAACTTAAAATAATTGATACTTGCTTTATGCTTTATCATCAGGCCAAAGTATGCTCATTTCAGGGTTCTCTGAATGGAAAGGTCAGCGTTTATTTAAAATATATATGCAAGTAAATAGTATGATCAAAAATAAATTAAAATGAGCAAGTACATAGTTCTTGTATGAACATCTGGATTCAGATGAGAAATTATGATTGCTAGATATTTCTGCAAAAGGGAGAAGCATTGTCTCTCTAGTGAGCTCTATTTTTTTTTAAAGTAGCTTGAAGTGTCACTTTTTCATTGGCACCCCTGTTAGTAAGAAAATAAAAATAAACTCTAGGTAAGGATCCTGTGCACAGCCTCACCTGACAGAGCAACAAATACTCATGTGGATATACAAAAAAAGCTAGTCTGTTAAGTATTTATCATCCCAAACAGCACAGCATTTTCTGAGGGAAGAGTATTCGTCTTCATTTGCACTTCCTCATAAAAGTTAATGAATAAAGGCAGCATGTTGGAACCAAGCTCAATGGCCAGAAATGATCTATATCTTGAGGCTAACGTTAAGATTATTACATTCACGCCAACCTGAATCATTTTTACACACAAAATAATACACAAGAATTTCCCCCAAGAAAAGAAAGCTCAAGAAGTGGCTCCATCTCATGAGTGACTTATTATAAGAGTACCGGTACGTCATATTGTAATTAACTTTTTTTTCTGATTTTACCTGTTTGGTGCAGAGCTAATGTCCACAGTTTAGAAATGACAGTGTGTGCACATCTTAGAATAGGATTAACTCCACATCACAACTATTACAGTGAAAAATAAAGCCAATGATTTCGTAAGAAAAGTTTTTTCATGTAAAAGAATGTTAAAATATCAAATTCTTGGAAGAGGGATCGGTACAGTTGTTTACACCAAAGATATAGAACATGGTAACTGTCGACAGACTTTCCTGATACAGTGCTGTATCAATAACTAGATCAAGCAGCACAAAATGGGAACATGGCTGAAATAATAAAAATCTATTAATCAATGATTGAAGTAAAATAACATGCAGGTGTCATTGTGTTTATTTATGCTCTCATGGAGCATCAGAAAAACTATCTACATTGAAATTTTACAAGGTAAGAAAACCAGTGAAAGCCTAATACGTTTGGCTACAAGCTGCCTCAGCTCATTCAGCTCCGCTAGGTGACGTGCAGCTCGATTCAGCATTTCAACTGCATGGCTTTAGGGGCAGCCTGATCTGCAAAGAGTTGTTTGACGACTGAGTTAGAGCTGCACTGCAGAAGAAAATGAAAACCTACACCACTTCCGTGGAACTCCCAGGCATCTTTTTCCTGTGTGTTTGGCAATACCTGTTAGGTGGAAACAGGGTTTCAAATAATCCTCAGCATGCATTATACTTACCCAGACACACGCCCCCTTAAGCTTCTGTACAGTTGCAGTGCAATTCTGAGAATCTCACTAATGTTCCTGCTACCAGTGTTGTTGCTTTTGTTGCTTGTTTGTTCTTTTGTCTTCCCTGTGTCCTTTTGCAGGAGCCCTATAGGTCCACAAGGATTGCCCACAAGGAACAGTTTATTTTTTACAGACATAAGAGCTGGTTGTAAGCTTTTGTTGTCTTTCTTTTTATTTTTTTCCTTCCGTTTCTGTCTAAAGGATCTCTCTCATTTCCACTGCTCTTCTTTCTCCCCTGTCCCTCTGTCAGGTTCGGCATTATTGTAAGTTTGATAACAAAAATAAATAAATAAAGCAGTTTTGGGTCATCAAGGGGGGCTTGGCAAAGCAAATTTCTTCAGAATAACACAGTACTCAGATGTCAGTTCTGCTGCCATAATGCTGAACAAGACAAGGGGAAAAAAAGCATGCATTACACTAAGGGTGGACCTCAGGTTTATTTGATGTATATTCCTAACCTAATATTTGTACTTCTTTAAACTTTGGGGGGAAAGGCAGCTTCAAGTGAGGAATGTTCAATAGCAAAGAAAACGTCTTCCATGCAGCTGAAAATATCACACAATGTCTCCCTTCTCAGGGTACACTGAAAGCAGCACAAGAGGCACAAGTGGTGTTTTGCATAACTTTACAAGGTTTTGAATTGTGTATTATTTTATTTTTCTTCCAGGAAAGGGAAGTCTGGAATGAATAGAGTTGTCACATAAAAGTCCCAGCAGCAGATTTTAGAGGATTTGTTGAAAAACAGCGTGAATAGGTGAGGAGGAGTGTCAACATTTGCACTGAACTGACCTTCCATGAGCGTGGAAATCCAAATGTATGGCCCTGTCGTCAGGAGAGAGTGCTCTTTTGGCTCTTTGGTGACTGTTGTGCAGAGCCTCTGTGTCATATGACAAGCCCTCATAGTGGCGGATATATTTGTTCAAACGGTTCCCAAACTGACCTGAAAGACAGTTCAATGAAATATTAATCAACAATTCTGAGCTTTTGCAGAATGAGATACATTTTTTGTTCAGTATTTGTCCAAAATGTTTCACTTTGACCCGATCATCTGCAAAAATAAGTCTGCTGATGTCTTACGCTTTCCAACTACCTAATCAAATGTTTTTTTCATTAATAGCCGTGGGGAGCCAGCCCTCATACCTGAGCTTCTCCTACTGTGGAAGTACAACGGCCCTACATTGGAAAACTAAACTGGGAAACAGCAATGGCAGTTTACAGGATGAATTCACTATGTTCACAGACTTTTTCAGCTTACTGACCACAAAGAGGTAATTGAGCCAGCTTTCATACAAACCGTTTTCTTTGTTCTTTAAAAAAAAACGACAAAGAAACTGCTCTGCCAGAAGCCCGAGCCAGAAGCACATGATGCACATCAGGTGACCGAGGTTCTGTTTCAGTAGTAATGCGGATCATTGTAGGAGTCAAGTGACTGCTGGATTTGTTGGCAGTCTAAGTGGTAATCTACATTCCAAGAAAACGTCAAAGCTCCCAAACTGTATGTAGGTCTGAAGAATTTGTGAGGAAAAAAGGGACAAAAAAATAAAAAAAATCGAGCTGAGCTATGAGGTAAAAACTAACAAAAAAATTAGGCCTTTGGCAGTGACAGAGGCTTAGCTCTTCTCTTCTACCACAAAGACCTAAAAAAAAAGCTTAAAAGCTTATAGGGACTACACAGGTAGTAAACCTCACTTGTATTTTCACACTGATGCTCAGTACTGTTGAGCTTTCACGTAGTGGGAGTTATGACTCCACAAACAGGCAGAGGCTGTACCAGGCTAGCACCAACTTGTCAGTGAATGCACATAGAAAACAGCCCTTTTTCAAAAATGAAAATAATGACAGCCAACAAGAGTGATCCAATAACCACTGCCAACAACAAGATAAGCTTTGGGATGAGAGTGAGGCAGCAATTAATCCCGGAGTAAGTTCCTGTTTTAAAAAAAAAACAAAAAACAGACACTTTCAGTTCAAACTGCCAGGATGTGCACCCTCCAAACGAGGTGTGAACTCACATTAAAATGTCAGAGGGCATAAAGCTAACATGTCTACATAGAGCTGCCTTCAAAGACTACGTTGGGAGTCGGGGATGCAAAAGAGGAAAAATAATCTACACATCACTTCATGTTGGACTGATTTTGATGTGGATGTAGAATGAAAACATGTAGTACTCAACTGTATATTGGCATGTATAAAACAGCATGTTAGGCAGACGAGGCTGGCATTCATTTCAGTTTGAGTTTCACGCAGTTGCAGTAAATTAACCACTAATAAGATGTTTCTGATTCTTAGAACTGGTGACATATTGATGATTTGACACCAAAAGGTGAGGAAACCAAAAAACACTGAGTTTCACTCCAAAAGCACCCTCATCATCGTGATTGCTATGGACTCTGTTTCAGCCTCAAGCACTCCTTTTAAGCTCACTTCTTAACAGAAGAAACTGCCAACCACAAGCATCCCAACTTTTCTGAATGACATGTTATATGCAAGCTGGGGGATGGCAGTTTAGCTCCAAGATGGTTTACATAATCACAACAACTTAAATCTGTCTTTGAGACGGCAAACGGCATTAAAAAGAGTTAGCTGAAACCTGAGCGTAAAATCTGACAAAATAGACAGTTTGTCAATACCAATATTGTCAAATTTGTTGAAAGATAGTAGACATTACATGTGTACTGCTGTTTTCTGAATGACTGCATGTAATAAATTAAGAAATATGAAAAGCAGCTCACATGCAGTCATGCACTGGTGAAAGCCCAGAGACATTTTCTGAGATAAAGCGTATTATTAATGGAAAAACGTATTAAAAAACAGGTGTTTCAGTGACAAAATGATTTATTCCTGAAGGCCGAAATCAATAAGTAAGGCTGAACCCCTAAAATGCAATTCTAAAGGGGATTAAGCAATTACATGCTTTGAAAAGGGCTACAAAGTTACACCAAACATGAAGAAGTGCTTTGATAATCCCGCTGGTTCACAGTCAATGAAAAAAAAAGCAGTAAAGTTGTGTAAAATTTTAAGAGGCAAGAAAACCATTGAAAGCTTAATATGTTTGGCTTCCCTGCCACTTTTAACAAGCTGCCTCAGCTCATTCAGCTCCGCTAGGTGACGTGCAGCTCGATTCAGTATTTCAACTGCATGGCTTTAGGGGCAGCCTTATCTGCAACATGTGCCCCAGACGGGAATGAAAGAGTTGTTTGACAACTGAGTTAGAGCTGCACTGCAGAACAAAATGAAAACCTACACCACTTCCGTGGAACTCCCAGGCATCTTTTTCCTGTGCGTTTGGCAATACCTGTTATGTGGAAACATGGTTTCAAATAATCCTCAGCATGAAGTATACTAAGGGTCGACCTCAGGTTGAGTTTATGTATATTCCTAAACTATGACCAGTGACCAAAGTGGTTATGTCCCAACAAGTACCAAGTAGGGGTTCTGTAATTGCCAAACATCTACTACATTTAATTCAGAGGGCTTAAATAATCAAGGTAACCTGAGCATAATAGGCGGTTGTCTATTTTTTTCCTTTTTAAATGACTACATATGGCAGCTGTATGAAGATTGGATTCATGTAGACCGGAGTGAATACCTCAGCACATGCAAAAGCGGTCAAATGTGGTAGTGCCTGAACCTTTTTCGACGCCCGTATCCTCAAAAAAACGACGTAAAGAAACAGGGGGAGCTGCTTGGTAAACGCAAAGGCGGTTCCTGGCATAGTAAATGGTTTCAATATCATTTTAACCTATATGTTCCGGGTTTTATTCCGACATTAGCGACATACGCGCCATTCAAACTCCTGTTTATGGACGTTAAGACTGAACTATCAGTTTTTTTCACACACAAAAATGTCTGTCCAACCGTAATTGATACGCCCTGATACCCAGACCAACACGGGCACGCTAACAAAGTCGAGAGTGAAGAATAAACACAGGTTAGCCCCAGTAGACGCTACAGTTCCATGTAACATTAGCCACATAGCTAGCAAGTTAGACTACAGGAGTTCAAACGTTTGACCTGAATAGCGCGGTACTCTCTCCTTTTCCCCAACCCAGTGGCAAACTTACCTGTAATAACTCGTAGGCAGCAAAACGTGAAAATTAGTCTGATAAATATCATATCGGAATCCTCTGTAAATCAGTTAAACAGCTAAGTGACCCAGCGAGACGGCTGACTACTTCTCTTTTCGTTTAGTTTCAGTTGACGCTCTGGTAATCGCCCTTTCGTAGTTAGCTTACTCCCATCACGAAAACACCGGGGATCTGCCTATCCCCAGCTGCCCTACGCCACACACTCAGACACATACACTTAAAAAAAAAAAAAGACAGGCACGTCCTCCTCCCTTCCGGTGCGTTTTGCCAAGGGAGACTAGACACACCCATTTAGCCACTATTTCGATAAACTTCAAAACAATTTAAAACTAAACAAACTCCGGCACCTTTACAGCCGAACAAGTAAAGTTTATGTGCTGGGTCGTAATGTGAGGAACATGAAATCAAGAACTGAGATGTCGCTTTGGGGGCTGTGTTCATTCAGCAAGTTGCAAGTTGTTTACTTCCGCAAGGCATAACTTCCGGGTGCACACATTTATTTTACCCCTTTTGTATGGAGATTAATGTAGATACGTTGTTGTTAATGAAATAAGCTTTATCAAGGCCAACGGGAGAGGAGAATTATAGACATTTTAAATAAGACGACAGGTTAGGTCATTAATGTTTAAATGGGTTCAAAGCCCCGGTGGACGGAGATATATTCTGGTTAGGACTGTGCATAATGTAGTGTATTACTCCCAAATGAAAATCTCTGATACTGGAGTGGAAAAAATTGTATGTTAGAAATGGATACATTCCCCATTTAGAGTCCAATTTAATCCCTTAGATAGATCGAATATGTATGAAATATGCTAAATGTGTTTATAAGTGGCACACAGGCATTCCTGTAGCAGACTAAAGACAGACAAGAAACAAAAAGTAAATGGACCATGTGCTAATATAAGGTAAACAACAAGAGAATAGGTGGCAAAGCATGTTTATGTAAGAGAGTTCCTGTAGCAATGAGCAGTCAGCAGTATGTGCTCAAAAACACTGATTTCCTGATTTTGTTTCCTCTGTAAACCACAATGTTTTGACGGCCTCTGTTTCCAATTATACCCTAACAAAAATAGAGTTGGTAATAAGTCTGTAATCTGTAATTTGATCCAAATTGTATTTCTTTTATTTGTATAAATATATGAATAAATATTTATTATTTATGTAAAGCTAGCTCTAGAACAAGGAACACATTTGATCTAAATACCCTTTCTGAAATAATTACCAACAGCTCTTTGGTTGAAGATACAACCTGAAGGATGCCATCTTTGTGCTGACAGTGTAACAATGGCTGCAGGGCCAGTTTATTCGCTGACATTAGTGCAGCTATATCAATCAGTTGATCACTTGATCTGTTAGTGGCGATACATTTCTGCTTGGAAGGTTATTTGCTGCCATCCAGTGGCTAAAAATATTACTGCATTCATTATGCAAATAGTTCCAAATGATCGTAATTATTATTATTCAGAAAAGGATGAGTTATATTGTATTTGATTTGGAGAACAACTTCTCGAGTTGAAAATAATTCATATTAACTAGAAACCTTAATTTTTCATGGTGGTTGGAACTCGAGCCCGTTCACGTGACACAAGTATAGCCTCACAGCTGCGCGTGCACTGGTAAGCAAGATGGTCACCGCCACGGCACGTTCCTGTCATGCCCCATTCTGCTACCCTCGTTAAAAGGACAACTTTAAAATGTATCTCAAACGTGTAAGGTGTAACCGCCTTTAACCTCAGCTGTGTATAGAAATGGTTGTATTTTCAGTAGTGAGTGGCACCAGTAGTGAATGGTTTTAAAGAGTTAAAATGTTTAACTCTCTATTTGTTAGCTTGGAAACTACAGTGAAGGTTTTGTGAGTAAATGAGTAATAGTGTGATTTAGTATTAATTGATCAGGAAATATCAACTAAATTAAAGCTCTGAAATAATTTACCTCTGCGGTTGAAGTAAAGAAATTGGCATTTCTTGCTTGAATTGCTTACTTTTTTCTGTCTTTTTTGCAAGGGAACAGGCGTTTGGAAAGTAGAAAATACGAGGTAACGTAAAAGCACCACCATTGGTTTTCTACCGCCCCGTTGCACGGCCTGAAAGCAGTTCACTCTGATGACGTCACTTGCAGAGTTGTCATGGCGTCTTTGGGACTGAAGCTACCGCTACAATTTAGCTAAAATCTGTCGACAGCCTGTCTATCGAAATGGAGAAAAATGCAAACTTGCATCGAGAGACTGACGGGAGCTCTCTGTGTGCCTCGCTCGCGGGAGAAATGGGCGACGTTACGGCTGTGGGTGGCGTGAAAGGAGCAGGCGACAAATGCAAGAACAGTGAGGCTCCTCTCAGTACTTTGGTTACCGTTAGTAGTAGTATCAGCACCACAAATGTGAGCGCTCCAAGCGCCGTCAGTGCTCTTCCCAGTGCTGGGAAGTGTGACGTGCCAGAAGTTATCGAAGTCCTCCCCGTGCCGGAGGAGCAGAAGAAAGACACCGACGCGAGCGGGCTGCCGTCGGGGTGTGGGGATCGGATCAGTAACGGGATGGGACATGACTCGGTGCAGGCAGCAGAAGACACCCAGGGTGGTGCCTCAAAGTTAGTAAACAAGAAGAGCGACGGCCCGTCCTCACCTCCCGCTACGGAGGGCGCAAACACACCGGCTGAGCTCTCGGCTGGTGGGGAAAGTGAACCGGCGAAACTTGCCAAACCGACCAATCTGTGTCCAGACAATGCCGCCTCGGCAGATGTCAAGTCGGCTCTGTCCGGGGAGCCCACTTTATCGGAGGGATTGCAGAGTGGGAGTGACCCCGATCCCAGCCTGGGTGGAGAGTCCCGAAGCATAGATTCCCTGGAGTCCTTCTCCAACCTCAACTCGTGCCCCAGCTCCGACCTCAACAGCGAGGGGCTGGAGGACAAGGGACTGGCCCTGGCCCTGCAGAGCGAGTTTGGGGCCGACGGCACCAAGACTTCGTGCGCTAAAGATCGAGCCGCCGGCCAGTCCATTTACCACATTAAGTGGATCAAGTGGAGGGAGGAGAACACACCGATCATCACTCAGAACGAGAACGGCCCCTGTCCACTACTGGCCATCATGAATGTCCTCCTGCTTGCATGGAAGGTAATGATCAGATGAGCCCGATTTTTGTTTAGAATTGAGGTTTTGTGCGCTCATTTATGTAACAACAATCAGATTGGTGTGACTTTTTTTTTAACATGACAGTGCATGCCGTTTGCATTCAGATAACAGATGCAAAGTGTTTTGCACTGCAGCACAAGTCTAAGCAAATGCATATTTGGACAGCTTCAGCTTAGCAGTGTTTACTCTGCTAGATGTGTGACATGTTAATGAAAAGTGTCTGTGTTTCTGCCCGATGTAGGTTAAGATGCCACCTATGATGGAGATCATAACTGCTGAGCAACTGATGGAGTATCTTGGTGAGTGTTTTGCAGCTTTCGCATAAGATGTCAAACATAGCCTCTCACAGAAGGCAACGAGTAACGTGTAAGCCACATGGCCTTGTTCAAACTGGACCGTGACTTTTCAAAAATGTATAAAACGTGCAAATAAGCCACTGCTGTTGGATGTGCATTTTTATGAAGTGGAACTGAAGCCCATGGGTCCACATTTGAGGTCAGAGTTTTGTATGAAGCCACTGCAGTTCATTTTCAGCATCTCGGTAGACATTCTTGTGTTTCATATGCTCTCCAATGAGCGGCATGTACTTAAAGGTCAGATAGATCTATATATATATTCCAAAGTCTATGGAGGAAGGGACCAGGACTGCGGAATTCCCCATGATCCGATATTCTGCTGCAGCAAATGAAAACAGGAGCCGTTCCTTCTCTGTGGCTTCTTAACCAGAATCACTGGGCATTCTGAAAGCGTAGTCAGATTAAAAGCAGTTCTTTAGAGGACTGACCTCTCAGCTCTGTCAGGTTGCCTCTGTAACCACTTTTAAGTTAGATTTTTAAGCTATTTGTCGTATTAATCTAATAAATCACCCATTTAAAAAATGCCGTAATCGTGGGGCTCCATCTGGGCTGACAGGGCGCGTCCAGTCGTTTGTGGATAAATGTCCGAGGCCGCGTTCTTAAACGAAAGGACAGCACACACAGTTGGTTTCGTGGAGTGTTTGGAGGCCTCTGGAATGCTTCTAACCTCATCTTGACTCCTCTTTTGTCATAACACTCACAGACAAATGCAACAAGTGTGTTTAGGCTTGGAAGTGGTGTTTTAAGGTGGAAGTGGATGTCACTCAGCGGCTCCACGGTGTGCTGCAAGTCAGGCGGACGTGAGGAAGCAGATACAGATATTAAGGGAGGACCCGAGGTTGATGGTAGCCCATAGCACTGGGGGGGGGGATGGGAGGGGGCAGCCTCCTGTTTTTCACACAGCTCCCTGCCAGTCTTTCCACCCTCTTTTTGCTTTAGCGAGGCACATATGAGAAGAATTCCCTTTTCATCTGTGGCTGATTTACTAATGTGGATGACAAGAGGTTGATGGCATTCCTGTGAGTACTGCGCTGGGAAAGTTTGTGTTGACAGTGCAGAAAGAAGCTCCTGCCAGGTCCTAATAAATTAGCGCTCCTCTTCCAAACATTCCAGAAAATGACTTGCGCAAGACTATCAAAAGTGAGACGGCTGCCGCGCCATCTCTTATGAACTGAGCGACAAGCTGCCGTCTGCAAAAGGGCCCAAAGCCGTCCAGAGCCCCGCCCGTGTCGCAGCCAGCTGTGTTTGCGGCTGGGAAAAACATCCCCGGGACACGCTCTGTAAAGTCGTACAAGCGCGCTTTGCTCTGCCCGTGGTTGGTCAGCAGAGTGTCCGTAGTGTCTTCGGGCCCAAGCGGCCGGAGTCCGCCCACTGCCCGGCCCTGCCCTCTCTGGGCAGAACGATATGATTTGGGTTCTCAGGTGACACAGACGTGCACTGAGGTACGCCTCATCCCATCGAACTGCCCCAGCTTTTTGGGGGGGAAGTAGCTGGCCCATGCAAAATGTGCGTACAAGCCTGTGTCGCTTAAAAGGATGTGGCAGGTACTCCGACTGCGTCAGGCTCCTTGTGCTATTCTGTGGCGGTGGCGGCTGTAACGGCCATCTGGGGTCTCAACATTTCCCTCTCTTCCCTCTGCAGGTGACTACATCCTCGAAACCAAACCTAAAGAGATCTCGGAGGCTCAGCGGCTAAACTATGAGCAGGTGAGGCCTTCAATGTTTAATAAGCTCCCGGCGGCTTGCGGTTGGTGGAGCGCCGGGTTTTTGGGGGATTAGCTCACTCTCCTCTCTCTCTCACTATGTGTCAAGATCATAATTGCACAAGTTCCCACTTCATTGATGCACTCAGAATAACCCAGCTGTTCTCACAGCCTTTTTTTAATTTTTTTTTTTTTTTTCACATCGCTTCCTGCAGAAATCTTTCGAGTGGCGGCATGCTCACACTAAAGCAGGTTTGCATTCAGGTAGCACTGGTCAGTAAACGTTGTGTAATTTGGAAATGAGCCTTGAGTTGATGGCAAACCACATGAAAGTGCAGATCAGCCTTTTTCCCCACTACTCTATAGCTTACATAAGAAGAGTCTCGCGAGGCGCGAAGAACAACGGGGGTCAGGAGTGTCAGATTATGTTGTTTCACATGGCGGCGAATGCTCCGAGACGCATGGCTGGGTTCAGCTCCCGGCTATTACCGAGGCGCTGCGTGTGTGTGTGTGTGCGGGTCTGTGTGTGGCGTACCATGAAAGGCTCTTGGAGATGGAGCTCCAGTTTCTCGCTTCCTCCCATCTCCGCTGCCTGTGTACAGTGTGGGAGGGGCCCTGCCTCTTCTGCTCTTGCGTGGCAGAGCAGGAGCACATCTGTGAATGATTTCAAACCGCTCAGTTAGAGCGGAGCAAAAATAATGTGCAGTTTCCACTTATAAGCTCTCAGGCGCTCCAAAATTAAGTCGAGCTGAGATACGCCGCCTTAAGTGAATAGACGGCGCCCTCGGTGTGCAGAGCTGGAGTAAAGGAGCAGTTAAGAGGTTGCGTTGCTTTGTTATTGTAGTGGTCTAATCCAAGACACCAGCCCGGGAGTTTTTTTTACATGTGGCCGGCCTCACGCCTGAGACCCTGCTGTGGTGTAGGTGTAGAACTGTGAAAAGGCCTCTTCTTCATAAATGGGGAGTGAGTGCTCAGGAAATGCTAATGTCTTTGTTATTTTGTGCTATTTATTTAATCATTTATTTCTGTTAGTCAAAAGTAGTCGAAGGCTTCATGGCACAAGTCGTTCTATTTATTAATGAAAAATCATCCTCTGCAACAGTACAGCATTTGGATTAAAATAACAGCTGTCTGGATGCTCTTTGGCTTTTGTTTAATACTTACTCGGAGGACCTGATGAAATGTGTAATTGAAGTTGGTCTCAGTGGACCTGGCTCAACAATGTGATCCATCCATGACGACCAGTCAGCCACTGGGTTAAAGGGGCAGCTCCGCTTAAGAACCGGTTCAGTTTTGGGCTGCTGGCTGTTTTGTGTCAAATCTGGTCACAGCTGGTTAATATATTGATTTTATTCTGAGGGGTTTACCCCCAGTTGGTGTGTTTGCCCTCTGCTTGTGCTTCTTTTATTATGAATGAATACATTTCATTGTGTCAACTTAATGAAGTCTGCACATACGCTTTAGATATTAAATATATTCTTCCAGGGAGTTCTGTGTAAGAAGAGAACATTGAATGGAAAAAATTTTTTCGCACCCTTAAAACGTCTTGGATATTTACTTATAAAGTTGAACTAACACTGATTTCAGTTATATCTTTTTTTCAACATGGCATGGAAGTTAACTGTGAAATACTTTTTATCAGGCAGACCAAATCTTCTGGTTGACCGCAGTTTGTTTTCCAGAAGGCAAAGGGCCAAAAAGAACTACTGTTCATTGTTCATCTATTTTAGATTTACTCAAAGTAATGTCATAATTGGTGTAATATATTACTATACATGCATTTATTTGTTTGCTAAGGTATCTGTTCTTGGATTGAAAGTATTGAGCCATTTGAGGTCTGTAATATTTTCTCATTTGAAATATCTAAAGTTAAAAATATATGATTTGAGAATGTAAAAAGAAAACGTTAAGTCATTTAGGTTTGAATTGGATGTTGTTCGCTTCTTCCAGATTCGTAATTTTTAACCTCAGCATAGTTTGTTTTTCTTTTTTTCTTTCACATTTTAAACTTTATTCTTAATGTTTGTATTTTTTGACAGTGTCTTGACATGATAGGGCGGGTCTTCACATGGCAGCTGGACGCTTAGTTTTAAAACTTCACTTTCAAATAGTCGTTTCCGATTAACAAATATCATGGCCCTGAAACGGCTCCTTATCAAGTCCCTACAGGGTGGCGTGCAAGTGTTAGACTCTTGAAATGCATCCAACACGAGGCCAGATGAATGAGAGTAATGCAGTGCCGATCATCTGATCTCCCGGCGCTCATGTGCTGCTGGAGCTCTCCACTCCCAAAGTGCTGAGATGTGTTCCGTTACACAGCCCTGCTAATCCTTCCATCACTGCTGCCCATAAGCATCCTAATCCACCGGCTAGGATGAGCCAGCTGCAGGCTTTTCACCTCCGTTCTCCTCTCCTAGCCAAGCGCCAACACCGAGGATACACAGTGGACACTTCGGATTTCTACTGTAACCCGGAAAATGAACTCCCACTCTGCATATGGGTGTTATGGGTCGGGATTGCCATAAATCATGAGAAATAAAAATTCGTATTCACTTTCAGTGGCGTTTAAGACCCGTTGATAAATGTGAAGAGACTAGCCAAGTTATATTGAATTTCTAATAAAACCGTTTTAAATATGTATAAGACACTGCAATATAATTTCCATCTAGATGGAATAATTTATAGAAATGCCTTTCAAGTCCTACTTTAAAAAACCGAAGGCAGAATAAACTCTTTGCATTTATGACCTTTACTGTTACTCTGTTCTGTTTTTTGGCAAAGATGGCTTTGATTATCTTTCTTTTCTTTATTGATATTGTTCAAATATTTTTAGACATTGTAAATGTATTTTCGCAGTACAATACCATTAAAATAGCTAAATGATCATGCTGGATTTTCCACCTCTAAAGGTTGCGATGAGCAAATAAATCTGAAAAACTCTATTTAAAAAGAAGCAAAAAAACAATGGCTATTAATAGATGCATTGCACTGTTCTACTAGACTAAAATAGTCTGTTTTGAACTGACCATACAGTCCTCCAAATAAATGCCTCTTGTCCATAATTTTGGATGACGGGACACAATGCTACTCCTCCTACTCCTTATGTTTTCTTTTATCTCTTTAGGTTTAGAGGTGTAATATTTTCAATCGGTGACCATTTGGAACATGACACATGTCAGAACAACCATGTAGATAAAGTGTGTTTTCCCGCAAATCTTGTGCTTCTAGAGAGCTCTAACTCGTCATGGGATGAGTGTAGGTGTTCTTAATGACAAACGTTAATTATATGTTTTAGAGGGAAAATTCTTCCTTGACCATGTTCCCATGGCTTAGGGATATGCGGATTTATATAAATGCTTGGAAAATTCTAAAAGTATTACAAGGTTACCTGAATAAGTTGCTGAACTTCAACTACATTTTCGTAGTGCACTGATTTATTTTTTTTAAATGGCTTTTTTCCGACACCTTGATCACAATAAGAGTATTTTTTGTAGCTGGATCTGCTGAGGATTCATTTTAAACTGACTGGCAGAGATTGTGCTCCTTTTTATTTAGCTGGGTCATCTCTTTTATTTACTTCCATCTCCAAGGTCCTGATTTCCAGTTTCCATTTTCATTTTTTTGTGTTTGGCCCTGGAGCTTACACAGCTCGCTACTCATAGACGCTTTGAACAGCTCCCACTACAACACATTTGATCTGTATTAATCTATTCTCATCCCATACTGGAAAAAAATCTGTTTTTTTTAAACACTCAGAGGAGGGCTCACATCTCAGAATGATAGTTAATTATCCTTTCTATATTGTCTTGCATGCAGTTTTATTTTTTCCAAGGTTCTTTTGAGAAGAGGGTTAAGATCCCTTCTTTGTTGTTATTAATTTTTGATGTGGTTCTGCTCCGAGGTGATGGGCCTTCATTCTCTCTCACCTAATGTAGCTGTCCTCTCAGGGCTCAGCTGGAAGGCCCCTGTTGATCTCAGCGTTAAATGGCAGCAGAGGTTGAGAGCCAGCTGGCAAATGCTGCTTTGAGGCTAAATGCAAGAATTAGTCATTTTCTTGGGTTCTAAGGGGTGAGGGTTATTTGTGTATGTAAAGTCTCTGATGTTCATAGAAGCTGTTTTTCTAATTCACTGCTCTTGATTACATGATTATTGGTAGTTTTAATTGGAGAACAGTTTAATCTCTTCTGTAATTAATTAATTTGTCTTAAAAATTTTTTTTATGTTTTCATGTGTTTTCTAGATTTTCAATAGTATTTATCAGTTACATTGGTATGTGTAACAGGTAGCGGTGTACCATGCTTCCTGCCCAGATTAGAATGGATGCCGGTTTAATAGCCAGACGTTCAGATGTGTCAGGCATTTCCACAAAAAAAAAAGACTTTAAGACTTTGATCAATCAGAACACGTCAATTTACCACTTCACCTCATAATCAGGTCCATAGAAAGCAGCATACGTTGTTTTCGTACATTTGTATGGATTAAAACATTTTGAGGCATTCAGGTTGACTCTCCATAAAGTCAAATAGATGTGACGCTCTTTAAAAATAATCTGGTTCAAACAGAATATTTAAATATATCAGCCAACTACACGCACAAGGTGGAATAGGAACGGTTTATGCTTGTAAAAAAACAAACAAAACAGGGTTTTTATCAGGTATGTTTAGTTGGATTGTGCTCAGAGTGATTCCTCCAGTATAAATTTAGCCACTGAAATGTTTTGGTTCAAGTCATCTTTATGCCTCAGGCTTTTTCTGTTTTTTCTTCTATGCTAATCTTTACATTTTCAGGATTTTATTTTTAACTTCTGGTATCAAAGCTCCATCTGTTCACAGCAGCCTTTGTGAGTCTGTTGTGCCTCCGAGAGATGACGTTGTGGGGGCATCGCATGAAAAAGTGATCTTGGTGCATGGTCTGTGCTAGACTGAATAATCTCCCATTACTTGTGTGTAAAGACATTTTAATCGAGGCAAAGCTATTTAAAGCTGAACTTTTCAACTTCTGTAACAAACCAAAACTGACTTCCCCCAAATCATCAGACAAAGTCTCTGTTAAAGTCATTTAAAGATAACATTTCTGAGCACTGCATGCATTCCATCAGTGCTTACATGTAAGATGATCTCCTACAGAGAAAGCTGGGATCAGCACAGCATCCTCAATCCTTTCGTGCAGCATTGCCGTTTGGATGTAACTCAGTCAATGACTATGCATGTATTCCTTTCCTTAACAGGACGGTTCTTTTGAATTTGAGCTGTAATGATAGCTTGACTGACATGTCGTAACCATGCTGATTGTGACAGATACAAGGCAGAGCTCAAAGATATACGACCACTTTTTCAACATTTCCTAGATTTGAACCAGAATCTGTTGGCTTTGTGTTTTCCAGAATATGAGCGATGCCATGGCAGTGTTGCACAAGCTGCAGACGGGCCTGGATGTGAATGTGAAGTTCACAGGGGTGCGAGTGTTTGAGTACACACCCGAGTGCATCGTGTTTGATCTGCTCGACATCCCTCTTTACCACGGCTGGCTTGTTGACCCCCAGGTGAGATGGATCTCGTTGTTTTCACCATCCTGACTTGTTTCATCTCCCAATAGTGAGATATTGACAGCCAGGTCAGGATTAGCCAACTGGGACGGGTGTGAAGTGGACTGACTGGGGTACGACTGGTTCTGCTCACGCAACAACTCGAGTGCTTCACACTGACGTAACAGTTTTACAGGGCGGTGGATCGTGAGGGAAATCTTCTCGAGGAGCATCGAACGCATCCCAATTTCTAGCTGACCATGTTTTACTTCACAAAGTTTAGAAATAAAGCCACCACACAAAATGTAACAACACTCATTCAGCCACTCCCCTGAGCCACCGGTATTCCAAAGCTCAAAGGGATAACTCATAGTCTTTTTTTTTTTATTACCTCTAAATAAATGTAACAAATAGGTAAAGTAATCAAGTTTGTGTATTTTTCTTCCTCTGAATTGTTTCAGATCTGCTCTCTTCAGAGCCTTGTCCCTCCATAGAATGGAACTAAATATGAGGACATGCTATTGCTGCTAGTTAGTCGCCACCAAAGCCTTTGTTGAATGTTCTTTCCAACAGTTTTTATCTTTGTTTGCAGATGCAGGACATTGTGAAGGCAGTGGGCAACTGCAGCTACAACCAGCTGGTGGAGAAGATAATATCCTGCAAACAGTCTGACAGCAGCGAGCTGGCAGGGGAAGGTGAGAGCTTTCTCCACACTCCTACCTCCCTCTGACCTGCCTGATTGGCCTCCGGTCCTCTATCCCTTCTCCTTTGCCTCGCCGATGTGGAAAAAATGAGGCAAAGCTCTTCCCTTAGGTGGAAAATAAAGAGATGTTCAAAATAACTTTTTAGTTGGTGGCATTATATTTGTGAGTGGTCTGCCTAGTAAATGTAATTCTGCACAGAACCACAAGCCCGGGTTGAATTAAACCAGGGAATACATGCAAACGTACATAAAACGGCCTATATCTGCAGCTTCTCATCCAAACTCAACTCTGAGCTGCCAGTTCAACACATAAAGGGCTGGTCTACGATGCACTGACGAGGGGGATTCACCCTTCTCCATTGTAGAAATGCTATGACATTGATGTGATTTATTTGCAGACCCCTGTTTTGTTTATCAGTCATCTCTGTTTTATTGATCATTTTTATGCTTTAAAAAAAAAAGTTTGATGATATAGCGCTTCTGTATTTGTATGAAAGATGTGCAGCGATTTATCAGCTTGTATTGAATTCATGGCTGTTCAAGCTGAAGACACCCAGAGGAGTTTAAATAGTAACTACAAACATTTTGCTTTCATAAATGAGTGGACAAGGCTTCATTGGAGTGTATATTACCCATTCATTACCATAATGATGAAGAACATAAAGACATTACTCATTACGATCAGTTTTAGACCTTATTGTTCAACCTGTAAAATATAGGTCCGCATAGCAATCCAAATGAGGACTGAATTAGGTTATTTTAAAACTTGATAAAAGCTCAGTGTGTTACTCACTTCCTCTCTCATGTCTCAGGTATTGTTGCGGAGCAGTTTCTGAGCAGCACGGCCACTCAGCTGACTTACCATGGCCTGTGTGAGCTCACATCCACTGTACAGGAGGGAGAGCTCTGCGTCTTTTTCAGGAATAACCACTTTAGCACCATGATCAAATACAAGGTAAAATATATATATCAACAACATACTTTCTCATCTGTTGGCAACACTCGTGAATTACTGTTGAGATTCATGTGAAGAGGTTATATTCAGAGATTTAAAAAGATATCACCTGGGATGGTTAGGTCTTCATTTTTAGAGGGAATGATCACTTAAGTGCATGCAAAAAATTTTAATGTAAATCCAAAACCCCCTATGATTAAAAAATGTATTTTAACAAGATGACATGTTTCCTGGGCTGTATTTTTAAATGTGTAAGACAGGCTTTGTTTAACATACCTGTGGTTTAAGCACACTGTGTGTCCCCTCTTCAACCTCCCGTGTGCGAGTTGATGCAGTAAAAGAAGCTTTTCTTCCAGTTACACCATAAACACTCTGACCCTGTACATAAAGTAGATTTTAATGACTCCATTGATCCGGTACAGAACTTGTTTAGTCGTGTGGCTGTGAGTGTGCGACATGTGCTGGTAAACAATGCTTTCCTTTATAGACCTAGTAGGAGATTTGACAGGTTTTTTCATTGAGTATGTTTCAAATGTTGTTGGAACTACAAGAAAGGGGGAGTTTTTGTCACCTCAGGCACTGAAATATCTGCTGTTAAAAACAGAAAGGGAGATTTTTCCTTCATACGTCACCTATGGATTTAGTGTCCTCTCTTCCCTCTGACTTATCTCTTTCTATTTCCTCCTCTCAATTTCTTCCACAGGGGGAAAAATAAACTATTGTCATATCTTATTCCATTCCATTCTATTTTGGAAGTCAGAGTAATGTTTCCCACTGAGGAAAGCTGTGTTTTTTAATCTAACCGGCACACAGGCAGAGGCACATAATTTTAACCAAATGCCCGCCCCATCCTTAGTAACCCCTGTCAACAGCTGGCTTGACATATAACTGAAGCCGCAACTGACATTTCCTGTTATCTACAGGAGGGGAAGTGAGGCTGCCAGCATCCACTTTCAATCCTACACTCTTTTTGCCAATGAAAGCAATGCTCAGTGTGTGTGTTTGTGTGTGTGATGTAACTCTTACAAAAAACATCAAAACAACCCGAGCCCTGTTGTATGTGGGTAGGTAGATAAAATGAATAAGGCTCTACAAACAGAGACAGTGACAAGAGCAAGAATATTCAAAGTAACAGAAATGGAAGATAATCTGTGGTTTGTTTGTGTTTTGCAGGGCCAGCTGTACCTTCTGGTTACAGACCAGGGTTTCCTGACGGAGGAGAAGGTCGTCTGGGAGAGTCTGCACAATGTCGATGGGGACGGCAACTTCTGTGATTCTGAGTTCCGGTTGCGACCCCCCTCCGATCCAGAGACCGTGTACCGGGGCCAACAGGATCAGATTGACCAGGTCTGTGGGTGCCGATGATTGGGTTTTTCAGCAATATGTCACACAAACTAGATAGTAACAGGAATGATCTGCGGCAAGATTATGAATTGGGTATTGAATTTCGTCACAGAAATCCAACAAAGGCCGTAGAAAAGAGATGTAAAAAAAAAAGAAATGATAAAGGTGCTTTCCATCAATTTTCTGGGTATTAATTTGTTAATTTAACAAGCAGACACATGTTTCTGTGGTATTGAATACATTACTGGGGTGTGTTTTTGTAAAAACACCACAGAAAGACTCCCTTTCTAGCCGTGAATTTTAGACCTCCTATTCAAACTGGACAATCTTCAGATATGGACCCAATTACTTAAATCCAGCCCTCACCTGCCCTCAATTCAGTTAAGTAGTGTTTGTACACATTCCATGTGTTAGCACAATCTCCTTCCCTTTAAACCAGCCCTGGATGTTAGGACGCTACGACACATTTCAACTGCCGTTAACCCTGTTTATTTGTGTCATGAGTACCGTTTGTTACTTCATTCAGTGACAAAGCTGAAATTGGACATTGTCAAAGTTTGACTGGAAAGAAAATGGGAAAAAACAACAATGTAGATTTTTCAAGGTGTAGACACAAAACGTGGAACAAAGTACTGGCACAGCATCATTCATTAAGTATTTTGTATGGGTTATTGCCATATGTAGGTGAAAGGTAAGGAGCAGGTTAGGTTAAAATGTAACTGGTTTTCAGTCAGAGGGTGGCAGCAAGGTCAAAATGTGACTACATTCTGATTTGGTGACTTGCCGGCAACTGGTAGAATCCTCCAGTAGTTCACAGGTAGGATATTCTTGGCCCTAAGACAAGTGAACTAGAAGTGCTTTGATTTCCAACCACTAAGGTGCAGTGAACGCAGCCTCCTCGGAAGTCGAAGTTGGCTTGGGATCAGAATGTGGATATTTTTACCCTGAGGCGCGAGTGTACCGTGTGGTTTTCAGACCGAAGCGGCAACAAACAAAGCTGTTTGGAGAAACACCTGAATATATGTCAAACAAAAAAAAAAGTTTTTTTTTTTAATGTATAAAGTGCCTCTTTCGGTAAAGTTGCAAAATAATTGCAATTCTTAAGCAAACACGTGGGAAGGCCTTTCTCCTGCACAACCAGAGATGAACTGGAGGGCTATTTGTCTCCCTTTTCCACCTTTTTACTTGTTTTACTAACGCATAGTGAATTCTGTCTGATTTTAAGAGTCTTTGCGCTTAAAAAAAAAAAGCCTAATACAAAGAATGAAAAGCGATATATGATCAAATATCAAACTAAATAAAAAATGATTCAAAACATCACTGTTGCCTTTGAAAATGCACGATCAAAATGACCAATGAAAAAAACTTAATGAAGGAGGATACACAGTGGATTCAGTTAAGCGTCCTGTTGCGTAACCTCCGCACAAATCATCAGCTCATCGTGCGTGTGTGAATGTCATGTTTGCTATCAGGACTATTTGATGGCGCTGTCGCTGCAGCAGGAGCAGCAAAGCCAAGATCTGCAGTGGGAGCAGCTCCCCGAAGGCATCAGCGATCTGGAGCTGGCAAAAAAGCTCCAGGAGGAGGAGGACCGACGAGCCTCCCAGTACTACCAGGAGCAGGAGCAGGAGCAGGCGGCCGCAGCCGCAGCAGCAGCAGCACAGGTATGGGGGGGGGGGGAATAAGGTAGGGGGGGGGGATTCATGAGAAGTGATGGCGTTTGGGCTGGAAACGGACATCTGCATGAGAGGTGTTTGACTTATAAAACTGATTCTGGCCAAAGGATGTGAAAAGAGTAAAGCTCTGTTTCCAGATAAATATTTCAAAATAGCTTGAACAGGTAAGTCTAGGATAGGCATCCTAGAATTTAGGCATCCTTTCAGAGCTAACGAGGGCAGGGGGCTTATCCATTTGTGAAAGACTTTGTTAGTAAGTAGCCTGTTTTTTAAAAAAAAGTCCTTATCCACTTAAAAATGACAAAGAACTGGGAGAGTTTGTCACGTTCACATAACAGAAAGACTTGGACATCATTTCAATTTTAGAGCAACGTTCATTGCTATCCGGATGAATTATTTTCCAGGTTAGGCATTGCTTATTTCAGCAATACTCTCCCTGACACTTTGGGTAAGAGAAAACGGTCCATTTTTACATTTTGTAAACTTTTCGAATGTCATTTCCTTTTGCGAGCTCAGATTTTTTTTAACTCAATATAACCATTGATCACTTTTTAAATGAGTTGTGTTTTGCTAGGAAAATACCACAACAACTTCATGTCAAAGAACACTAACTTAGATGAAAAAGAAAATAATCTGACATGTTATTGGTGTTTGCAAACTGCCTCCTTGCCATTTTGCCTCGCGCCCCCGTTGCTTTTCAAGCCGGACCGTTCCAAAGGCCCATGTCTAAATTTGTTCCCTCATGCCTCTGGCACCTGTTTGTGCAGCAGGGCCAGCAAGAGGCCGGCGGGGCGGGCGAGGTGGAGCGAGGAGGCGCGGGAGCAGGTGCAGCGGCGGCGGCGGCCGGCGCTGCCACGGCGGCGGCGGCCGGAGCCACGCCCAGCCCCGGAAAGCAGCCGGCGGGCGGGGAGCGCAAAGCCAAGAAAGAGGCAAAAGACAAAGACAAGTGTGTTATTTTGTAACATCCAGCGTGCCGGTGTGAGCGTGTGTCGGTGTTCTGTGCATTTGCTTATCTGTGTGAAAGGAGAGGGCCTTCGCCCCTCCGCCAACTGGACACACGACGTGCAGCAGCTACTTGAGGACAAACAAAGGGAAGGGACGTTACTAGCAGAGGATTGGCTGCTCCCAAACCACTGGTGCCTGCTATCCTCCATCCTCAGTGGAACCTGGACGTCAGAGGAAGGGACACTACGATAACAACAACTACCCATTCTCTTTCATAGAGTCAGCCAATCTTTGTTACAAGTTGCACATGCACTATATATTTGTGACGTGGGGTCAAATTCATCCGGGGTAGTGCATTTTATAGAAAAAGGAGATAACTTAAAGATACAAAATATCACCCTCTCAGAGTGTTTGTTTTTTTAAAATAGTTTTTCATTTCACTCGGTTTTTTGTTTTTTTTTACTCATGCAGCTTATAAGCTTATTTTGAATCAATATGTACAAAACACGTTTAGAAAGACTTGCGTTTTAGTTTAATTTCTTTTTGTCTGTCAGCTGCCAAGATTCATGTTTTATTTATTAGTAAGTATAACAGGTTGTCAGTATAACAGGACAGATTTAATGTTTTGTTTTTGTTTTATTGTCTTCTGTAAGCCGAAAAGGGATTTTTCTTTCTTTTTTTGCCCCCCCTCGTCTCTTGGAAATCAGTGTAACGCCACTCGTGTCTCCTCTGAAACGCTACATTCTAAGGGGTAATGGATGCCAGACAGCTGCCACACACTGTAGCTACGATACCATACTAATCACAGCTTGCCCTGTTCAGATTTGCCTTAGCAGAGTATGGCACTGTGTGTGTGAGTGTTTTTACTTTTTTTTCTGCTCTGTCTGAATGGGAATGTGTGCTGTTTTTTTTCCATGTATGGTGAAGTAGTTGAGCTGCAAATTTCATACACGTAATGTCTTTTTTGTTATTCTTCATCATGAAAATCTTTTAGTTTTTTAAAAATTTATTTACTTTTTTTTTTCTTTATAGCTGTATCTGATGTTTCTGTTCCAGCAAACAGGCTTGTGCAGATTAGAATCGCGTTCAATGGCAGTGAATGGTAGCTGGAAAAGGCCCTTCTTGTTCACACCGACTCTTCTGGCAGCTCTCTGAAAAGATGCAGTGTGTTCGTGCAGGAACTATCATAATCTTGTCTCTCGTGGATGTGCAGGGAGGTGACAGACTCCAGGAGAAACCAGAGCGTTTGAGCCTGGGGTTCCCATTCAGTCCAAGTCTGTCCTGAGCCATCACCTAAGTTCTCAGTAGATGGGAGTGGCCTTGTAGTATGAAAGCGGTGTGACTCAGCTCGTGCTCTTTGCCACAAATCATCAAGCCACCAAATAAAAGAATAGAATTTAAAACGATGCCCAGATCTACAGACTTGTGAGTGCGCCAAGCTGCCCCCCTAGAGTTTTTTCATTTGGTCTGCCACTTGCTCATTTCTCCTCTACAGCTCAGTTACTCCACAAATCTGCCCTAGCGCCGCAGACTCCACCAGGCTCACGTGGAAATTCACCTTTTTGAGCCCTTTCTCAGTAGAACTTGACACAAGTCCTGCCGCCATCCTCAGAAAGGGCTACGTTTATTTGGCGTTGATGAAAATTGAGAACCACACGGCGGAGCTGTGCAGGCAGGAGCAGAATGTACATTCTGAACTCCGCCTCACCTTCAGCCGGTGAGCCTTTCACCGCCGCATTGAGCATGCGAACACACGCTGGACATATTTACCCTCTGCTTTCTTGTAATGGATTTAGCTAGTGGCTTGCCCCACGGGACTGCCTCCTGAGACACTTTTTTATCTATACATTCCATTTGGATGCCTTGAGTCGAGCCCTCTGTTGCCCACTGTGGAGACAGTTGCCGCAGAAGGTCTCTGCAGTGTTTGTAAAGTTGTCTCAACGACCTCCTTCAGTGAGATCATATTCACCGGCGGGGCTTTCGGCTGTGTGTGGGGGGGGGGTGTTCTTCTGGGCCTCGCGCGGTGGAAGGAGGTCGAGCTGCGAGTTCGTTTGGCCCCCAGCAAGACTGCGTTTTGTACATATATATATGTAAAGCCTTACAACATTTCAACATGTTTTATAGGACACAAGGAAACAGGCGTATTAGCAGATTGAGACAATCCATACATTTTTCACATTAGAACTACTCTCAGGCCTTTTTTGAAGGGGACTTCTCCCTTTTTGAAATGGTATGCTTTTTAAGGGTACAGTTCCCTGGCCTGCAGCCACTACTTTTAAGTATCTGTACATCTGTGCACACACACACGTACACAACTTTGACACTTTGATCAGCCTAACACTATGTTATTAAAGAGCCTAACTTTTGGACTGCACACTAAAAAATAAAACCACGCATTTGCTGCCCCTTTGAAACAAAAACAAAGACCTCCTCGGGCAGCGTCATGTTTTGTTGTTAGCCAGTCGCACTTTTCACCAACTTCATAGCATTTTGATTTTCTTCCTAAATGAAAACGTCAAATCAAGAGGTAGAAGCGAGACAACAAAGTGGAGGTGTTCGGACATCATTGTGATTTTTTTTTTTTTCGCTTTTTGTTTTGAAATCCCATGTGTCCGCTCATTAAATTGATAAAGATGAAACATTCCAGTAGAAGTTCAATAATGAAACTAATCGTAGGGAAGTTTGGAATGATTTTATGTTTGTATGAAAGCAAAGAGTGTGGAGTGCCATGCCACTTGGTTTTATTATAATTTCAAATGTACTCCTGTGCATTAGTTCACTGTTCCCAGTCATTATTACCAGAATCTGATATTTTTGTTGTGATGTGTTTGCTTCACCGTGGGTTCCTATGATGACCTGATCAGAAGGATATTTTGTGTTTGGTGTCTCAAAGTGGTTTCTTGTTTGCCTTGTGAAAGTGATGGTGGGGTAAATGCTGTAAAAAAATTAGTATTTTAACAAGGTGATCGTTGAACATTTAGTTGTTGTAATTGGTTTTGCACTGTTACATTGATATGCACTAACAGAAAAGAAACATACCTCATTTTCTACAGAACATAAATTGTGCACGAGTGCTATTGTTTTTGGGTACCTTTTAAAAGAAAAAGGAAAAAAACAACAACACCGAATACTGGCCAAATGCATCCTCATGTTGATATGAGTGGCTCTTATGCCCTCTGAGGAATATTAGGTTCATCAAAGTATGAAAGGGCTGCTCATATGTTTTGGCCTCAGTTGAAAGAGTTCATTTTTCAAAAGTCGTACCAATTCAATAGAACTTGCTGCAATCGAATATACTACTCAGGTTAGCGGTACACCTATACCAGTCTAAAGGCTACCAGTGCAAACGTCTTCACAATGAGACTTCAAGTCAATAGAAAGGACAGATTGTTGCCAGCTGACCTGCTTTGAAATATGCATAAATATATATATATATATATA